>JAGMWU010000028.1:4549491-4633363 GCA_018697195.1 Certhia americana
CCAGCACTGCCATCACCACAGGTAATTACAGCAGCTTTTAAATTATTTCTGCAGGTCAGTCCAGACACAGAGGTGTGAGTTGTGCTCTACAGCAAGCAAAACCCCAGGTTCAGTAATGCATAATTCATACACCCAGTGCTGCTCTGACTGACATTATTTACTTTCTCAAATGTGTTGCAGGACAAGTAAATAACCAGGGGGAATGTGGCACTTGCTCAAGGAAATGCCAAAGAGCAAGGACCAGCTTTGCCAAACTTGTTATTTTTCCATAACCATAAATATCAATGTCACTGTAGCAATAAATCACCAGAGACAGGTGGATACTACTGAGCTCTGCCATCGAGGCTATGGAAAACACTGTGGAAAATTGCATTGGAGCAGGAAAATCTGCACCCAATGGGATGCTGTCCCCTCCAGCTCTCCAGAGCCTCCCACCTACCGATCATAATCCATGACGGAGATAAGGAGGCTGACTTGATCCATGTTCTCGGGGGGAATGTCAAAGATTATTGCTTCATTGTAGGTGGGATTAAGTGTGTTTTTCTTTATGGTGGTTTTCTTCTTTTTCAGTCTTCGCCCGTCACAGAGCAAAGACACTTTGACATATGGATCTGGGGAGGAAGAGAGAGGAGAAGACCTTTTGTTGATGGAGGTGTGTTTTGTTACCTTTGCAATATAGAAACGGCTTTATCAGAGAATGGGATGAGAGTTCCCATGAGCCAGAGGCACTCTTCAAATGGACTTATATAAAAAAGTTTGTTTGCAGACCAGTAAAATCCTCCATTTCTTGTACTGGTGTGGTGGTGACATGAGGTTCAGGCACCAGAGAACCAGCACTGCATTATTATTATTGCAGAAAGGCTGAGCTGACTTCACCTGAAGTCTCAATTCTCAGATATTTCATATGGCATTAAGCTCCAGCTGAGCAGAAACATTTTCTGCAAAGGTCTCTGTTGCTACTGCTTCATGTACAATAAAATTCAAATACTCTGAAGTTGGTGTCTGGAAAAGAAACTGGGTTTTATGATGAGAACCAGAATTTTTGCATGCTGAATTTGCAAGTCAGCTCTTTGAAACTATGAATGCAAATGGTTTTCAGGTGGCTGTGATCAGCCTCAGGTTTGATTACTGGACAATGTAGAGGGGAATGCACATTCCAGTGGGATTTATCCAGGTGGCCCATGATCCTTTCCTGATCTTGGGGTGAAAAAGTTGATTCTGGCTATGAAGGGTCCCAAGAGATCGAAGTGTCCAGCCCAAGAGATGGATCAGAGCTTTGGCCCTGCAAGCATCCAGTGGGATGGGAAACAAGCAACAGATAATTCTACTTTAAAAACTTTGTTTGCACTTAAAACACAGACAAAACTTTTTCAGGTATTTCTGTGGAGGTGCACCCACCATCTACTGAGGATACAGTGAAGGAAGAGGAGGAAATGTGGATACAAGGGGGTTCTCCTCAGCCAGCAAACACCCACCTGAGTAACCTGTGATGTCCATAGCTTTGAGATTCCTGCATTTAATGACTGTTAAAGTGAGGCGACCTGCAGTTGGCAAATAACAAAGGGAAAACATGATCTCGCCCAGGTCCACGCTTTCCTTCAATAAAACAGAGAACACATTTTATTGGAAATGTGCATAACCAGCCAAGTGCCTCCTCCTCCACCCCAGCATTTCCTCTGTTCTGACATTTGGAGTAAAGGACACTTTGCTTTGTGGTGGTGATTCCAATGTACCCCAACATATTTTGGCTAAAAATGAATGCAGAGAACAGGGGAAACAGGTTACACCTTCACATCTTAGCTAAGGACAATCCTACTCTGCCTCAGTGGAGTCTGTGCTTCCTATTGCAACCTCCCAGCTGTGCACAGCTGATGCACTCCTGCTCCACTGCTCACACAGAGGAGATGGGATATCTCACACCAAATCAATGCAGTGAGGAAATCAAATTAGTATCAAGCCTTGTTTGAATGTACAGCACATGTCTCTAGTGCCTGGTTCCTCCAGGAATGTGACAAACACAGTGAGGTGGCAGAAAGACGAACTCCTGACATGAAGTGGTGCTGTGTTCTCTGGCTGTGCACTGCAAAAATCTCCTCAGAAACTTTCCATGACAGCCAGTGCCATCAGTTCACAACATCACAGACTGGTTTGGGTTGGAAAAGACCTTGAATATATTCTAGTTTCAACCCCCTGCTGTGGGCAGGCATGAATTCAGTAACAGAGGTTTATGACTGACAGTGCCCAACATTTCTGCATAAAATGAAAATGCCTTTGAGAAGCACAGTGGGTTTCTCTGAAGCTGGGTGTGAGTTTTTGGGGGGGGTTCAAAGCTTTAAGCCAGAAAACAACCAAGAAGGGACTGTTGAGCTTTTAGTTTGTGAGGTGTCTACCCTTGGAGCACCAAGCCCTCTGAGATGCCCTCAGGGAGCTGGCACAGCATGGGGCTGTGTGTGTGTGATCACAAATGGGGAATTAACCAGCAGATGGCACTCAGAAATGTTTGGTGCTTTTGGATTACACAGAGGCCAACACAATTTACTCTTTCAGTGCCCCATCAAATCACTTTTATCCGTGGCTCTTAGCACTTCTTGTACCTGCAGCTTCATCAACTACACCTCCTAAAAGCCCTCTCCATCACTGCCTTGCTCATGGGAATTCAGGGAAAAATAAACAAACCAAATGTCTTATTTAAACTAGAAAGCATGATTATCTGAAGTCAGCAGAAAGATTTCCAAACACCTTCTAAAAATGGATTTAAAAAAATATCTTATTTTCTACATACAGATCCCACATCTGTAGAGCAAACAACCCGTTTATTTTCGGAAACAGTGTGTTTGATTCCTTTCAATGTGATATAATGATCTGCTGAAGAGAAATTGGAGCTGTTAGGAGTAGAGTGATGGAACTAGAAAGACAAGTAAATGCACTTAAAGCTTTGCTAAATGTTAGGGGAATAGATCTTGTTGATGGATGAGGTTTTTGCCAAATTATTTCCTGCTCATTCTCAGGTAAGGCAAAGATTAAATCTTTATTCCACTTAGATGTGCAGAATACTAATGAATATTATATAAAATTTTGATTTGATCTGTTCTTTCATGCATTCTTTGTTCTTAGGTGGTGTGGGAGGGATGAGGGCAGGAGACCTTGGACAAGATGCCAGAAGAGAGTAGCCCTGTGTGAGATGGTGAGAGCACCCTCTGGACACCTTCTCGTCTTCTATTCCCGTCCTTGCACTGAGAGGACTCGTTCAGGGTATAAAATGAACATAAATTGTTCTTTGACCTCATTGTATCAGGTCAAGAGATTTTTCTTTGCAACCATAAATACAAGAGAGCAAAGCGTATCCTGTGGGTACATTATTTTCTTGCAGATTATAGACATTGGGACATTTCCAAAATTCATATCAGTACCTTTTAGGAAATAATGGAAGCTCTGAATCAATAGACTTGAAACCAGAGATGTTTCCCTGATTCACAAGCTGTACAGTCATTAATTAAGTAGCTGAGTGCTGGCTATTTGACCAGATCAGTGCTTAAGTGTGTTCCTACCCTCTTACCCACACCATTGATCTCATGCATTATTAGGCACCCAGAGCTTTCTGGGGGTTTTATGCAAACTGTATTTACCCTTCTCAATTCTGATTAAACAGAAATGTCCTTGGGTGTGCTACAGCTGGCTGAGATGTTCCAGGAGCAGCACATTCCTTAAAAGTGGCACAGAGAGGATGAGGGGATGGAGCTAAATGTGGTGTTTGTTGGATGTGTCTGGGGCAGCTCTGCCAGGCTCCTGCCCAACACATCTTGGGTGTGGGGTTGGCTCTGCTCCCCTCACTCCTCTGGAGGCTCTTCCCTCAACAACCCTTCTGCTAGTGTATCTCCACCTGCTTTTGTGGTGTTTTCCCCCATTAAATGAGATTATTTTGCCAAGAAAACTTCCACTATTGATTGTAGAACCAACAGGCAGGTTCCTCCAGGAGGCATCAGCACATCAGGTGCACTTTGCTCCCCTCCCAGCAGCCCTTCTCTGGGTGAAGGATGTGCCTGATGCCTTCCTGCCTCTCTGCCAGCATTTCTGCTTTCATTGCCATGCATCAATCACAACAGCCGTGGCTGTTTGCAGGTTGGAAGCCAAGAGCTGTGAGCACCCTGCTAACTCAAACTGTTGCTTTCCTCATGGTTGATCGTGCGCCTCCTTCCCACAGCCCTCCCAGGCAAGATGCTCAAAAGGCAGCACAGCAGCAGCTCCCAGCACTGCCCCAGGATGCCTGGCAGGCACCACCTCCATCCCTGTGTCCTCAGGCTGGCAGGGACAAAGCTCTCTCTGCCCTTGCAGGACATCTCCAGCCCCAGTGCCACCTCCCAGGGTGATGTGCTGTGTGCACCCCATGTCCCCTGAGTGCCCTGGGACCCTGTCCCAATTGGGCACAGCAGCACAGCCCACAGGGCTGGACTTCACAGAGCTGTCAGGAAGTTCTGAACCTTGCAGCAGAAGAGCAAGCACAGGTGGAAGTCACCAAGGGGTGGGGAACACAGTGCTGAGGAAAAAAAGCACCAGAGTTACAAAGCAAATGTCTTCTGGCACTGCTGGCCACAACAGATATTTATGTTTGACAGTTCCCTCTTTGACACAGAAAGCAGAGGAGCAAAGGTATGAGATGAGCTGCGAGGGAAGCTTCAGGACAGATTTTTGCAATTTGTGGCGTTCTGCCAGTCACCAGGAAAGATGTGACAGGGCCCACACTTCCAGCCACAGGGGTGGGGATGTCTCATCTTTCAGTCTCAGAAATAACAATGTGAAATGACAATGACAATGGCTGATTTGGTGTCCAGCTGCAGAGCAGTTCAATTGTTCATTCGCCCTGAGGACCAGCCAGATCCTCCTGGGAGGGCAGTGGAGGAGCAGACAGCTATTATGGAGAGGTTAATGTCACTGCTCTGCACTCAGTGATCAATGTGAGCACTTGGCTTCTCCTGCCAGCTCTGTGTGACACAGAAGGGGCTGCGACTTTTCCTATCTGAAACTTGGTTTCCCTTCCAGAGGGATTTCAACAGAATTACTAGAAGACACAAATCCAGCTCTGGAAGAGTTGCCAGCAGCACATCCAGCATCTCTTAGCACCAACGGGATGGTACTGGCCTCCCAGAGCTCTTTCTTACTGTGATCATGTGCATGTGGCACAGAACTGTGCCATGGCTGTGGGTCCCTGAGGCTAGCAGGAGGCAAGGAGCCCATCAGCTGGGAGCCATGAAGGATTTATCCCTGTGGGAAGCCCCCTGCCCAGCAGATACTCACCGTCGTGGCGTACTGAATGTCCCTCCAGATGGAAGTCTCCCGGGAGAGGTCTGAGTCCTCGAACAGGTTCTCCAGGATAACTTCTCCGATCATGTCGTGCCTGGAGAACCTGTCAAAGTCGAAGACGCTCAGGTGGAGCTTCCTGCTCGCCAGCTCCTCGTGGGGCACGGGGAAGTGGAAGGACTCATCAAAGGTGGGGTTCAGAGTCTTCCTGTGCACTCGTGTCTGGAACTTGCGTTTGCGGTCGGGCAGGAGGTAGATCTTCACGTAGGGATCCGAGCTGCCGCAGAAGTCTTTGGCTGGCAAGTCAAAAGCCCTGAGAATTCGGACCGTCAGCGTCTCGTTCTCGTAGTCGTACTTGAGAGTGAAGTTGATTTTCCCACAGGTTTTCTCAGCCTCTTTCTTGGGGTCCTCGGTGTCCACAGTCTTTTGTTTGTAGAGCTCGGGTTTGATGCGGCCGATGCTGGTGGGCTGCTCGGCCACGGCCGGCGGCTCCAGGCCGTAGTCCATGCTGGACACGTGCATCTGCCTGGGGAGGTGCCTCTTGAAGGAGATATGCCTGCAGGAGGAAGACATCAACAGCTCTGTGGGTTTCCAAGGACGTGGCTCTCCTTTTCCGCCCCTGGACTCAGAAAGCCAGAGAGCACGGAACGAGTTCCACAGCTGCTCCTGACCTGTGCACGGAAACTGTGTGTGTTATGGAGGTCGCCTCCAAAAAACCTTCGCGGAACCAATCCAGAAAATTTCTCAAATTACAGAGTATTTGCCACAAGCTGTGTTTTCTTACCTGTGGCATGAGTCACAGCCCACAGCTGAACTGATGGGCCCAGGCAATTCCTTACCTAAATTACAGACAGCACCTCATAGAGGCTTTCCCTACCCTCAGTCCTTACACTTCCAAGATACTGGCACTAAGCTCTCTCTGGCAAAAAAGGTTTTTTGCTCTGTTTTTTTTTTTTTTTTTTTTTTGAAAGAACCATGACCAGTTCAGAAGGTGATGGCTTATCCATGGAACCATAGAATGGTTTGAGTTCAGAGGGGATTAAAGCCCATCTCGTTGCATCCCCTGCCCACGGCAGGGACACCTTCCCCTAGATCAGTTTGCTTCAAGCCCTGTCCAGCCTGGCTTTGCTCGGTTTTGCTGCTTCCAGACTTTTCCAACAGACTCTTCAGAAACTGATAGATAATTGTTGACAGGGAGGGAGGCACAGCCTTGTCTCTTGCCTTGAGCTCTCCTCCAGCACAAGCTGTATGTAAGCAAAGCTTTATCTGAACAAAGCATAAAAGCTTTCTGTGGACTGAAGGCATTATTTCAGATTATCTGGTGTTTACAAGAGCAGTTTATAGAGTTATTTAACCAAACTAAGAACCCTACAGCCAGAGCATTAGCCTTCAGTGATACATGGTGCTTGCAGAACTTAGCAGGTTCCTCAGAGATATTTTGGACAGGGTTAGGCTGGGCTGTGAATCAGAGGAACCTGCCAAGGAGAAAGTGGGTTTGAAACCTGCCCACGTACAGCCAAGTCCCACTTTGTTTGTCCTAATTCAGACTGGCTGAGGGCTTTTTTCTCCTCTGTTGGAAAGGTGTAATAAAAGCAGAAGGAGCGTGTGCATGCAGAGAGGGAATCAGCTGCCCAAAAAGCAGTATGGATAAATAAAAGAGTGTGGCTCACAAATGCAGGTGGCACCGTGCTGATCTAACTGAGCTCCTTCAAACAGGGGGCTGCCATCAGTGCTTCACTAATCCTGCAAAACTGCAGCCAATTTTCTGAGCAGTGCCTGATTTCCCTGTCACACTCCTGTGCACATCCCAGGCACGGCCAGCGAGGCAAACAGAAGTGCTGGGGCACAGCCAGGACCCTGTGATCCTCTTTCCTGTCCCCGTCTCACCACCTTCTGTGTCAAGGAGAGATGCTGCATTTCACAGGATCACAGAGTGGTTTACGTTGGAAAGGAACCTCAAACTTCACCTCATTCCACCCCCTGCCATTGGCAGGGGCACCTTCCACTATCCCAGGCTGATCCAGCCTGGCTTTGGACACTTCCAGGGATGGGGCAGCCACAGCTGCTCTGGGCACCCTGTGCCAGGGCCTCACCCCACTCTGAATAAAGAACCCCTTTCTAACACCAGATATAAATCCAAGCTGAGAGGGTGTCCCCAGGTTCACACAGCTTTTCCCTGACTTCCTGAGGATGATGTTGATGTCTCTGTCCCCATCTGAGCACAAGCACCGAGCGCAGCTGGTTCTGGGTTTGTGCAGCCAGTGATCCATCAATTGTGCTGATCTAATTGTTTCTGCCAGGAGCCACAACAGCCAGAGAGAGCCAAAAGGTCTAATTCTGTCTGACAGGGTACATCATTGATACTTCAGCCTGCCTCTCATGTTGGAACAAAATTAAAGTGGCCAAAGCGTGCGGGTGACTTGACACAATGAGGTCAAGTTGCAGTAATGGGGCTCAAATCCTGGATTTTTTAGGAGGGCCATGGTGAGCCAGTCTGAACACATTCATCAGTTAATGGCCAAGCTCTGGACAGTAATCTGGTGTGTAGGTGCTCTCTTTAGTCTCCCTGATGGCATCTGAACCTCTGGCTTCATCCAACAATCCTCCCACCTCTCCAGCTGCTCACAGAGCAGTGTCCCTGCTGAGCACCTCATCCCCACCCAGCAGAATCATGGAATATCCTGAGCTGGAGGGAACCCACCAGGATCATCAAGTCCTGCTCTTACCCTGCACAGACACCCCAACAATCCCACCCTGGGCATCCCTGGGCGCATTGTCCAAACTCTCCTGCAGCTCTGGCAGCCTCAGGGCTGTGCCCATTCCCTGGGGAGCCTGGGCAGTGTCCAGCACCCTCTGGGGGAAGAAACTTCCCTGATATCCAACCTAAACTCCCCTGACACAGCTCCAACCCTTCCCTGGGTCCTGTCCTTGGTCACAGAGAGCAGAGCTGCCCCTCAGGAGCAGCTGCAGCCTCTGATGAACTCCAACCTCAGATTTCTCTAGGATGAGCATGCCACCCCATCCCACCCCACCCCATCCCATCCCATCCCATCCCATCCCATCCCATCCCATCCCATCCCATCCCATCCCATCCCATCCCATCCCATCCCATCCCATCCCACCCCAGCCCTCACCTGGTGGAAGATGCCGGCTCTGTGGTTTGCCTCTGGATCCGCGTGCGCCGCATGATGTGATCCTTCATGGACATCTGCACCTCTGCAGGGATGTCTGGGGAGGTGTGGCTGATCTTCACAGCCGCCTCCAGGAAGCTGATGGCCCCTGTGTCCTTGAGCTTGTCTGCCATGCTGCTCTTGTCTCCTGCCTCGCCCCGCAGCACGGCCAGGTGGGAGGAAAGGGCTTTGTTCCTCCAGGGAACCCAACACAGCTTCCAAAAGAGAAACACAAACACTGCCACCAGGGCCAGGCCACACACAACAACTATCACTGCAAGGAGGCTGACGGAGAGCTCTGAGGGAGAGAAGGACAGCGACAGGGAGGGATGGGAAAGAAGAAAAGAAGAGACAGATGGTGAGAAAATCATAAGTAAAAGGAAGAAATGGTCCGAAGTAACTTAAATCACAACTAATGGAGAGCTCTTAGCATATTCTTCAAGCCAGAGCCAAGCCCAAGTGAGCACTCCCTGAGAGGCTTGGGGCACACCTGGGGAGAAAATGGGTGTCTCCATATGGGCAGAGCTGTGAAGTTTTACACCCTGATGCATAAACTGGCTATAAAATGCCATCCTTGGTTTGCTCTGGGCATCAGCAAACTGCTGAGTCTGACATCAAGAAGAACTGTACAGTTCCATGAGAGAAACAAGCTTAGGTGCTGTTCCACACAAAGTGCCTTTTTGCTTCATGTCACAGCTGCTCAGGCACAGTAATGAAAAAATCCCTCTACCAGGGTCCTGGAAGTGGATTGTTATTGCACTATCAGCACCCACATCTTGTCCAGATGTGCCCATAGGGAATAAAAAGTAAATACCAACACCAAGGGAAAAATAATCACAAGCTGCTGATGCAGAGAAACCAAACATAGCAGGAGTTTGCACAGAAAGTACTACACAGTCCTCCTCACTCTGAACAGTACAGGAGCTGCGTGTGTGCTCTGATGCTCTGAGACAATTTTACCTCATGTGTGGTGTATTTCAGTCTTTTTCTGGAAAGAGCTTCCTTACGTGTGGCTGACGAATCAGGAAAAATGGAATATATAAATATGTGTGTGTGTATATATATATATACATCATCTAGGCTGTGAAATGATTCACAGCACTGCACAAAAAGAAAACGTTGGCTATTTTTGCTTCCTTTCCTACAGTGTATTAATTCTCAGGTCCCCATCCAGACCAAAACTCCGAGAGCTCAGGATTCCAAGGAATACCAGTCCCTGGTGGTGGAGGCAGGTTTTGTTCTGGAGGCAAGTCTGCAGTGTCAGGACTATGGACAATTCCATCATAGATTGCTTTGAGCTCATGGACAATTCCTGGATTGCCTGCTGTGTCATTTGTAGTGCCTAGTAAAGCCACACTCCTTAAATTACCCAAGCGCAAATCAGGACAGAAAGACAAAGAAAAACCCACCAAAATCCCCAAAAGTTTATATGGGACAAGCATAACCTCTTACCCACCCTGTTTATGTCTATTCTTGAACCATAAATGTTTTGTGTGAATTTGAATTCCCTACCTGAGCCCCCAGGAATGGGGTGGGTGGCCTGAGCATTTCTGAGCTGGGGAATTCTCTGTGCTGCATCACAGCTGCTCTAAATGTGATTCCTGATGTGCTTTACCTTAAACAGGAGCCATAAAACACCTTCTGTTCCCTCTGATCATACAGTTTAGTTTTGTAAAGTTATAATAAAACATTTTATCATAGAATCACATGATGGTTTGGGTTGGAAGGAATCTTAAAAATCACCTCATTCCACCCCCTGCCATGGGCATCGGCACCTTCCACTAGAGCAAGTTGCTCAGACCCTGTTAAGGCTGAGAAAAACCTGTGAAATATGGGAAAAGTCTAGGTTTTTAATCTTAAATAAATAGCTGAACTTAAAAATTATGGGAAAAAACCCCCTCACAATCACATCAAAACAACAACCCCCCCACCCAGCATTGGTGAGCCACGACAGCAAAGTGTTCAAGAGCACATTTGTATCATCAGATTTTGCTCAGGTCTCTCTGGGAATGCAGCAGCCACTGCAAATTTGGGATTCTCACATAAGCTGCTGTAAGTGAAATCTCCAGGCAGCATCAGACACAAAATGTGACATCCACAGCCGAACAAGCCAGTGCCTGGGAAGCCATCTGTTGTTCCTGGTATCCTGGAGGATTTTGTTTTTCCACAAAATTACTGAGCCCAGCAAATCCAGCAGGCGCTCTGGGCAAAGCTCCCTGGCTGCCTGTGGGCTTTTGACTGGAAGGGAAGGGCTGGAAGGGATGGGATGGGAAAAATAAACATCAACCAGAGGTTTTTGCAACTTCTCTTTCCCTTCCCAGCCTCCCGTGCAGGTCATTTATTGTCTGTTGTAGCTCTGAGGTGGAAACACAGATCACTGCTGGGGTGGATAAACAGGTCCCATCTTACTCAATAATAAATGAGGTTGTACCAGTCAGCAGCAGAGCTTCCTCAGAGATTTGCCTAAATATATTCCCACCAAAGCCGAGAGCACAGAGGTTCCACTTCCCTATCCTTTGAGTTAAATCTTGGAATTGTGCCCATGAAACTCAATGTCAAACATTCATAAGAAAACTCAAGAACCTGGACTTTTTGTTGGTACAAAGGGAATCAGTGCAATGCAGAATCTCTCACTGCTGGGAATTGCTGCGTGACAGAGGAGATTTTTAAAAGATATTTCCACCTATTCCAAGGAGTTTTATAGGCTGCATGTCTCTGCCAGCACAGCAGGCTCATTAATGGAAACCATCAGAAGTAATCAATTATCCCTTCAGAAAACCTGTTGCCAGCTTGAGAAAGATCCTGGCTCCTGTCACTCCTTGCAGGGCTGGCATTCATAATGTATCTGACAGGATTCACAGATACTTTTATGCATGACCTCCTACTCCTTCCTCTGACAGCTGACACAAAGCACGAGTGGAAGGGATCAGGATTTTACAGACAGTTTTTAAGCATCTGCCTGCTTAGAATATTGGGTTGTTTGAAGATGGCATTGAATTCTCCAAGACTTTTTCATGACTTATTAAACTTAAATATCAATTGGACAGAGTTGACCTTCATTGATTTAATAAGCTTTCTCTTAAGAATTTGAAAATACCAGTTACTTTCTAAAAAATATTTGGTATTGAAAATGCTATGCTTTAAATGTCCTTTAACTTACAAGAAACTGTAAAAACAAGGTAATTCCTCACCTAACAGAAAATGTCCCAGGGCCAGAGGCTGCTTTGGTATTCCTGGTACAGGTGGAGGTAAGGCCAGTTCCCCCAAAAGGACATCTCAGCCCGGGGGAAGAATGAGTTCCTGGTTGATATTATCCCCCTTTTCTCAGGGTTTGGATCTAAGGTGTGAGGAAGATAGGGAAAATAGGGATGTGCCTGTATCCAGCAGTGAGGAAGGGCTCTGTCTAATGCAGGAATAGCTCAGATCCCAACTGCCCACAAGGGAGAGTCACATCATCATTCTGAGCAGTGTCCCACACAGGGAAAAACATGACAAGAACTATGTTTTTATTCTGTTACCCACTTAAAAATTCACAGTTATTCACCACTTTGTTATCAGGTAAGTGCTGTGGTACAAGTGCAAAGCAGCTCCAGCCATTTCTCACCCTGGTCCTGTTGAACTCAGTGCTGCTCCCTCATCCTCACCCAGTTCCCATGGGAGACACGGGGGAAATTGGAAAATAGCCTTTATTACAACTTGCAATTGAAAAGATAAAGCTTAAAAGAAGGAAGTTGCAAACACAAATTAACCTGGCTGTTTTCCAGCCTGGCTCCCCCCGGGAGCAAGAACTGTTTCCCTGAGGAACCTTCAGCTGGAAAAAGCTTTTGGCTGCAGGGCAGCATTGACAGGGCCTCCTCCTGAGCAATGAGGAACAGGGAGGGGATGGACACGGACACTGACAGGATCCAGCCCTGGAAGTGCTCAAAGCCAGGCCAAGACCTTGAGCAACCTGGCCTAATGGGTGGTGTCCCTTCCCATGGCAGGGATTTGGGACCAGATGATCATTAAGGTCCATTCCAACCCCTCAACATTCCATGATTCTGTGATTCTATGAGCTGCCAGCCTGAGCTGATATGTTTAGGGTAAGCCATTGAGCTTATATATTTATTATATACTTATTTTATAACACACCTGTTACCAAAACACCACAGGAAAGACCTGAAGCTGACAGTGATGGGGACAACAAGAGCACAAACAAGTCTGGATTCTCTCAATGTCACCCAAAACTGATCCCATTTCTCCTTTGACTTGACTTCTTGGTCTTTGTTCTTACTGGGTTTGTAACACCCAAACCCCTTGCTATTGAACCACACTAAAAAGCTCAAAACTGCAACATTTCCAAGGTCACTACTTCCTACTGCCCTTAAATCAAAGGCAAACGGCCCAGGGCAGGACAAAGAAATGATGGTTTAGAGTTTAAAACTGTAAAGCTAAAAGCAAACTGAGGAAAGGGCAAACATTCCTTGGTTAGTGCAGCCCTTCCCACCACGGTGTCCGTGGGCTCACAGAGCAGCTCCTCAGCACAACCCCTCTTTTGTTTCATCCTGGATGGGAGCTAATGAAGAGATATGGTCCAACTGCCTTTCAGCTTGATGTCCCTGCTGACTTCCTAATGCCTAAACTGAGTTACCAAAGGGGATAATTAGCAAAGTCCAACCCAAAAGCGATTAATAATATGACAAAGTCATGATTAGAGCAGTCTATTAACTGCAAGACAATAGTGCTCTAATTGTGGCAACATTGACTTTTACTGCTGTGAAGTAGCTTGCACTGTCATTAAAGAGATTCATGGATAACTCCGAGTTTAATGTGCAGAGTTATATTTAATATCCCGAAGATGTAATTTAGCTTTCCTTCCACCCACTCCCCACAGAGAAAACACAACATGTTTGATGGCTCTCTCGGCACTCCATCAGCCATTAGTCATTCCAGTTACCTGTTGCATTTAAACAAAGTTGAAATGGCATGAATGGAAGTTCCAGAGGCTGGAAATTCTCACTGAGGGACCAGGATGATGCCACCAGCCCCCAGGACCTGGCTGTCCCCTTCCTCCCTGGTCACCTGGGAGGGCACAGACATATCCTCAGGCCCTGGAGCCCCTCAGCAAGGCAGTGGGGGCAATCTGACCTGACCTTCACAGCCACCAGCCTGACCCTGCCAAGAGCCCAGGGACATCTTCCCTGTGAGAGGCTCTTCCTCCTAAGCTCTCTGGTGGTTCATGGAAAATCCAGGCATCAGGGAGAGCTTGGGCTGCTTTGCTCCCTGCTGGGATCCCTTCAGCCGTAAAAACAGCTCCTGGCCATTCTGAGCTGCAGCCTGGAGCATGGAACATCCTCCCACAGCTCCAGGAGGTGGCAGAGCCCAGAGCAGGGGTGATGGTGATCACCTCACTCACCCTGGCTGGGTGACTGCCTCACCAAGCATCACCCACACCACCCCAGCAGATACTTCCAGGTTCCTCTGTCTGTTCTCTGCCACGTTTTCCTCTTGCAGGAGTGTTTGTGAGGATATATTGCTCTGTTTCTGTAGGGCTTTGCAGGGAGCACGCTCTCAAGTGATGGATTACTGCAAGAGGTGCTGCTGGAGGAGAGCAGGCAGCTCTGGGGCCACAACAGTGAGGCACCCACCAAGTGCTGATCTCATTTTCTCTTGATTGAAGAGCATCAACAATGTGAGCCTGATTAGCTGAGGGTCCGAAATTGGGCACAGGGAGCTGTGGTGGATCTCAAGGTGTGGGCAGGGGGGAGCAAAGGGCAGCAGCTGCAGAGGAGGAGGAAGGGTTCCATTAAACCCCAGCCACGGGGATGTTTATTTAGCAAAGCTGCTCAGCTTTGGAGGAAGGAACAGGGACTGGATGGATCAGAAATCAAATATTAGAACCCCACAGCAGCATCCAGCAGCACCAGAGACAAGAGGAGCAAACCCTGAGGGGCACCAGGGAGGGCAGCAGCAAACAGAGCCCCTTGCAACAGGGATTCTGGAAAGGAATCTGGCTGGCTTATAAATCCTGGGATGCTGCGCTGGGTGAGAGGTGAGCTGCAGTGCAGCACTGTGCAGTCCTCAGCCAGCTCCTCATCCCTCTCCAAGCTTGCCATGGCCTTGGGAATGGTAGCAGAGCAAATGGTACAGATCAGACTGTCCCTGTCACTCCTACAGCCCCAGCTCCTGCAGCAGCAGGCTCTGTGTTTCCAGAGCTCACAGTCTGTGGGCACTGGGGGCTGCACAGGGCATGGCAGTGTCAGCAAGCACTGCAAGCCCACTCTCTGATTGCCCCTCTTGCTGGGGTTGTGTCCAGCGTGCCAGTCCCCTGCTGGTGGCTTTGTTGTCACATTTCAGGCCCCCTCGCTGCCATTTGGCTGCCATTTGAAACTTCATCAAGTTCTTGATTTGCTGGTGGCGTCCTCCAGGCAGGCAGGAGCTACAGGAATATGCCCTGAAATATTCCTGAGCTAGACGAGTCATTAGGAGCTGTCACTTCAAAGTCTGGCTGCCGTCAGTTGGCTTTTCACAGGCAGCCTGGCAGCGCGGGAGCTGCTGCTCCAACAGCACAGACGTGGGTCCTGGCCAGGGGGAAATGTTTCATCAGCTTCTCAGCAGATGTCAAAGGGACAGGTCAGGACACAATTCTGGGTGGGGCAGAGCTCCTGCTGCCCCTCAGTCCTTATCTCATGCTGTGGGAGGTGAGAAGGGCTGCAGAGCCCCCCTGCAGCAGCACAGCATACACCACTGATCATCTGCAGGTCTCAGAGTCACAAACACGGATTTTTAGACCTCCACAGCTTCTCCTGTGCAGGGAGGGAGCCCAGCACCAGGAGCAGTGCCAGCTGTCACCTGCAGACACCCTGCTCACAGCTCAGGCCCTCCCAGGGGGACAGGGGCCATGCCCAGCCTAGGGCAGTGCTGCACCCCCAGGGTTTGGGGAGAGGCAGGTGGACTCACAGGGGTACTGGGTGCCATGACCCATCCAGAAAGAAGCAGATTCATAGAATTAGAAAATATCCTGAGCTGGAAGAGAACCATAGGCATCATCCAGTCCAACCCCTGCCCTGCACAGACACCCCAACAATCCCTCCCTGTGCATCCCTTACAGCATTGTCCAAACTCTCCTGGAGCTCTCCTCGGGGCTGTGCCCATTCCCTGGGCAGCCTGGGCAGTGCCCAGCACCCTCTGGGGGAAGAGCCTTTTCCTGAGATCCAACCTAAATTCCCCTGACACAGCTCCAGCCCTTCCCTCAGGTCCTGGCCCTGCTCACAAACCAGGTTGGGTTTTCTCTTAGTAATGAAAGTAAAAAAACACTGATTGTTCCTCTCAGCTGGCCAGGGCTGCACAATGGTATGAAATACCCAGGGAGACCCTGAAACCCCCCCATACTCCATTCACACTCCCAGCACCACAGGACAGGTTTCTCCTGGTGAAGGCAGCCAGTCCCAGCTGCTCTGGATGTGCCCAAGCCTTGTTTTGTTATTCCATACCAACCTCGAGTAATTCCCCAGAAGGCAGTACAGGGAATGTGGGTTGTAAACAAGTTCTCTCAGTTTGCTGAGCACTTTCACACTCAGCTCATCACACAGAGCTCAATGGGAAGGGCCCCTCTCAAAGCAGAGGGGTGGGAATGCTCAGGAAAGGGGTGTCCTGAGAGGAGACATCCAGAGAATCGTGGAATCATGGAATGGTTTGGGTTAGAAGGGACTTAAAAGTTCATCTCCTTCCACATCCTGCCATGGGCAGGAACTCCTTCCACTATCCCAGGTTGCTCCAAGCCCCATCCAGCCGCAGAGTCTCTCTGGAAGCTAAAACGAGATTTTTTTTCTGTTCCTGTGCTTCCCCAGTCCTTGGACACCGAGTCCTGCACTATCAGCTCCCACCAGCTCCCTCCTGCCAGCACAGGCTCCCCAGGAGCCCTGACAGAGCATCCTCATCTCCTGCACACACTCAGCCATGAAATGGATCCTGGGAAGGTCAGGACAGGAATTCTCCAACTGGCTGTGCCAAAGTTTTAGTTAGACAGCAAAAAACTTCTTAAAAATTAATTTGCTGCTACCACAGGGTTCCTGCCATGCAAGAGCTTATCAGAATGCAAACTATAAGCTTCAAAGGGGAGGATGAATCAGAAGCTATTTTGAGAGTAATTATATAAGACTATAAAACTCAAACCATCTCATTATTGCAAGTTGAGGATGGAGACAACCCCTCATATGGAGACCTCGCAGGGATCCAGTGTTTTCAGTGGCTGGTCCATGGCCCAAGAGCAAACAGCAACCTCATCCCTCCCAGCCAGGCAGCACTTGCTTCACTGAGCAATGCCAGGGCTTTCCTCACCATTTGCTTCTGGGGATGTGGTTCTGTAGCTGGGAAATGAACTGGAACAGGAGACATGGACAGCTTCATTCAAAGTGTTGTTCCTTTAACTGTTGCATAATTCAGAATCACAGAATATCCTGAGCTTGAAGGACCCAGGATCATCAAGTCCAAGTCCTGGCCCTGCACAGACACCCCAAATCCCACCCTGGCCATCCCTGGGAGCATTGTCCAAACTCTCCTGCAGCTCTGGCAGCCTCGGGGCTGTGCCCATTCCCTGGGCAGCCTGGGCAATGCCCAGCACCCTCTGGGAGAAGAACCTGTCCCAAAATCCAACCTAAACTTCCCTGGCACAGCTCCAGGCACTCCCTTGGGTGCTGTCAGTGGTCACAGAGTGCAGAGATTTCTCTCAGAATTTGCTGTCCTGGATAGCAGCTCTCAGCTCGTTAGTGCAAATACTTGCAAATTCCCCAATAATTTTATAAACTCCAAGTTATAAATAAGGAGAAAATGCTTAAACCTGCACACAGAACAAAGTCCTGTTCCAACACCCCCAGCCACAGCCTCGAGGCTTTCCCATGTTGTGCTGGAGCCTCAGGGCTGTGAGAGGATGAGTTCCTGGGACACCCCCGAGCTGTCACCCTCACTGTGCCCTGCCTGCAAGGAGCAAAGAGAGTTGTTTTTATCCCTGCCTACATATCCAGGCTGCAGCTGAGGCTCCTGCTGTGTCTTGGCCCGGAGGAGGCAGCACAGAGGTGTGGCTGATGCAGGTGCTGTCCCTGTCCCCTCTGCACCCTGTCCCTGGGTGGGGACTGTCACCCCTCATGGTCTAACAGGGCTGATTAAACAGAGAAAAGACACTGGCAAACCCTTTGTCACCTGGTGCTCTTCAGTTCATGGTTTGGTCCTTTCACCCAGGGAACAGACGGGAAATGCTCTCAGACACAGGAGTGGGAGCTGCTCCAGGCCCCAGGGGAGTTTAAAACACCAGAGGGAAATCTGA
Source organism: Certhia americana (assembly GCA_018697195.1). Taxonomy (NCBI): domain Eukaryota; kingdom Metazoa; phylum Chordata; class Aves; order Passeriformes; family Certhiidae; genus Certhia; species Certhia americana. Next base: position 4,567,258 of record JAGMWU010000028.1, read on the forward strand.
ACAGATTCAGTAATTAAGTAATTCAGAGGGACACATCGAGGGTGATTTTCTAGTGCAAAGTCAACTGTGAGGCACTTCAGGTCCCATGGTGAATATGTTACAAAAATGGAATAAAACCCAACAACCCGACTCTTACAAATCACAGAATCACTAAGGTTGGAAAATGTCTCTAAGAACATCGAGTCCAACTAAATGGAGGTGCAGAATACACCAAAGAAAGGGATGTGAGATGTAAGATGAGTTTGGTGGACTGGAGCCTGTGCTATTCCCACTGAAATAAAATGGAGAAAGAGTTAATTAAAAAGAAGGCAAAAATCCTGAATAGTTGACGAGCACTGCGTGGCTCTCAGGGCAGGAGGAGCCTCCAGTGCAGCAGCCAGGACAGAGCTCTGAAACCCCACAGGAGCTGCATTTCTGTGGGACTGCAGCAGCACATCTGAGTATCCAATGTCCCAAATGGCCTCCTGGACTTTGACTCTGCCCATGGGCAGCCCTCAGCCCATCCTCAGCTTCATCTCCCCAGATGGACCTGGAGAAAAACCTCCCTCTCTCACCACCACCCACAAACCCCACTGGTGACTGTGGGCTTCCCACGGTGCTGAGAGACTTCAGGGACAAGAACTGACCCCCAGTAAAATGGCTGGGCTGGAGGAGACCCATCAGGCTCCTGAAGACAAAAAATATTGGTTTTCAGCCATTATTGACCGATTTGGGCTTCCCCTCTGGGCTGCAGATTTGTCACTGAAACTTCTGCTGGCGTGTGCAACCCAAAGGGGAACTTTGTGCTGTCAGAAATGCAGCATTTCTGTTATCAAAAGTGACAAAAAAAGAGAAAAAAAAAAAACTTTTTCAAGCTGAAGGAAACATTCCCTGGTGATTTATGTCACTTTGTGACTTAATCAGCTGCTCTCTAGAGCATTATAAATGTGATAGGAAGAGTTGTCATTGCTTTCTGCCTAACTGATGACAAGCTAATGAACTATTATAAGCCACAGTGAATGCAATTATGGCACAAGGCTGTGTGTTAATCCCATGACATTTTATCACAATATGTTGTAGCAACATCTGTAAACAACCCGGTGGTGCTGAACACACACAGTGGCCAGGGCTGGGGTTAGATCCCTGCTGAGCATCCTCATCCCCTGGGCTGTGACCCTGCACAGACAGGACCTGAGCTGAGCCCTGTGTGCCAGGGGAGCCTGGCTGAGGCTGCTCAGCACGGGGGAAGCCTCTTATCCAGAGCTGGAGCTGAGCAGAGCCAGGCAGGGGGGAAACCACGGAAATCCAGACACTTCTGGGATGCAGAAATCCAATTGCGTTCCAGGATGCAAAGCAAACGGAACAAGCAAAAGCTTTTCACTCTCTCTCCGTCTCCCTCAAGCAACCAAAAGCCCTGGAACTTGAAATTTCCTTTTAAAAACTTGATCAAAGCTGTGTCTGCTGTGAGGCACCAGCGAGGCCAGGCTCAGCAGTGTCTCTGTGCCCAGACTCTCCACCCTGGAGCTGTCACCTCGCTGCCCCTCACTTCCTACAGGGGGATCCAATTCTGGGAAAGGCTTCCCTGTGTCTTTCTCTTGGACTCCATTTTGGCTCAAAACCCCACTAAAACCAGGCTGCCTTGAAAAGATCTCAGGGTAAAGCTTGGCAGGGAGCAGAACTGGGGTCTCTTCCCATCCCAGTGCTGGAGGTTTCCCCCCTGGGATCTAGGCTCCACAAGAGGACACAGTCTGGGGACCCCAAAAACCTCAGCCAGGCTGGACAGAAGTACCCAAGCACGGCACAAGGCAGCCCTGAAAAGCTTTCCAGAGGCTTTCCTGAGTGCCCCCTGCCCAGGACACAGAGCCCCTCCAGCACAAGGGGCTCCTTGACCTCCTGAGACATTCTGGACTAGTTTATCACCTGAACCTGCCCCATGGGAGACCCAAAACTGGAGGTGCAGGATTGTTCCAGAGCTGCCCTGGCTCCAGGTGCTGTACTGGCAGCCTGAGACCCAACCTGGTGCCCCCAAGCTGCCAGCTGGAGGGACCCAGACCCAAACCAGCCACACAAACCCACATCAGTGCCTCTCCCTCTGTGCCTCTCAGCTTGTCAAGCTCATGACAACAGCACACAAAGGGGAGAGCAGAGCAGCACTGGCAGAGGCAGAGCTGGATTCAGATGGAGTAGCCAGGAAAGACTCACCTGCCTGGAGCCCCTGGCTGGTACAGGGGCCCTGCACCGAAATGCAGGGGTTTGGAACAGAGCATTTCTTTGTTCAAGTTGCCCTGAGTGAGGAGGGAACTTCCTCCCCACAGCTCTGCTCCTGCCATCAGCAGCTGCTGCTGCTTCCATTAGCTTGGAGCAGAGACAGGGATCTTTAACCCCTCCAGTGTGCTGCTGTGCAGCACTGGAGTGTGCAGGCTGGGCTGCCTGATCCTACACATTGATTAAATGGATTCTGAGATGCCCTTTTCCAGCAGCTCCTACCACTCCACACCCTGCAGCTCACGATTCTTTCAGCATGAGCATTTTGACCAGAGCCCAGATTCAGAGCTGGGATCAAACAACTCCGAGTGAACGCTCACCAGCATCCAGGAGATGAAGTGCTGCATCTGGAGAGAGAAACTGAGGAGGTGTCACCTCACACTGTGCCACACAACTGCATTCAATTCTTTGCAGCAGCTACAAACGCACAGAAAATCAGATTATTATAACACCAGGGGCTAGAATTTCTGCGTAATTATTATTCCAAAGGGTCCAGGGCCATGTGCCTTAAGGATGACTGGGAGAGGGCTGGTGTGAAGGGAGCTCCTGGCGTGCTGCCTTCAGGCTTTGCTGCACAGTTTGCTGTGATGTTGTCAAACATGAACCTGCTACAGCACAACAAACTGAACTAAACAGAGAGACACCCTCAGCCAGCAGCTGCGGCTCCGCCACGCGCAGGGCTCCCCGCAGGAGAACTTTCTTTTTTCCCCTAGGCAGGGAAAATGTACAGTTAATAGACAATCACACCAAAAAATCCCCTCCCTGACCCTCCAGGATGCCATTTTGCAAGGTACAAATATAATTAAAGACAATACATGGCAGAGGGACTTAATTGCATCTCTCTCTCCAACAACTGCCAGCGCAATTGCTCTGTCAAGGAGTCGCTGGATGGAAACACTCACAGACAAGATCCCTGATTTTCCAACATGCAGATGGGAAGGGGAAACACAGATTGTCATCTTTGAAAGAGAAACAGCAAATATTAAAGGCAGAAAAAGCTGCCTAACTGAGATGAGATGGAAACCTGGGGTCCTGAGAAAGAATACTGGATTGTACCTGGAAATGTGAGCAGTGAGAAGAAACAGTTATGAAAAACAAGGGTAATTGAGCCTATAGTTAAATAAAGCAGTTGGAGCAGACATGAGCCCCCGTTCTGGGTCTGGTTTATCCCTGCACAATGAACACACACATGGGAGATCATCCGGCTGCCACCCGGCGAGTGCAGCAACTCCGGCACAGCCAGGATGCCGAGCACCAAACACCTGCAAACCCAGAAACACCAACCACCTTCCCGGAATCATCCCACAAAGCCGTGGGGAAGGTCGGAGCCGGGCTGTGCCCTGGCGTGAACCAGCTCAAAGCACACGCTGGGTCTCTGTACAACCTCGGGAGGATAACTGAGAGCAGGAGGAAACGTCTCAACAGCATTTTGCTGAAGCAACATTATGAAAATAAGCTTCATATTATGAAAAACAACAAAAAAAAGGGCAAAGAATTATTAAAGTAACTTGAGAAATGTGGACTTACCAGAGCGGTGGCAGCTCCTCAGCGCGGTCCCCGGCCGCCGCCTGCTCGAGCATCAATTAGCGGCGGCAGCAATCCCGCTGCTGTTTCTATGGAGTTGGGGATGCTGAGCCCTGACTATGCATGAGGCGACTGCAGCTGCATCGGAACAGGCTCCCGGGTCCGCACGGAGCTACAAACACGAGCAGCCTCCCTGCTCTGCCTCGGGAATGAATCAAGCAGCAGCAATTAGGCGGCTGCAAAGCTGCGCCTATGCAGAGAGGCGCTCACAGGGCTCCCGAGCACGCACACCCCTCTCAGCTCCAGAGGGGCATTTTATTTACCAGGACCATCACAGAGCATAGCCACAGGCAGCTGGAGAGCCACAGATCTGCACACAATACACGAGCAGAGACACATGGCTGTGGACAGGCGATTTAATCCGGTTTTTTCTCGATTTACTCGGCCGTTTTCAACCTTATTTCGATACGGTTTTACAAACCTTCCTCTGGCAGCAAGGTTAGAATCTGATACCTCCAGGATCTGAGCCTGGTTTAGTTGGGCTAAAGAGCAAATCTGCTGCACGTAGCTCTGGCTGGCTTTTTCCTGGGAGGAAAGGCAAGATCCATTTTGCAAGTGCATTACTCTGTGATAAAAAAGTATTTGCCCCAAGGAGCTGCTCCTCACATGCTGGGCCTCTGGAAACTCAAGCTTCAGTGATTAATATTGGCTTTGCCTGGATGGCTTGGAGCATGTTTACTGTTATAGTGACTTAAAATACACTTGAATGGCGATTCAGAAAAGTGTATTATTATGCCTGGTGAGTAAATGCAAGACATGTTCATATTTCACAGGTAGTGGCTGAAGGCATCCCATAACCATGAATGGGGCTATCATCAGTTTTCCCATTAGTTGAGCTAATCTATCAGGGGATAGTTTTTTCCCCCAGAAAATACTCCAGAACCAATTTCTCAATAAAAAAATGATCTTTTTGTGCCAACGTTCCTGCAATGAAAAACCCTCTATTGCCCAGAAATTCCCCCCTTTTTCTGCCCGCAGCAAGAACACTTCTGTGCTTGGTTTAACATTTTAATAGTCTTTGCCAAGTGCCAGGAGGGTGTTCGGTGCTGTACAAGCTGTACTGCCTGCACCAGGACCTTCAAAAAGAGCAGTTCACACAAGGGGCAAAGCAGTAAATATGCTCTGAATTATTGGGGGCTGGAACACAGGAGAGCTGGCACCGTGTGCTGGGGAGCATGGGTTACCAGGAGGACTCTCTGACTCTGTGTTTTCCCCAGCTGTCCTGTTCCCTCCTCTCACTCCAGCCTTCTCCTCCTGCAGCAGGAAGCCACAAGAGCATTTTGCTGGGGTGGATCAGGGTGTGAGGAAGGGTTTGAGGAGGGTTCTCACCACACTGAGATGAACAGGGTCTGCTGGGGACAACCTGCAGCCCCTCAGCACATCACCCACTGCCCCCTGCCCTGGTGAATTTGCAGCAAAGCTTCATACAAATGGATCACTAAAGCAAAAGAACCCCAGCTTAGGCTGTTTAAAGAAAGTCGCAGCATAGAAGTGCTGAAAGCAGAAATCAAACCCAGAGGTTTTCTCCTGGATGTGCTTTGATCCCAGGATAAATTCCTTCCTGTACCCAGGCACTGTCCTTTAAACCAACGTCATGAGATGCCAGCTCCAGTCACAGAATTGTGGAATCTCAGACTGGTCTGAGTGGGAAGGAGCTTGAAGATCATCCAGTGCCACCCCTGGCATGAGCAGGGACACCTTCCACTGTCCCAGGCTGCTCCCAGCCCTGTCCAGCCTGGCTTTGGACACTGCCAGGGATGGAACAGCCACAGCTTCCCTGGGCAATCTGTGTCAGGGCATCCCCCCCAACAGGGAACAATCCCATCCCAATATCCCATCAAAACCTCCACTCTTCAGTGACACTCATCACCCCACAGCACCATTTCAGAGCCAGTCAAGCTTCCCCTGTGCCCCACAGGATCTCCTGGGCTGGGCTGGCAGCCCCTGTCCTCAGCCAGGCTCTGTGAACCCTTGGGGAGCAGGACCCAGCCCAGGGGGCTCAGAGCAGGCTGTGGGGAGCCACAGGAGCCCAGAACACCCTGGGCTGGGAGAGACCCAGCAGGATCACAGCAGCCCAGCCCTTGGGCCTGCACAGCACCACTCCAAGCACTCTGTTTCCCAAAGACCCCAGAGCCTGCTGCAGCTCCACTGCCAGGGGCAGAGGGGACGGGAAGAGGGGACAGAGGGGGACAGTCCTGTGGGGTCCTGACTCCCCCTCTCCACAGCCAAGGACTTTGCCCTACAGTACAGCTGCGCCACAAGAAGATAATCCATTGCACACTCACTGCCCCTCCAGGGCACAGAAGGGACGAGCCCATCCTCTTAAGAGCCATCACCTGTGGTAAATGCTGTCCCCACAGCACAGGCAGTGTCACTGCCCACAGCACGGTGGCATTGCCAGCAGCCCTGCACGGCAGCAGAGGCCTGGCAGGGAAGAGAGCGATCAGATGGAGGGAGCTCTGGGGGAGGACTGGCGACAGGCACAACAAAAGGATGCTGCAGCTCGCTCCATCTCGGGGCCCCCAGCCAGGAGATCAGTTCCATTCCTGGCAGTGCCACGGGCCCAACTGCAGGGAGAGCTCCCCCTCACAGCCCCACCAACACAGCGGCACTAAAACCTTCCCCAGCCAAACTCCTCATTTTTCTGACAGGTTTGGCCGCGGGCAAGGCAGCAGCCTGCAATCCTCCTTTGTTGGGTGTATGAGAGAAATGCTGCAGCTCCACTGCTCTTGTTGGCTGCGAGGAGGAGATTCAGCTGTTACATAACCAGGGAGGAGAGGTGCATCCACTTCATCCCCAGCAGCCCTTTCAGCCACTCAGTCCAGAACGCTTTAAAAAAAAACCCTAAATCACCGCACAAAAACTTGCTCTTATATAAACTCTTTAGTAATATTTTTATATTCACAGGCTTTTTCCACTTTTGGATGCAGTTCAAGAAGGCTGATGATACCTGGCTGCACACATTCCCTGAGGACACTGCTCCCCATCCACGCATGAAACAGCAGAAAAGCCCAAACTGTCCCTGTGCTGAGCTGTGCAGGAACAGCCTGGCTCCAGCTTTGGCAGTGCTTCCTTCAACCTGAACTTCAGCAGGACACTCCACAAGCCAAGCTGATCCAGCCAGCAGTTAATAGATTTATCCAGGAGGCAACAAACTGCCCGAGAAGCCGGAGACTCCCCGTGATGATGACAAATAAGGCCAGTTTGACTCCAGCAAATTTGGCGTTTGGCTGCTGGGGCTGTGCTGCCCGCACGGGGACACTCCAGCAGGAGCCAGGGCTCCTCTGCCCTGCTCCTGACACAGCACCTGCCTGGTGCCATCTGCTCACCTGCACACAGCCCCACCTTCCCTCTGCCTGCCTTTGTGGGTCGGGCTGTGGGTCTGAACACGGCACTGCAGGCAGCCCAGAGCAAACCTGACAATGTGAGACTGCAGGATAAAATGGACAAAGCACCAATGCAGATAATTAGATAAACATCCAGACACCGATGGGGAAGGCATCATACCTCTGTAACTGTGTTAGTTAATGCTTGATGCAAATAGATTTTTTTCCCCTTGCTGGAGCAGCGTTACAGCCAGGAATTGAGAAATTTTCATACATGTCAGGCCCAAACTGTGTCCTCAGTGCTGTCTAGACATAAAAATGGGCCCAGTCGTGCAGAGCAGAGACAACAGCCCTGGCTGTTAGTGCAGCCAGCCTGGCACAGCTCGCCCGGGGCACTGGGGCTGACACTAAAACCACAGCCCAGAGCACACAGACATTCCCCGTGCTAAAGGCAGATGATGATGATGTGATCCCGACCTGAACACGAGGTCCTGGACAGGCTGCACAAACAAATGCAGATCTGTCACATCAGGGTGGACAGAACAAGAGCAGTGCAGAGTATTCCTGCTGCAGAGTCAGGAAAATGTTAATTTTGGTGCAAGGTAAAGAATTCCAAATTGTTGCAGTAAGTTTGCAAGCTGTTTGCTCCATTTGCAATAGAGAAAACTGCTGCACAGGATGTGATGTGTAAGGACACAACCAGCCATGGTAAGAGGCCTCCAGAACAGGCAAGTATCAAACAAAATCATTTTAAGAAGAGAATTAAGTTCTAGGTAAAGTGAGATGTGAAAGGAAAGGGTTTGCCTGGAGGTATCAGCAAAGCAGTAGTGGAAGCACCACTGCAAACCACGGGCTGGCAGAATCCTGGTGCCCTGTGCCCTGGGGGTGCCAGCTGCATCCCAGCACGAGATTCTGGCAGAGAGGGGCAGGAGAAAGGGAGGGAAGGTGACACAGAAAGCCTTGGACAGGGATTGCTGGGCAGCTGTGCTGTGGGGCTCTGCACAGTGTGCACAGCAGAGGAGGAAAGTTTGTGAAAACTCCTACTGTAAAAAATGCTGTGAAATCCATTGGATTTACAGACCATTGCCTACAGGAACCTTAGAAGAAGCCCTCTATGAAAATGTTGGAATATACAAGCAACTTTCAGCAGGTTACCAATAATTCTAAAAGCTATGAGACTCGGGGTTTTGCTCCTCAGTACATAAGCCTGGAGTTCCAGCTGCCTTTGCCAATGTCTTCTGAAGTGACAGCAGGAGATCCCTGGAGTGAGCAGCTGTGAGAACAGGTGTAGGGAAAATTCCCCACTTTGCAACACGGAGCTGCCCCTTTGCTCCTGGAGCAGAATTCCTGCTCCTGACTCATCCCTGACACACCAGAGTCCCTCCCTGGCTCTGCAACCTGACCAGGGACAGCTCAGGCAATTCTTAGGGAAGGTAGAACACACACATGAAGGTACAGCAAGATCCCTTACTGATAAACAGAAATCCATGTGAGTCCCTCCATTTCTCAAACCAGGACAGCACCAATCAGTTCCCACCATCCCTGTGACTTAAGTAGGCTCTTCACTGCTGTTTGTTGGTTTGGTTTGGTTTCATACAGGACAGGAGTCTGTGTTTTTGAGAAAGGAACTTTCACAGGAACTTTACCTTGTGAAGCAGCTCAGAACATCTCGGCTGTCCCCCCGTGCAGCCATCCCCTTCCACATCAACAGGTGAGGCAGGACTAGACCCAAAACTTCACCATGGAACATGTGGAAAGGGAAGGAACCCTCCCAGAGGGGTGCCAAGACCAACCCCCGGGTCTAACATGGAGCTCCCAAACATTTTTCTCCCCCTGTAGGGGATGGATGTCCCTCCTGCCTTCCACGAGCACCCTCCAGCCTACGGGAGCAGGGGCCGTACCTGGCTCGGAGATAATCAGGCTCTGGTCAGAAGGCAGCAGGAGGAATTCCCTGCAGGTGTCCAGGTCCAAGCTGGGCAGGCTTTTCTTCTGGCACAGCTCGGTGAGGATGCTGATGGCCCTGCGACAGCGGCCGTCCTCCCTGGGACCGCTCATCGCCCTCTCCGCATCCTCCGCTCCCTCTGCTCTCTAGGAAACTCAAACTAGGAGGAGAGGGTGGGCTTGGGGCTCATCACAGGAGCAGCTTCACTCCAGTTCCATTCTCTGGTGTGGCAGCACCTGCTGGGACACTCGGGGTTGCCCCACGATTGCTGCCCGGAGCTGGAGCCTCCAGCCCCCGGCGCTCCCGGTGCCTCATTGCCTCTGAGATCACAGCTCTGTTTACTGCCAAGGCTGCTCCAGACAAAGAACCTCCTACCAAACTCAGTTTCGTGCCCTCCACACGAGACGTATTAAAGCTGCAGGCCAGATAATTCCTTTTAACCCTTTCACCGCTGCCCCCTCTCCAGGTGCGGAGTTTCGCGACCCAACCCGGGATTTTGCAAATAAAATGAGTGGTGAAAGCTCCTGGTTGAGGGCAGCACATCACCAGAGAGGAAGAACCAGAGTGCTCCCATAAACACTGCACAAACTACTTACAACTGCCAAAGGCAGCAGAAGAAAAGCTGCAGGCTTTATTGATTTGTTTGTGCTGGTCCTAACACACCAGGCTGCAGATGGCAATAGAGATTGAGAAGGCCATTCTAGTTCATAATTAGATTTTTCCCTTTTACTTTCTGCAGTATTTTTTTTTATTCCTGTTGCAATTTAGCAGGCAGGTCATGCCACATGACAGAGCATGTCTTTGACAGGCAATAGTGGAGCAGGCAATTAAAATTATGTACAGCAGGATGACTTCTTGCAGCTTGTACAAACCTAATGAGCATTGTGGAGAGCCAGGGCTGAGGCTGCACAGGTCCCTCAGCCCCACAGCACAGCAGGGTGTGCTCAGATCGTGTTTGTGTTCCCTGTTAATGACCTGCTGGAGCACTGGGAGCTGGCACAGGATGAGTATCCCGGGGGTGACACCAGCAGTCAGTGCAGCACAGGGCACAGAGCCTGCTCCATACCCCATTCCCAGGCTGGATAATCCCTCCAGCTCCTGGCTGCTGTGACACAAAGGGTGTGGCTGGTACCTGAGGAGCACAAAGGCATTGCCCAGCACCCCTGGAGAGCTGCTTCAGGACCCTTTTGGCCACCCTGGCCCCTCCTTGGCCAGACCAACCTTTCTTGGACATGTCACCACTGCATCCCTCCTGTCCCCATGTGGTACCTGTGCCTGGCAGTGACTTAGCCGCCAAGCTCTGCTCCTCCCAAAAACTTCTGTTGCCAGGACAACGTGAGTGAAACCTTTTATTAACCCAGTAACTGATCACAAAGAGAGATTTTTAATGAGCCAGCCCTCTGGCCTGGCCAGTGCTCCATGAGCTGCTGCTGAACCAGGCTGAGGCAGAGCTGCACACTGAGAACTCTTCCTGAAGGTGTTTGTCACCTGCAAGCCAACACCAGCAGCCCCAAAGGTCTGTGTTAACTGAGGAGGGATGCAGACATTGAGAGCCACACCAGTGACTTACCAGAGATTATTTTTTTGCATTACATTTAGATGACAAACTCTCTAAACCCACCCACCCATTTATTTTTTTTTAAGAAGCTTGAGGCTCAAATTCTGCCTCAAACCTGAGATTTGGGTCTATACAACATCTGCTTGGCTGGGGAGGGTACAGCTCCTCTTCTCTGCTCCTCTTTTCACTGCCTGCCCTGGGGCATTTGTGTCCCCGAGTCCTAAAACCAAAGGATTTGTACCCAAGGGGATGCAATGAGCCCCAGGCATGTCTCCATGTCCCCAGCACAGCAACAGTTTCTGCCTGAGCCACCAAAACTGGCACCAAGAGAGGAGTTCCTGGAACATATCAGTCAAGCCTTGCATTTGAAATTTGAATTTATCTTAAAGAGATTTCAACAGACAAAAAAACCACCGCAGCTAAACTCTTTGAAAAAGGTTAATGCCCAATTGAGAGCTTGTAACACAGAAATCAATAATAAAATTCAATTATTTGGAGAAAAAAAAGCCTAATTTTATTGCAAGAGTAATACCAAGAACTTTTACTTTTAAATTTAAAGTCACCTTGGGTCAAATATTCACCTTAATTTACATATCAGAGGATTCCGGGCTCGCTGGATACCAATAACAGAAGATCCTGCATCCATACTCTCAATAAATAATCCTTCAGAACAAAAACCAGACTTTTTTTACACCTTGTACCTTTGAATTTATGTCACACACCCTCTTTATTGTCCAGCACAGAAAGCTGGGAAAGAGCCAGGTGGCAGCTGAAAATCCAAACACTGCATTTCCCAAGCAGGAACTCTGGTTCCCAATTCCCCTCTCTCCCATCCACACACACAGAGCAGTGGGGATACAGATTCTCCCTCTCATGTCCTGATGAGAAGCTCCCACTTTGCCCCACGGAGAAGTCAGATCCCACCCCCAGCCCCTGCAGCCCTCAGGGCAGCCCAGCACATCTTCTGGGATGGCCAGAGCTGCTTTTTCCAGCTGCCTCAGACTGAGCTGGAGGCCAAACTGCTCCCTGAGCTGTGTTTCCACCTCCCAGCACCAGGAGAGACAATTCCCCAAACATCAGGGACCTGGCAGAGCTGATGCTCTCTGCAGGGGCTCAGTGGTGTTGTCTCATCCACATCCACCCTGGAATTTTGGGTTTCCTGTGTCTGGCAGAGCTTTTCCCTGCAGCTGCATACCCTTGGCATTTAGGGAAGCGTGGATGCCTCTCCCTCACTGGGCAGGATTTCTCTCCTCCCTGCTCCTGCCCTGGTGTCACACCTGGAGAGGCAGAGCCACAGGTAAACACAGCAGCAGCTACCCCAGCAGGGCTGGGAGTGGAGTAAACTTCGGGGGAAAGTGGCTCAACAGACTCAACAAAGAAACGAATTACAGGCAACACAGCAGCTCTTGAATTACCTCTGAAATAATCCCTGCGGACAAGAGCACAAAATGAATGAAAACTGCAAGGAAAGGAAAACTGCAGCTTGAGGCAACTCGAGGCTGCTCAGTGAGCAAGGGAGTGGGAAAATTCCTAAAATCTGAGAGCGACAAAAGAGGATCATTTCCCTGCAATAAAGCAGGCACAAAGCACCAGAGACAGCATTGCACAAACGTTTGAGGAACTGGGAGGTTTCACAGCTCACTGCCATTGGATTAATGAGGGTGGGGTGCTCCAGACAAATCCATTGGAGGGGATTTTTTTCAGGGCTGGAAGAACCTGGGCTAGGGGGAGGTGAGCAGGTTCTGTGCTCAGGGGCTGGAAGGGGATGAGCTCTAAAATCCTTTCCAACCCATTCCACAGTCCCATGAACGTGTGCTGCTAAGTTGGAATCACAGATATATTTGTCCAGCTGAGACAGAACACGCTGTTCATTTAATCCACATTAGGATCTATTTGAAGCTGATATTTTTATTTCTTAATAATAATCAAGTCTGGAGAGGGAGCAGCAGCATTTATTTGTGCCAGCTCTATCTAATAGCATGGCATTGTTTACTTTCCCAGTTAATATAATAATTGGAAACAGCTCACAAAGGATCCAGAGCTTCTTGCCAGGAAAAATGACGTGGATCTGGATCCTTTGGCAGCGGCGCCGAGTCATCTGTGGATAAACACAACATGCACTGCTGTGCCCCTCCACACACTTCTCCAGGGTGGCTGTAGGTGTGTGAACGGCCAGAAATCCAAAATCTTCACCTCACTCCTGCCTGCACAGAGGAGGGAAGTGTCCCTCACCTGCACAGAGGAGGAGAGCACCTTATCCTATGGAGGTAGGAGTAGTCGAATTAGTTTAAAAAACCAATTACTTTGTGCTAAGTATCAAATCTGCTGCACAGAGCAAAACCAGAAATACAGAGGAGGTGCTGGTTCCCTCCTTGTGTGTTCTGAGTCTCTCCTGGCTGTTCATTCCCTGTGGAAACTTGGGGTTTGGGAAGAGTTATTTGATTATAGACAACTCCACTCCTTGAGTATTCAGGAAGGGAGGGAGGGAGGAAAAGAGGAAGGGAAGGGAAGGGAAGGGGAAGGGGAAGGGGAAGGGGAAGGGGAAGGGGAAGGGGAAGGGGAAGGGGAAGGGGAAGGATGGGGAAGGGGAAGGGGAAGGTGCTGAATTTGTAGTCTAAAATGAAAATCCCTGGACTGCACCACAAGCACACTTTGAGATGAGGAGTTTAAAGATAAATAACACATTTCCCTCCTGGACACAGCCTGGGAGGAAACTGCTCAGCCCAAAGGCCACAGTGGCAGGGGGTGGCAGTCCCTGCTGCCAGCTCCTGTCCTGCAGTGCCAGAGAGGCATTCTGTGCAGGGCTGGCTTGGTTGGATTCAGGGCAAGGAAATGTGGCTCTGTGTCCTGAAAAGCTCCGATTCCAAGAGACATCTTGGGATATGCTGTGCTGCACACAAAGCTGGAGCCGGAGCCAGGCAGCTTTGGAGCTGTGTGCATCCAGGCAGGAAGAGCTCCAGAGGCAGGACTACCACCAAAAGTTCTTTCCTGGTGGGGAGACTTCTGAAATACATTTTATTGACCTGGGATCTTTGCATACCCTCAAGGTGAAGACTCGGAGCCTGACTTGGCAGGGCTGGAAGCTCTAAAAAGCCATTTCTGCTCCAGCAGTATCAGGTGGCTGCTGGTGTCAGCTGAGCTGGGCTCAGGGAGGTGGAGGAGGAGCTGTGCTCAAAGCCATTGTCCAGAGAACTCAGGGACCTCTGACCTTCCCCAGCTGCCTTCAACATGAGCCACAGCCTCAGTAAAATGAATGAAGTGAGAGCCTGGCCTGGCTGAAGTACCTGCCCAAGGACCCAGGGAAGGGCTGGGGCTCTGCCAGGGCAGGGTTAGGTTGGGTATCAAGGAAAGGTTGTTTCCCCAGAGGGTGCTGGGCACTGCCCAGGCTCCCCAGGGAATGGGCACAGCCCCAAGGCTGCTCCGGGAGAGTTTGGACAAAATTTGGACATCTGCCAGGGATGACCAGGGTGGGATTTGCAGTGTTTGTGCAGGGCAGGGCTTGGACTGGATGGTCCTGGTGGATTCTTCCAGCTCAGGGTGTTAGATGATTCCATGACTTGGCATCCTGTGCTGTCAGCCTCTGTCAGCCTGGCAAGCTGGGCTTATTTAGAACATAAATTTCAGGAAGATTATGGCAGTAAATCCCTGGAATGAGCATTAGGCTGGGATTAGACCCATTTCAATTCCTCACCCTGACTCAAAGAGTTAATCCTACCTCCCCCAGGTCAGATTGGCTGCTGTTGGTCCAGGGCTATCAGAAGGTTCAAGCTGGCCTTTGCCTGAATGTTAATGATCAATATTAACACATCCTTTCTCTGAGAGCAGATGAAAAACTGCTGCTTTTAGGGTCTCATTTCAGCCTTCTGTGCCATGGACACCTCTGTCAGTATCAGTGCATAATTCATTTTTAAAGAACTGCACTTTCTCTGAAATAAAGGCAAATAAAGTGTTGGTGTCAGAACCCAGAAGAGAGATTAAAATTTGTCATTGGTTATAAAGTGCTGCAGATTCCTGGGAAGCCTTTGCTCTCACATCCCCCCCAGCCACTGCGGCTCAGGGAAGCAGGAGGAGCCCTTTGACATTTAATCCCAGCAGGTTCCAGGTGGCATTCAGGGTTTCCAGAGCAGGACAAGGCTTTGGCCATTGATCCCCAGCTCCAGCAGCCATGAAATGAGGGATCTTTAGATCTGAAACATCCTCTGTCCACACAGCATATGGCTTCATCTCAGCACCATTTCCACCAGGAAAGGAGAGGGGGTTGGATAAAAGGCTCTGGATAAATTCCATGTGTCTGCACAGTGAGAGACTGAACACATCCATCTGCAGCCACCTTCCAGTAACACCTGGCAGGGAGGGCAGGAGGTCCCAAGCCCCAACATTCCTTGGAATTAACCCAGGCTTTAAACCATGAGTGTGTTCATGGAAACCAAAAAGCAAAGCAGAATATCCTTAATCTCAACTCTCTTGAAGAACCACTCTAAGTTGCTGTCTGTAATGGGAAATAAGGAGTTATATGCTGGGGTTTTTCCCCCACCCCCCAGTGTGCTAACAAAGTATTTGCTGTATTCTGGTTATTTTTATCTCTCCCAGTGGAAATACAAGTAATAAAAATAGCAGTATTTTATAACAGGGAAAACAAAACCTATGGTGCACAATTGTGCCTTGGAGAGAAAACGCTGTAATGTTTTCATTTCAGGAGAATATTAACATGTGAAAAGAAACCTGAGAGCTCCTTGATTAACCTGCTCCAGCAATCTCCAGAGAGAAACACAGATATGCAGGAGCTGCTTTTCATGGGCTGGTGCAACACCCTCAAGGAGCCAAGCCTTTGACCAAGTCCCCTTATCCCATCTCTCCTGCTCTCCCAGGGACCTTCCAGCCCTTGGGAATGTGGTGTGGGTCACAGCCATTCCCAGCTCATCCCATCCAATCATCCCAAACCTCTTTCACAAGAGCCACAGCCAGCAATCCAAGTGTTTTTTTCCTGGTTAGAGACGTGTGGATGTGTGTGGAGGAGCTGTTTACACATCCAGCTCACCCTCAGAGCATCCTTGCAGGGAGCTCCCCTGGGAGCCCAGAGCTGCACTTGCAGTGCTCCTATTAATAAAAAGAAAAAAGAGAAAGCCCTTGTCAATCACTTCACTACTTAATAATCTCCTTCCACAGGTGACAACAGACAGAATCCTAAATGACAGATGTGCTGGCAATCATGTCCCCAAGGACCCTCATGGAGAAATAACCGGGTTCAGCTGAGCCATGTAGCACGTGGGCCTTTCCCAGCTTTGGTTTCTGCTGCATCTTCTTTCCCAGAGCTCCATATCCCCCAGAAGAGGAGCATCAGTCTGGAATAAGGGTGTCCTTGCCAGCTGCCCATGGGCAGAGCAGGAGAACCCACAACAATGGGATGGTTTGGGAGGGAAGGGCCCTTAAAGCTCCCCCAGTGCCACCCCTGCCATGGGCAGGGACACTTTCCACTGCCCCAGGTTGCTCCAAGCCCCATCCAGCCTGGCCTTGAGCATTTCCAGAAGAAAATGTACAAAATTTACAGGCTGCTTTACCAAACACAGAGGTTCCAAGCTATGAGGACTCACCCTGGAGAAAAGGCTGGGATGGTGGGCAAAGGGATGGTGTAGGGGGACTCCTTGTGGGCTGTTGGCTGCTCCTGCCAGCATCACATCCCAGGGCCAAAAGAGCTCACTGGATCTTTTTTTTAAAGTATCTTTACTTACTGATACCATTATTTCTCAAGGCTCTAAATGACAAGAGACAAGGACAGCCTGCTGTTAGCTTTGACAGAAAGTTGTTTGCTGAGTTTATCTGCTGAGGTGACAGTCACACCCCCTCCCAGCACTGCCCCCAGAACACAGCACCCAGGGCATGACTGCAGGGGATGCACTCTAAGGTGCCTTCAACCCAAACCACTCTGTGGTTCTGTGACTGTGAGAACTCAGGAATGTACAGGAAAGAACATTGCTCAGTCAAAAGGAAGAAGTAACCCATCAGGTAACTCAGGATACAGGTCTTGATTTGAATGAAGCTCTGTCATCTTACAAATATGACCCCCACAAATGACATTTCAGCCATGATCCTGCAGCCAGAAATCCTTCCTGTGAAGCCACTTGCTGCACCCATCACCCAGGAAAGGCAAGAAGGAACCACAGGGCAGGACAGAGTCTCCAGACCCAGCAGTGTAACTGAATTACTTCCCACAGAATTTAGTTTTCAACAGCCAGCAGCAAATAAGATGGCCTGGCACACTGCTCAGCCACTAGAAGGAACCTGGGTCTGTATCTGGAGGAGAATTAGGCTGATTATAACTGGGCAGAAGAGTAAACTGGTTTGACATGTCCACAGTCACCCCCTGAACCAGCAGCACACCAGGCACCAGATCTCCTGCTGGGAAAGGGAACTGGGAAAAGGAGGAGTTAAAAAAGGCCAGGCTGGGCTCTGGACACCTAACTGGGAAAGAGAGCTCCCAGACAGCACAGTGGAGGATTGAATGCTGACTACACACTCTGATTAATCAGGTTTTCCAGAGGGCAGCAGTGCATTGCACAAGGCTGGTAAAACCAGGAAAATGATGCAACTTCATCAGGAGGCCCAGACCACACACAGGTACCCACAGCCCCATCAGCTCTTCCAGTGAGTAACGAAGGAAGAGCCAAAATGTCTCAGTATTTGCAGTTTTGGCTCTGCCTGTTCCTTAACTCAGTCCAGGTGGTTTCTTTCTATTCAGTGCAGGGCAGCAGGACAGGAGATGGACACAAGGAAAGTCCAGCCCCACATTTTATTAACACTCGGTGTCCTGAGCTCCAAGCAGGATCAACACACCCAACATCCATTGCAGGGCCTGATTTTTCCCAAAAATCCAGAGACACCCAGCAGGCTGAGAGCTCCCCAGCCCTCAGCTCTGCTCAGCACCAAGGACACAGCCCCAAGAGGAGCCTCAGATCCACCTGCAGGTGGGCTCAGACCTCAGAGCTAATCTGTGCAGCAGCAGCAGTGACTGCCCTGCGTACCTGCTCTGCTCATGGAAAGGATCCCAAACCAAAACTCTGAGAGACAGAAAGTGGCTGAGGAGCATCTCCTTCCTGGACAGGTCTCATCAGTGCAGAGAGCACCCAGGGCTGCACTGACTGGCTCAAGAGAGAAGGCCAGGAGAAGATTTCAAATGAGAAGTTCCTTGGTGGTGCTCAGCCTGGAGGAGACCGAGGAGAGAACTCATTGCAGTTACAGCTCCCTCGGGGGGGGGGAAGAGGAGGAGCAGATGCTGCTCTCTGTGACAGGAACCAGGGAAGGGCTGGAGCTGTGTCAGGAAAGTTGAGGTTGGATATCAGGGAAGATTCCTCCCCAGAGGGTGCTGGACACTGCCCAGGCTCCCCAGGGAATGGGCACAGCTCCAAGGCTGCCAGAGCTGCAGGAGAGTTTGGACAATGCTCCCAGGGATGGCCAGGGTGGGATTTGGGGGTGTCTGTGCAAGGCCAAGAGTTGGACTGGATGGTCTTTGTGGATCCCCTCCCATCCAGGATATCCTGTGAATCTGTGATTCTGTGGTTCTGTGATTCTGTGTTTCTGTTCTTCTGTGATTTTATGATTTTGTGATTCTATGGTTCTGTTCTTTGGCACTACCTGGTGACATGCCCACACAAGAGGTTTTTCACTGTGAACGGTTCATTTTCACCCATCGGAGGCAGGGGACAAACCTGGTGACCTCCGTGGAGCTCCAGCAGCCCCATGTGCCCTGCGGTGACAGCGGCGAGGAGGGGACAGAGGGGCTGCTGTCACATCCCACCCTGCCCCTCCTCAGCTCATGGCTCACGGAGCTGCCCGGGGCAGGGGGCAGGGAGGGATGGATCCCCCAGCACAGACATTGCCAGCTTTCCCCGGGCAGGGCTCAGCTCTGCTCGCACACCCGGAGCCCCCTGAGGCAGAGAAATGAGCGAGCCTGACGCCCCAGGTCTGCACATCCCACCCCAGCAGGGCCCTGTCAGTGCTGGCAGATGCTGCAGAGCAGAGCCCTTCACTCTGGGGAAATCTCTCTCTCTTCCCAAAGCTCCTTCCCGGGCGGTCCATGGGCTGCCCCTGCTCTGCCGGGGGATCTCTGAGCTCCACAGGTGACTCCGCCGGTCCCTCCCCACCTGCAGAACCCAAAGCCGAGAGTTTCCTCCCCAAAAAAGCTGCTGCCCCTCGTGCTGTGTTAACAGCACCATCTGGTGACGCGATCCGGGACGGAGATTTTAAGGAATGAGCAGTTAATTCACGGGTTCTTGGCAGGATGCAGCACGAATCCCACGCCTTCGAGCAGGGGCGAGGGCTTGGTTATCCAGAGCTCTCCACGCTTCCCACCCCATCCCCGAACCACCGGCACCAGATGATCTGTCTTCATTTAGGAAGCAGAATTCACCCTGAGCTCGGGCCCTGCTGCCAGCACTGCTTGCTGCAGCATCCTCTGGAATGGTTTAGTGCAAATAGAGAGGATAGGGGATGTGCCTGGAGGCACAAACTTCGAAAGGAAACAAGAGTTTGGAATTTTGCACCTCGTTCTGCAGTCAGCAGCAAACCCCCTGTCAGATCCAGGGCACAGACCGTGTTGCTGTGCCTGGTGGCAGCTCCAGAACTGCATCAAACAGGGCTCCAAAAGAAAATTCCAAATGAATGTGTGTGTGTGTGTGTGTGTGTGTGTGTGTGTGTGTGTGTGTGTGTGTGTGGTTTGGTGTGTGTGTGGTCATGGGTGTGTGTTGGTGTGCACGGGGTGGTGTTGTGTCAGGCACTTTCAGAGCTCTCCTACTCTCTCTCTCCGTCAGAGGAAAAATATCTGAAAAAGATGCGACCATGCAGATCCCCCTGTCCACAGCACAGCCCAAAGGTGAATCCCAGCCCCATTTCCACAGTGGTGGAAATCCTCAAAAGATGTGATTTCCAGACACTTCTGAGCAATTCTTCCATCACAAAAGGATTTTGATTTTGCCTCTGATATACGAGACAAAAAAGTAGAGGTACTCTCACCCAGGTGGTTGCTGGACAGCTTTAGTTGGGGTCCTGCCCAGTCTCAGGGATTGTGTCTGGGGCCCTGAGGGAGGGCAGGGGCTGAGCTGCACAAACAGCAGCAAGTTCTGCCCCTGGGCAGTGCTGGGGGTGCAAAAAGGGCCAGGCAGCAGATCACAGAATCCCTAAACTGCTTGGTTTTGAAAGAACCTGAAAGCTCATCCCATTCCTCCCCCTGCCATGGGCAGGGACACCTTCCACTGTGCCAGGCTGCTCCTGTCCAGCCTGGCTTTGGGCACCACCAGGGGTGGAAGAAGAGCATCAGTGCCAGGATGAAGAGCAGATCCAGCCCTGCACATCCTGCCTGTTCCTTGGGGAACAGCACCCCCAGCACCCCCAGCCACTGTGACCCAATCTTGGGCCATCTGCTCGCTGACGTTCTGTGCTAAACGTGCTCATCTCTGATGTGCTAATGAGAGGAGCAGGAATTTATATCCCTGGATTTAAACTCTGCTAATTTGGCAAATATTATCCCAGTTCCTAAGCATTAACCCAAGTGGAGATCAGCCAGCACTGTGCTGCAGCCCACGGGAAGCAGTGGAGGCAATTTGGCAAAGAGCAGTTTGCTCAGTGTTGGTGGAGCAGATTGAGCAGAACAAAGCACTTAAGGCTGAGCAAAGGACACAGGAACAGTCAGGAGTGCAGCTCAGCCCCTGTGAGCCTGTTCAGGCACTGGGGTGACCCAGACCTCACATGGGGAGGGAGATCAATAAGGGGAAGGAAGGCCAGTGCTCTGGAGAAGATCCAGACTCATCATCTCGACCCTCAGACAGCAGTAACTCCAAAATCATCTGTGTCTACAGAGATATCCACACTCCTGGAAGTGCCCAAGGCCAGGCAGGATGGGGATTGAAGCAACCTGGACAGTGGAAAGTGTCTCTGCCATGGCAGGGGTGGAACTGGATGAGTTTAAAGTCTCTTGCAACCCAAACCATTCTGGGATTCTGTAACAGATGTGAATTCTACAATGGCAGCAAGGGGTTGAACAATTTTGCAGCCATTTCTAATCCTTAGTAGGATTTCAAGGTGGGATTTTTCACCCTGTGCTGAAATGAAAATTGGCAAATGCGTGATGGGGTGAGCAGCTCAGTGTCACTGGAGCAAGCCAGGCGAGTTAATTAAAGCCAGGAGAGTTAAACCCAGGGCATTAAGAGAAAGAAAATCCAAGCAAGCCTGAGCGGAGTCAAACAGAGGAGCTGCAAATGCCAGATGCCAGCCCAGCCACAAAGGCCAGCACCAACGACCCAAAGAGCTGCAGCAGATGGGCTGGGGAGCTGGGAATGCCCTGCACACAGCCAGGCAGCACCTGGCAAAGAGCAACAAAACCCCTCTGAGAGCTCCTGGCTGCTCTCTGCTCCCCGGGGGAGGCTGGGCAGGGCACTGAGCACAGGCAGAGCCAGCAGCTCAGTGCTGCCAGTGCTTGGGCTGCAAGTGCAATGGTTTAGGTGCAAATCACCTGTTCCCCTGGGCAGGGAGCAGAGAATGCAGGTGTTCTTTGTTGGAGCAGGAACAGAAGCTTCAGTGAAGCTCACTGGACCTTTTGCTCTCATCAAGGAGCTTCTGTGATGCTCAGCCAGCGTGGGCACTCAAAGAATAAACAAACAGTGAGAGAAAAATTGGGGTTTGTTATGAGCCACAGCCTGAAGGGAGCTACTGGTACGTAACAGACCTGCATGGATCAGAGCCTTCACCTGGGTTTGGAAGTTCAGACACACCCCCAGGCTGGGAGAAATTCCCAGAGCTATTCCAAGGGAATTTTAGCTGAGGTGCAAACTCCCTCCCCTGCCTTCTGGCAGGTCTGTGCTCAGCTGGGGCACTGCAGGAGCTGCAATCATTCCATGGCTCCTGTCAGAACCAGCCAAGTCCCTGCCCCAGCTGCAGAGCCACAGCCCCCGACCTGCAGAGCTCAGCTCTGCCTCTGGTTCTGAGCTGGAAAGTCAGGACAGTGCTCCAGGAACAACATCCACAGGAAAAATGGGATTTACCAGTGGTGGGGAGCAGCTCAAGGCACTTCCACCAAACTGCAGCTCCAGGTGAGGGAACACAGCAAAATTCCAGGTGTGCAGCTTTTTCACTGTGTGCAAAAGGTCCAGAGACCTCCAAACCCCTGCGTTTCATGCCCAGGTGTGGATAAACGTGACAAATCATTTTCTGTAGCCTCAGCTGGGCTCACCTGGGCTCCTGAAGCCCAAATTTCACCCCATTTCCACACTGCAGGAGTTGTCAGGAAAGTCTTTTGTCAGGTGTGGATCCCTATCTGGTGATGTGCAAGAAAGAAACTCAAATTGAAAGAATGATTTTTCTAATTTAATAGAAATAACCAACCAAAATGGGTTCCAAACAATGCTTTAAACTGAGCTAATACAACTTCTACAGCACATTCCAGAGCACTTAACAAGAAATATTTACAGGCAGCTAAAGTATTAAATAACCAGGGAAAGAAAAAAATCTGGGTTTTAATTACACACCAGCAAAAAAACCACAGGAACAGAACAATTAGAAACAATAACTTCTTTTTTTAAAAAAAAAAAAAGTTAAATAGAATGATTCAGATAATACAATATCACAGAAACAGCACTTGGTTTTTTTTTGAAGAATCATATTAAAAGATGAGGCAAGTTTATTATGTGCAAAATGAGCCAGTTCCAGTACTGGAAGCAGGAAATAATTGAAGAATCAAAGAATGCCATGATTTAACCCCTCCAGGAGAATGTTTACATGTAAAACAAGCTTTGCACTGCACAAATCTGTATGGGATTATTTACATGTGTCCTGGTGTTCTGAGCCTAAAAATCCCCCATTGCAGGTGAGCACAGATGTGCCAGGGGAGCTCACTCCAGACTGAATCCTGCCAAAGTCCAGCTTACAAAACATTCCAGTGCCTCTCTTTGTAGAAATTCCATAAATTCTAAAGACACAGCAGCCTCGAGCTGTGGTTTCACTCAACAGAAAAGGCCCAAACTGCATTTCATACATTTCATAAGTCCACTTATAATAAAGGTTCCCAAATTAACTGCAATTTTGGAAAGCTGATTCAATCCTGATACATTGGATAGCACAGAAAAAAGGATCCCCATAAGCCAAGTCAAATGGAAGAGTTTCTGCACACACACTTTGAGAAGACAAAATAAATCACTATACCCAAAGATACAATCCATATGTGCCATCTGTGTAAACTGTGGCATTTACATTTTTATTTTTAAAAAGTACCTCCTTTATTTGCTCAAACAGCTACTTAAAAAAATATGGAACTTTCCCAATTTTTTTTTAAAATAAAATGCCACACTCTATACTGTCAGGAACTGCTGCACTCTTTGTTTTTAAAAGCTAGGCTTGAAATTTGCATACAAACTTCCCTATAAAATCGTTATCCACAGGAAAGGATTCCTGTCATGTTGACAGGCAGCTGACAAAGCAGTTTTATTGCTTTTTTTTCTGAGGAAGAGAGTGAGAAAAACAAGGAAAAGCCAACTGGGAAAAGCCAATTCCCAGTACACCACACACATGGCTTCAAAATACCTTAACTTTTCCAGGTCAGCCAAACCCAGGTGATAAAACAGAAATTTGGGCTCATTTTAAGGACTTTTCCAGTAGCTTGAAATGTTTGATCCAGCATGAAGTGTCACAGTGAAGTGCCAGATCCCACACAGAGGAACAACCTCCACACTTAACTGGGCATTTCTGTTTGCAGAAGTTGGGGGAAGCCCCTTTTTTGGATAATAACTCTGTGTGATTGTGCTCTAGGCCACTTAATTCCAGGGCACAGCTACATAAAAGCCCTGAGCCCATCTAGCTGCTGAATTCCCACTGATCACCAGGAATTCCATGGCAGGACAGCTGCTGGGGTCAGAGCAGCTCACACTGGGCACTTTGCACTCTCATTTCAGAAGCAAATTGCCTTTTCCTTCTCTGGATTTAAATTTCAGGGGCAACAAATTTTCTCAGCCAAAATGGAGACAGAAATTTTGGGGAGTATTTTCAATGAGAGCAGAGTTGCACCAAGTGCCAGATTCCTCCTTCCATCCCTTGGGATCACAATTTCACAGGATTTCCTGAACTGTGCTCTGATTCCCCAGGTAAAAGCACTCACACACTGCACACCCAGCAGCTGGCAAGGAGGAGCTGCCCAGAGAATTAGTGGCTCATTAGTATAAACCCAGTAATTTGCTCCAGAATGAGTTACAAACAGTGAGGCACCAAAACTTGATCCACTGAGCAAACCCTTCCCTGTTCTGTGATGAACACTCAGACTGCAGGAGCAGGGAAGGGATCAGCAGAGTTTATCTACCCTTTCAAACAATTTCAAATAGAACTTTGCTGCTTTCAAAGCAATCACTGAATTGCTGCTTTGGGAGTTCAAAAATGAAGGGGAAGAAGAAGAAGACAAAGAAGAGAATGTTTTGTTTCCTTGCATAAAAGAAACACTTGAGATTTCTTGCACACATTCAAAAT
Source organism: Certhia americana (assembly GCA_018697195.1). Lineage (NCBI taxonomy): Eukaryota > Metazoa > Chordata > Aves > Passeriformes > Certhiidae > Certhia > Certhia americana. Next base: position 4,591,409 of record JAGMWU010000028.1, read on the forward strand.
TCCACAGAATCCTGCTGAGCCCTTGGGGAATGGATGGGAGCAGTTCTGGGGGGTCAGTGGGGTCTGTGCAAGGGAAGAACTTGGGCTCAGTCCAAGCTCAGCTGCACTCCTGGCGTGCAGGAGATGCTGAGCACGAGCTGGACGAGTTCTCCCCCTGCAGTGAAGGCTTGGAGAGGCCACCTCAAAGGAAAGGCTGTCCCAAAACACTGGGAACTTCTCTGGGGTATGGGTGGGGAGCAGAGGGTCCTGTTCCTGCAGCAGCTGGGGGGCACAAGGCTCCCTGGAGGGTCTGGGGTGAGCCCTTGCCCCTGGGATCCCCCCATGCCCTTCCTGTTCTCTGCCTCCTCCCCAGGGTCTCTGCAGGATCCAATCCCCTGCTGCTGCTCAGGGATGAGCTCAGAAGGTGAGGCCTGAAAGTACCAAAGTGCCATAAAAACAGGAGCCCCCGAGTGAAGAGAGTTCACAGAATCTTATTTTCATGATAATTTTAATAATATTCCTTTTGCAAAATGAAGCTGAGAAACTAGAAATGCATAAATAGGCAATACACAGAGCCATGAAATGATCCCTTGTCACTACCAGTGTCCTATTCACACATCAGCTTTTCCACAGGCAAAGTTGTTGCTCTTTGTCAATTTAATACGTTGAAGTGGAATTTCCTTTTCCTTTCACATACAAACTGGTAAAAAATAAATTTTAAACAGCACTGTTAACATCTGCGAAGTTAAAAAAAACAACCACCCGGTTTTGAGTTTGAAGTGTAACATTTGAGTAAAGAAGTGAGCTGGAAGTTACAAACATCTTCAGTCTCCTCATTTATTGCAAGAGGGAGAATCCCAAGGTATACAGACCCGGTTCTTATAAAAGAAACCAAATCTGCAGTGATTTGCATAAAAACTGCTGAGAGCATTTCTCACTCTGCTATTGTGCTAAAGTATTTCTCTTTACCATGATGGTAAAGCGTGTACAATGTCAGAGGAATTGCTATGCTGAGTACCTCAATCCCCCAGGGATCTCCCACAGGATTGCTGGATCCACACAAATTGTGGCAAATGGCAAACTCTTCAACTTCCTTTAACAAGATCAATATGAAGGCCAGAAATTGCATTTATTTCTAGTACTGACTTGTGTCAGTAAAGAAAACAACTTCTCAAGCTGTAACTCCTTGTGATTCCATGATTTCTAACCAGGAATGCTGGGCTGGAGGCAGTGCAGAGGAGCCTCAGGGGTTACTGAGGGAATGAGGAAATTGTTCTGTTCTCACTCTTGGATCAGAAACCACTCAAGGCCAAACCCTGTGCAAATGCTTTGTTCAATGGATGGACAGGCAACCCAAACTCAGACTGATTCCAATCTCCCTGCACATTTCCCTCACAAGCTGCTTCTGAAGAAAGTTCTAAGTACTCTAAGAAAAATAAGACAGAACCTCAAAATGAATGCAATGTTAGAAATAGCATATATTACAAATCTTTTCTTGATAGGAACAATCAATAAGAATACATATTAGCTTAAAAACAGTTCAGCAAATGTTGCTGACCTGCAAGAAATCTCAATTCACTATTTACAAATAAGACAAAGTGAATACAGGAAATTTTACACATTTGGTAGTTAATAGGTTATTGTTTGCCGAGTGGTCTATTAGAAACTGATATTTAGGAAGACTGGAAAAACACCCCAACCAGTTATTACCTCTTCAGTCTATATTTTAAGTACAGAAAACTAGAGAATGAATACTGGAGAGAACATTCTGCCTCGTCAGGGGTCAGGGACAGATGACAACGCTGAGACTTCTGCATGGATGCCATTAAAATGTTCTGGGTACAGGACTTTAATAAATACACCTTGTCCTACTGAAAGGGATTGGAGCCACCAGCTTAGCCTTTCATCTGCCAAAAAACTCACATTCCTGCACTCGCCCATTCAGAACAGTTTAATGATTTTTCTTTCTTCTTCCTTTTGCTATACATGAAATGGAGTAAAGAAAGCAAAATGTCAACAGTTGGATTGACACAAAAGATCAGTTATTCACAATTCTGCTTCAATGAGATGATCAAAGCAACGACCAACACACACTTGAGTGGACACAGAGGGGATTTCAGGAGCTCTGCTCACAGGTTACACTGCAGTGTAATGCCAGTCAGTCACTGAGCGGGGCCAGTCCTGCAGATGTGTCACTACACAGTCTTATCTGTGCATGGAACACCTCCTGTCAAATCTGCTTCTCTTCAACATTCCTCCACCTCTGTCTATGAGACCAGGATGAGTGTGTCCCCTCCATCAGGAAAAGAAAGAATATAGCAAGTAATCAAGGAAAAAAAAAAAATACAAACCACCAAAAATTTACAATACAGGTTTTTTTCCCCTTTTGATGCGAATGTTTTTCTGTACAAGTGTTTTTTGTTATCTAATACTGTTTAAAAAGCTATCAGCTTCTTCAAGATGGCCACTGTAGGCATGATAATATTCCAGGAACACTTAAATAACAGTTTTTACAATAAATTTTAGGTCCATATCATTAGATTACTTTATATGCACTGGTCTCTCATCTGATTTTAGGCGTTTTCTACGTGGTTGTATAAAATCTTCATCGGAGTCCTCAGTTATTTCACCATCATCCTCTTCCTGCTCAAATTCAGGCAAAGGCTGGAAGGTCCTGTCTGAGTAGATCTCTGTAAGTTTATCTTCAAAGTACAATGCAACTGCCTTCCCTGCCTGTGCTACTTCTGAATCAGCCTGTGGATGAAAGAAGACAGGAATATTCACCTGTTGGAAATGCACATCCCTTCACCAAGTGTGCATGGTCTGAAACGCTTACCTTCAAATTAATCTCTTGTGTTTCTGCATAAACTTGAACAACTTTCATCATCTAAAAAGGATACCAGAGTCAAAAAAAATGAAATTATAATCCTTTCTAAAGTTACGAGATCGCACAGGATTGGATGACTAAAGTCAGCCATAACAACAACACAGTTTGTTATGGTTTGCTAGCTTTAGTTCCCAAACTTAGGCAGCAGGTTTAAAACAGTCTTAGGTGGTAAATAAACCTTCAACAGTACACACAACTTTTTGTACAAGAGGCTCCCAGCCATTTTCTACTCATGACTGCTTTCTCCAGGATAAATTGGAGTTGCCTGGGCACGATTGTGGGAAAGTCTCCTTTGGAGGGAAGAGCTCCAGGAGATTGCTTTCCTGGGGATTACCCCACTTGGATTTCTGCTCTGGAAAAGCATTTTGGCTTAGAGGCACTCGACATGGTGCTGCTGTGAGAGGTCAGAGTGACTCAACTTTTGCCATGAGCCAGGCAAGCTGATACACAATTTTTATTTTTAAAAAAAGTAAGAAAAAAAAATCACCAGATCCCTCAGTCCTTCCTCCCTTGTTGTACTCTGGTCTCTAAGAGCTGCAGCATGTTTTCCTCTAGAGTGGATGCTTCATTAATTCCCTTGATTGAGAAGTTCACATAATTACCTCAGGAACCTCCCCTAATGCAGGGACAAAGAGCTGGGGCTGTCAAAGTCCCAAATGCCTGTGAGCAGTTCCAGCATCACATCATTGACCCTGATTTTTCCTGGGGAGGTTTTAATTGTAGCTTTGTGCAGTTCCTTCACTTTCCCTCTGCACAGGGCCAGAAGTGCAGCCCAAACAAGTTCAGGTTACATTTTACAAAGAAATAAGAAATATTGGCTAATTTTTGCTTTTCTAAAGTCAGAAGAAAGCCATTCCCTGTGATGCCTTTTGTCATTCTTGCTTTAAAGCATCTCAAAGATCAGGAACCCTCTTAGCTCCCACTCAGTTTCAGCACAATATCACCTTTTTTTTTTTTTTTTTTGATATTCAGATTATTTTTCCATTGCTCCACTAGCAGTAACATTGCAATCAATAACAGTGACATTTATCTGCCCAAGTCACATTCCAAGTGTAAGGGATATTTCATTATCAGATGGGATCATTGTAAAATTAGTAAAAAATATGACCCCAGACCCCAGTCATCCACTGAAAACTGATTTTTGTGAGAGCCCAGCTACCCACGAGTTCAAGGAGGAAGGTTAATAAAAGCTATCATGGCCACAAAGCTTTGTTGGATTCAGGCTGTGTGAGGTACTAAAACCAGAATAACTTCAGAAAGGCAGATTACTCTTCAGTAGAGGATGTTTCTCAACAGATTCTACCATGCTCCATGAGTGTAAAACAATTACCTGGGCAGCTTGAGACACTTTTAAGGACTCTTTGGTTGTCTTTATGGCACTTTCTGAGCACTTCTACAATCAACCTGATGCACAGTAACCAGGTCACCCTGCTCCTCACTCACAGATAGCACCGAATGCATTTCAGAAGTCCCCTCTGCTCTCCCAATTTAACTAAAAAGGAGAAGTTATTCTGCAACTGCCTTGAGTTTTGTTGGGTTTTAAAGTGCCTGATTCAGCATCTGCTCCAAAAGCAGAAGTTACAGCTGGAAGCAGAGCCTTTCTCAGGAGAAGTTGCACAACCAGGTTGAAATAAATCTTCAGCTAAAATCACAAATGGTGTTCAGATTGGAAGTTAACATACTTCATTAAACCTTTCACAGTTCTTGAAGATCAACCGGACATCAGCCACGAAGTCCTCGGGGGTCTGGTAGTGTTGGGAATGCTTCTTCTGCAGTTTCTTCTTCACCGTGGATAAATCCATTGGTTTCTTTATGATTTTATAGTAGTTTGGTATCTGTAAAAAACCAGCAGTGATTTCCCACTGAATGGCTACAAAGTTCAGAGCTGAATTTCTACTCTGAATGCATCAATCCCTTAATCTCATCCCACATTTCAGGCATGTTCAGCAAAGCAGAACAATTGCCTCAAACTGTTTAAAAAGTTCTTTGTCAGAGGATGGAGTGACAGGACAAGGGAGACTGGTTTTAAATAGATTTAGATTGGATATTGAGGAGAAATCCTTCCCTAGGAGGGTTGGCAGGCCCTGGCACAGGGTGCCCAGAGCAGCTGTGGCTGCCCCTGGATCCCTGGCAGTGTCCAAGGCCAGGCTGGACAGGGCTGGGAGCAGCCTGGGACAGTGGAAGGTGTCCCTGCCCAGGGCAGAAGGGGAGGGGGGCTTTAAGGTCCTTTCCAACCCAAACCACTCTGGGATTCTTTCTAACCTTCAGTGTCTCTCACAGCACAGCAAAGCTTTTCGTTTTTTCATTACATTCTTTTACAGCTGAAAACACAAGAGTCAAAGCAGCTTCTTCCCTCCTCTCATTCAGAAGTTTCTCCAAAAAGCAACAAAAAGCCCTCCTAAAGCATTTTGAGTTCCATGGGTATCCTGAGACATCTTGTTCCAATTCAATAACTGCTAATTGGGAGTATTTTTAAATATCTGTTTTTGAGACTGGGAGTGAAGCATCTGCCTGGAGAAGCTCCAGAATCAGCTGCTCTCCCTCTCAGACCCATGAAATGCTGGATGACTGCCAGAACTTTTAGACTGATCAAGGGAGACACACTTCTAGTGAAAGCAGTCAGTTCCTTCCCAAATTCAGCTCCAGACTCTCAGGGCTGTTACACCAAATATAAATCACAAGCTGTTTTTCAGGAGACTCACCGAGGCTGGGACTGGCTCCTGGAACTCAATGCTCAGCTCGTGGCAGTACAGGTAAAGCAGGAGGCGTTCACATTTCTTACAAAGAAATAAACAGAGTCAGATTAATATTCTTAATTTATCCCTAGCCCAGAAATTCATACCTCCCTACTTTAAATAGGCTTGTGCTTTAACACCTTAGTATTAGAGAATTAAAGTGCAACCCCCTCAATTTAATTAAAAAAGGGAAAGTTCTTTGGAGGGCACAGTTCAGAGGCAGAACCCCATTTACTGTTCCCAAATTTCTTCTTTGTTTTATCCCTCCTAACCAAAAGCCTAGGGCTGAAGTCAAGCATGGAGAGACATGCTAATATACTGCAAATTAAAAAATAAAATACCAACTACAACCACTTCTCCTGCTTTTGTCCAATCCCAACCACATGTAACAGAAATGGACTGAGCTGCAGACTTTTCCCACAAGAAAAAGGGAACAATCTGAAGGCAAAGCCAGAGTGTTTCTATAAATTCCCTGCTGAAATATTTTTCCTTGCTTTGCTTGTAATTCCTTTAGTGGAATTTGATTTGATAATGCTCTTAACACCACAGAGGCTGATTGATAAAGCTAAAAATAATTCTGATTGTCAAGGTCATTAAAATTCCCCAAGAATGCACCTGAATACTTCCAGCATCTCTCACAGAATGCACTTCAACACACCAAGCTCACAGAAATATTTTATGAAGGTGACACCAATGCTAAATGCAAAGGACTTGTAATTAATTGCATGTTAAATGATGCATTTAAATACAGAATTTGTGTTAAAGCTGAATTTTATTTCCTAAGTGATTACAGTCCCAATGCACTGGGGCACTCCCACGGTCACCAACATCTGGAGATGTGGCCACAGCAGGAAAAATCTCATTAATCATTTTGGGTTGTTTTGCAAAGCCATAACTGCATTTAATTTGCTTCAGCCAAAGCAAAACCCTCTCCAGTCAGTGGGGGTAGCTGATGTGAGAAAGCATTTTTCCCTGGTATGCAGATTTCTGCAGGTGAGACCCACCCTTTGGTCCACAGGACTCAGGCCTTGTGCTGTCTTCCCCTTCTTGCTATGCTGGGAATTGTCACAATCATATTCCACTTCAGGTTTGCTCAGGTCTCTGCAGAATGTACATATCCACTCTCCACTGAAGAGAAAAACACAATTATTCCAAACATCCAGGGATAAATTCTCATCAGTGATGATGACAAATAGATTTTACTCACTCTCACAGTCACACTCTGCTGTAGTAAAGACTTGGATACCCAAAGCTAAGGAAAGACCCTTAATGTTCACAATAATTCTGCCAGTCAAGGCCATTTTTCCTGCCCTCATATGATGTTTTAACACTTTAACCTTTCTCACCCTGCCTTAAAATCAACTTTACACATCAGAATAGCACTGTGAGGCCTTACACAAACAGATAAACAGAATGGGATTCTGTTAACAGATAAACACTGATCAGCTACACACAAACAACTCAGGCAAGGCCTAGGAAATGTCATGATTATGTAGTGTAAGAAACCACCCAGAACAAGCTGATTTTGGAGGAGACACCAGTTTGGGTTCTGCACACAATCTCGGCCCACACCGCGACGCTGCAGCCGGTACCTGGGGAAGCTGAGGAGTGTGGGGACGTGGCAGGTGAGGTGGAACACCTTGGGGCACTTCTCACAGCACAGCAGATCCCCCCCGTTCTGGCACACAGCACACCAGTCCTCGTTGGGGTCATCATCCTTGTTATTCCCTTCTCCTGCCACTCGGGCCGAGCGGTGCATGAGGCTGCGCACGGGCGATTTCCCGTTCACCAGGCTGTGCCCAGACTGTTTGCAGCTCTCACTCAGATCTGCTGGCTCTGTCTTCACGTGGTTTTCTAGGCTCCCCAAAGCCTCCAGTTCACTCTCCAGGTGTAAGTTAGTGGACAGGGGTGGTGTCAAGCTGCTCTCGGGGCTGCTGAGCTGGAATGAAAGTAGAACGTGGGAAAGCAGAGTTGATTTTACAGCAGCATCTTTCTGCCTGGGGTGGAACTCAAAAGCCTCCCAAAAGCATCATGCTCAAATCCCAAAAACCATGGGAAAGCATGAGGAAGAGCTGAGTTGCACACGGTGTTGGAAATTGCTTTTTCACATGTCCTTTCTTTGGAGAACACACTCATTTCTTCTGATATGTAACATGAGAAATGCTGTAACGAGCCAAACAACACTAACTCATTACAACTTCACTGTCATTAGGAAAAACTCTCAACTCCATCACCCTCTTCCTTGTACACCAAGCACAGTTGGGAAACACTGAAAAATATTCATATGCTAATTATTTGATTTATACTTTGGCCTGAGAACTTCTGACTGACTGGAGGTTTTCTGAATGTGGGAATGCCCACTATCAATTGGGACTCACAGCTTTTATTAATAAGGGATTAAAAGCAGCAAATACACTGTATTACACTTCATTTTAATCATTAAAGATAACATTCACATTACAGGCCACCCTGTGCTTGGCAGAGCATTACCAGGGAAAAAATACCTCTTAGAATGAAGCTTTAGAGTAAAAATGCCTTTTTTTTTTCCCCTTTCCAAATTCTTAAACATGCTGCCAGAAAAACGACAACACATTGGGCATAAACTTAACTTTACCATGCAAGCACTCCTTCTGCCATCCTCTGTTTTTTCCTGCTTTACTGCTCCTGAGAAACTGCAGATCTCTTCCTCTGTGCCTGGCTCTTGCTTTACTCTCACTTGGTCAGCCTTGAAGCCCATGCCAGTTTTGTCAGCAGTCCTGCCAGAGGAGCCACAGCTGCAAAGACATCAGCACATCATGAGATAAACAAGAAGATAAATCAACAGGGCAAAGAAATTCAGGTAACTGTTTCCCAAAAGAAAGACAAAGGGTGCCAGAACATTTAAACTAGCTCCAGTTTACAAAACACAGGCGAATCATAGTGCAGGAAAAAAAATTGAAAATATAAATCTTCATGTAAGCATTCTTCCATTCTTGGGTCACAGTTATGACAAAGCACAATTTGCCAATTGCCAATTCTTTTTTGGAATTCTTCATGTCTCTTTTTTTTTTTTTTAGGATGACAGTGTTAATGTGACACTCACCTTCCTCTGCTACCTGTGCTGGAGGTGCTGGGGGGCCTCACAGGAGTGTGGGAGTTGGATAAACCTGCAAAGAAGCAGCACAGAAGCTGATTTGGTACAAGTTCACATTCACTGACTAGTGCTGAGTAACCCCAGAAATGCAGCAGGAATATACTAATTTACTACATCACCTAAGTCAGCTGTTCTCCCAGTCTTGATCACAACAAATTGAGTACATCACATTAAAGAAAAAAGAGACACACAGTTCTTAGAGTCCAAATAATTATTTCACCTAATCCAAACAGTGCTAGAGCCTTCAGACCATTGCAACCTCAAATTTTATGCACTGAGAGCCATCAATAAAGTCAAAAAAGCCTCTGCATGGTTTGCATGCAGGTTTTGAGAAACACAGGAAGCCCCACTGCTTCACCCATTCATTTACAGGATATTACAAGTCTTGCAGAGAAAACCAAGAGAAACATCAAGTCCCAGACTGGTCTGGGTTGGAAGGGACTTTAAAGCCCATCCAGTGCCACCCCTGCCATGGGCAGGGACATCTTTCACTGTCCCCAGGTGCTCCAAGCCCTGTCCAGCCTGGCCTTGGACAATTCCATGGATCCAGGGGCAGCCACAGCTGCTCTGGGCACCCTGTGCCAGGGCCTGCCCATCCTCACAGGGAAGGATTTCTTCCTATTGACTGAAATAATCTTCTTACTTATAGAACTAGACATTTTCAATGTTTAAAAAACTCAGTATTAGGTACTGGTGACTTAATTTGTTCATGTACATAAGAAAAGCTCTACCATTACTTGGTTAGACTCAGAAAGGCCCTGATATTGTTCCTCCATGTATCTGGAACACTGCATCCTTGTGCTGGCATCTTGTTACTATAAAGACATCTCTAAAGGAGGGTAAAATTTAAATTTCCTGAAGAATCTATTTCTGAGCAAAATAAATTTTAGGTAAAACATGGCTTCCCTTCTGGTAGGAAAAGGCAGGCAATTCTTAACTTAAATACCAGAAATGCCCATCACTTTCTGGAATCTATAGAAAAACCCATCAGATTTACCTGATGATCCTGGAGACAGAGCTGAAGGTCCTGGGGAGGGATTCATGGTGCTTGTAGGCTGTGGGGGAAGGTGGCTGCCTGTGATGTATCTACTTAGCAGATTATCTAAACTACTGGATCCAGCATCTTCCAGCTAAAGAGGAAAAACAGAAATCTGAATCAGAGAGGTCTAATTCAACTTTCATACCAGTTCCACACCTTTAAACTGTGATCACTATCTTTACTGGAATTCTCTCTCCCTTCAAGGTTTCAGGACATCAGCAAATATTTTTATGAGCTTCATGCAGAGATCAGGCTTTCAAATCAGAAACATCAAATAATGTTTTTCAAAAGCTCCTAAATCTGAGTTTTCCCAGTAAAAATCCTGGGCTGCACTTACACAAGGTCACTGCAAAACTCCTGGTTCCCAGCTGCTCAGTGTGTTGGTCACACACGTGGTGTTGTTTAGTCATGAACCACCACATTACTGAGGCTGCAAAAGTTATCCCATAATTAAGATATTAAGGGAAGCCAGAATCTTGTCTTTCCTTAACATGATGGGAAATCTCCCACTCACTTTTCAAACAGATTTTAGTACTTGTTAAACCCAAGGAAACAGGGACCCTGTTGCTGTAACTGCTTAAATGTGTTAAATGCAATAATGTGTTTGGAACAATCTGCATTCCAAGTGGGTTTTAATGACTGTGCCAGCAGCTTGAAGGACTAACACTTTCCATCCACTAAATCCAGCTAAAATCCATAACAGCAATTACATGAACAGGTATAAAAAGATGAGCATCTTAGCAGAATCATTCTGCATCTTCAGTGTACCTGGAAGTAGAATGGCAATGCTTTGGACTATCCCACAATTTCTAACCTTGTGTCTGATGATCTTCACACACTCAGCTGAATCAGCCACAACCACTCACACTGGGGTTTTGTTCTAAAGCCTCAACACTGCAGATTTCTCACAATGAGATGGGATTCCTCCTTCCCCACCATTCTCACACTAGCATGAATGACCTGCAGCCTCCTGTGAACACTGAACATACCAGCCCTGAACATTTAAGAGCTGCAAAGTTGCAGCTGGTATTCCAGCAGATCAGCTTGGATGAAATTTGGTTTTGTTTCCTGTATGGTGACCAAATCTGCTGGGTTTTACATGGGTATGGCAATGCACAGGTCCTGTTCTCAGGATGAAGCCATCATCCTCCTCTCCTCCCAAACACTCCTGCAGAAAACATGTTACTTTCACTTTCTTTGCTTCCACATGGATATTACACTGTACTTTTCACCTCTCCATATGAACTGGACTTCAAAATCTACCTCAGCTGGTGTCCCCTCTCTGTGGGACAATGGGACATGTCCCCTCTGTGCTTCCTGTTCTGTCTAGGAACAACGGAAAGAAACTCCAGGCACCTTTAACCCCTGAATAAATCACCATTCAAGGCACTCAAAAATATCAGTAGAACAATTATTAGTGGTGTATCTTTCCACAAGATGGTCTTGTGGAAGAAAGGAAGTGAACACAGTACTTGGGATTAATTAAAAGTCTAAATTTTACTACAGGACACATTAAATATTGATGAACCTAAAGGTTACCAGGCGGAGCAGGTCAGCCCTGTAGGGATAAAAAAGCAGCACACCTAGGAGAAGGCCTGCAGATTTTTTAATTCTCCAGCTTTAAAGGACAATTCCACCATTGCAGGGCTGAAAGGTGAGGAAGGGGAGCAGCACTGACCTGGATGGGAGGGATGTCTGGCAGGGAGGGCAGGTTCTCCGGGTTGGTGACGGATGGGATGAGCTCGATGGCCGACACGGACGGGCTGGTGGGGCCGCGGTTGGCGCTGGCCATGGTGGCCGTGGTGGGGCTGGTGGGGTTGATGGTGGTGTTGTGCACGGAGACCACCGGGAAGGGCCCCGCGTGACCGGGGTTGGAGTGCTGGGGAGACACAGACAGCGGGCTGGGCACGGGGCCAGAGCAGCTCTCACTGCCCTGGGGAGAAACCTCAACCCAACCGGGGCCAAACTCACACTCACAGCTAGCACAGCACTGCCAGCACTGGGGACAGAGCTACTCTTCTTCACTTGGAAAGGAAAAAATACTTCATGTGGCTCGATTTTTAACAGGCAGCACTTTTTCCACCGAATTATTTCATCTATAGTTGTGTTTTCTTAAAGCAATTGCTTCCTCCAAAGATAGCTTTAGAGTTTACGTGCTTAATTTTTTGAACTAACTGAAGTAATGTAAAGCCACTTTTGGTATTTCAGTCACATTAGCATGCATTGTCAAGGATTTTTATTCTTAATGGCATGCAGAGCTCTGCATCAATGATTCAGGTGTGAATTTAAAAACACTTCAGCAGCTGATTTAATCAAAACCCCTCAACTACATCACTTGGAATTCACTAGTACTCACTATTCTCTAATAAACTCTGAATGTTCTTTTCAGCTGAATGCCACTGGAAAGTGCAAAAGGAAACGTTTTGCTTCCCAGAACTAAACTGCAATACAAACATTAGATTTCCTTTCCACCCTTAAGGTTTGAACTTCCTTACATTCAGCAGAACTGTCACAGCACAGTAATGCAACATGGAATAGAAGCATATAAATGTGTGTAGCTGTGAGCTACAGGGGGACAGATCAACACATTTACAGCTGGAGGTACCATCTACTGGAATGAAAAGTCTGGCACAATGGCACAAATGAAGCGTGTACACAGGATATACTTGTCTTTGAAGGTGAGGTTGCATCATGGAGTATTGAGGTCCATTGTGGCGTGGGATTCCTGGTATACGAGCAGCATTCTGAGCCATTCTCATCTGATGTGCTTGGAAAGCCCCACAGTTCATGTTACCCCTCTGCATGGTCTGCATGCTGATCAACCTGGGAGGCTGCAAGGGTTTGGGTTTTTTAAAATTTGTGCTTTTAACATGGAGAAAAGAAGCCCATCTCTTTCCACAGCAGTAGTAACATAACATCAAGCAAAGCCAATAGCTGTCACATTAAAGTATCTCAAATCTCAAAAGATTTTAGTTTATAAATTGCTTTGTAAGTTTAGATTTGACAGGGCAATTTTACATCTCAGTGTTATGGTGAAAGAAGGTGAAATAAGAACACGTAAGGGACTCACCTGCTGCTGCAGGACTTGGGGGCTGCTCTGCCTGGGCACGGATGCAGATGGCTGGGCCATCCTCATCTGCTGCAGCTGCTGGTGTTTTTGGGCATACACTTGCTGCTGCATGTGCTGCAGTCGAAGCTGGGCCAGATTGATTTGTCCTGGAGTTTTGCTGACGTGGTTTGTTCCTGGAGGAGTTTGCCCAACCACTACATTGGGAGCGTAACTAGGGGCTGGTTTATTTTCAATGACCAGGTTACCTAAAAAAAAACCCCAAAAGAAGCAATCAACAATTAGATCTCATCATCCTCCAAAGGTGGCATATATGTGGAATTCAGATATTTCTAATGCAGTTTTCTCAGAGCAATCTAAGCTTGAAATTTCCTTTTTATGTCTTCAATAGCCATACACGATAAAAGCAAAAAGAGAACTCAGACTACAAGAACTAACTGCAAAATTAAAACCATGATCTGTGAGGGAAGAGTAAAGAATTGGGACTGCATGGCCTGAAAGACACAACAGACAGAAATGACTTCTCTGCCTTCACAAGAAATGGACAAGACTAGAAATAAAACAGAAAACAAACACGCTGAGCATAAAGTTTCTGTGTTTAAAGAAGCAGAGCCTGGCAAGAGATATTTGAGTGTCCCACCACTGAGTGACTTCAAACAGGTTCCACAAACACAACCCAAAACACTGCTACAAGCAAGTCCCGCCTTGCTCCAATGTCATGGACCATGTTGCCTCTCTAGGTAACTCCTGTCCTATTTTTATATGGAAAAGGCAAAATGTTGAACTTTGACTGTGAATGTATACTCAGTGGAATCTGCACGTCCCTTTTTTATTAAGGTTGACAGTTTCTTTTCTGTTTCCTGTCTGCCCCAGAGAATAAACATCCTTGACTGAAGACAGGAACACCCCAACATGGATGGTGTACTCAGAGCAAGAAGTGAGTACACACAAAAGCTGGTATTTTTATCAGATTTCCTATGTGATTTTTATCCAATAGAGAAGCTCACAAGATGCTAACAGGTACCTCTGTCTCACTGTGCTCTGCCCTCTTCTCTCATTCAAAACCTGTACCTTGCAAACTCTAAGTGATTACATTTAATATACTGGAAATGGCACAGGTGCAGTGTCCAATCCAGAGAAGCTGTGGATGTCCCATTCCTGGAAGTGTCCATGGCCAGGCTGGACAGGGCTTGGAGCAACCTGGGATAGTGGAAGGTGTCCCTGCCCATGGCAGGAGGTGGAATGAGATGACTTTTAAGGTCCTTTCAACCCAAACCAGTCTGTGATTCTGTGATTTGGGCCATTCCTAGAATCATTCCCACTTGAAAACAATATCCATTTAGAGAAAGCTTTGCTAATAGAAAGGACAGAGCAGATACAGAGGATAATCAACACTGGATGGGTTATGTCAGGAGAGTTTGGTCTCCTGCATTAAGAGACTTATTGCACTGCACTCACTGCTGTTGGATGAACACCCCCAGTTCAACAGAGATTTTCCAGTATCACAGAACAAACAAACAGAGTTTTCTCACCCAAATTGACAACATTCTTAGCCCAGAAGGTGGGGTCACAATGGAAGCGGATGGCTCCATTGGCAGCTGGCACGGGATCGCAGCGAGCCTTCAGGATGTGCCGCAGCTGGAATGTTATCTGAGAGAAAACAAAAACACTGCCTGACAAGGAAATCATCAGTGAGAAACAACAAGTGTGTGTTTGCCCACAGAGTTTAGTTTTAGAAGCTGGAACACCAACAAAGACTGGCAGCAGCAAGATTGGTTCAGAGCCTGGAAAATTCTCAATTCATCAGGAAAATCCCACATGGTACAACTTTACTGTGAGGATTGCAGAGCAGCACTCTTACACCACAACATTATTGCAATGACTCCAGTGAAACACTGAGGTGCCTTCACAGAGCTGACCCCATTCCTTCCACACTAACCCTCCCTAAACCCTCCTGGTAAAGAGAGAATTGTTGCACAGTTGCTTGGCTCTGTTTCAAGATCTGAAGTTGAAGATAGAGTGCCATGAAGGACCCAAATGGCAGAACTGAGTGTATCCTTTGGATTGCCAACATTTGACCTCATTTGTGTCTCAATCTCACTCTGGATATATTCGATTCCCCTGCCCCTCTGTGTTTGTGGCTCAGGACACGTTCCCAGACTGGGAAAGTTGGTGTCAGAATGATGGTTTACAGTAACAATGGTGAGCACTGCCCTGGGCCTACAGGTGAATGACCTGCACATGCAGAACTGGCTGGAATCATGTCAATAAAACTGAATTACCCTTTTGGTTACCAACACCTGGCTTTCTGCCTTATCTCACCCCGAGTATGGTGGAACTTTTCCCCTCTGTGGACACAGGGATTGGGACAGAACTGCACAGCCAGGTCTGTGTAGCCACACAAGCAGTGGCTGAGGGCACTTTGCTCTGCTGGAGAGGAGGGGCCTGAGGTCAGACCCCACTGGGGGCTGCAGCTTCTTCCTCAGGAGCAGCAGAGGGACAGCACCAAAGGAAGGGCTGGAGCTCTGTCAGGGGAGTTGAAGTTGAATACCAGGGAAGTTTCTTCCCCCAGAGGGTGCTGGACACTGCCCAGGCTCCCCAAGGAACAGGCACAGCCCTGAGGCTGCCAGAGCTGCAGGAGAGTTTGGACAATGCTCCCAGGGATGGCCAGGGTGGGATTTGGGGTGTCTGTGCAGGACAGGGGTTGGACTGGATGACCCCTGTGGGTGAGTCCCTGAGTGCAGCCCCAGGGTGTCCCTCACCAGCCGCTTGCTGTAGAGCAGGGCAGTGCTGCTGCCACTCGCAATCGCCCAATTCGTGAAGTTCATCACGTGCTTCACTTGTCGTGACAGACCAGTGATGTCATTCTGCTGCTGTATCAACTTCATCTGTCTCTCCTTTGTTACATTCTGCAAAGAAACAGAAACTTTATTTTCAGGCTTTCAGGTGTAGGAGGAAAGTACGCACTGCTGCCAGGTTTTGGATCAAAAGGAAAATGTCCCAAGAAAATTTTAACAAATGCTAGGCAAACAAGAAAAGCTAAAATTCATGTAATTTTACATTATTTCTTTTACTAATGATCAAGTTACTCTACTCTTCCAAGAACATTTAATTTCCTTGCCAAATAGTTTCTTAACCAGGAAAAATCTATTGTGATTCACCTCACTTAAATATTTCATGGCAGGCTGGCCATCTGCACTCAACAAACTTCTTACAAGGGATTTCCTCTCCTCAGATAAAACAAGTATTAATAAGTTAAATTTCCATAGATTCTAATAAAAGTCAGAATGCAATTATTCAGAATGTGCCATCTGGAAAGGATGCTTGAACTCATGATCTCCTTTATTATGCTGTATTATACAAGTTTAAATACCAGCATTACACCTGCATGTGCAGATACATGAGACTGCTCTATCTGTTCTTACATGAACCTTAAAAAGCCATCTGAGGAAATTATTATAAATTATTCACACCTTTGAATTATGCTATAATATGTTATAATATGACAAACAGAACATGAAAAGGAGATTTTCAGACACTCCTTTACAATGAGCCTGGTTTTGAATATGAGGCATAGACACAAAAGTGAAGGAACCTCTAATGTGAGGAGAAAAAAGCGATTTAACTCCACCACACCACTCAGAGGAACTTTCAGTGCTACAACACCTGCAGTCAAACCAAACAAACCATTTTCTAATGGGAGTCCTCAATAGGGGACTGGAAACAACACCACCACTGCTTCTTATTTCAAGTGTACCTCAAGGTGCTGTAGGAGAGATTTTCCCTTTTTATTGATTTCATTGATGAGGGTGAATATAGCCACTTTGATTTCCTGTTCTACTCGTTTGTTGGTTTCATTTACTTCTTTTATCCTAAAAAACATCAAAAAAAGGCAATGGATTGTCAGTCACTTTACACTTCACTGCCAAATACAAATTCACAACTTGTTTTTCTTCAAATAATATGAAAGTCCTTGTAGTTTACACACTTCATATACAGAAATACAGAGAAATAACCAGCCACAACCATGAGTCTGTATGTACATTTATATACTTATATCCAAATCCTATGTCACTCACTATGAAAAATTTATATCTGATGCTTTAAACTTTTAAGATAATTTATATTAAGCAGAAAAGAAAGCAACCCTGAATTTCAAATTAATTCCTCCCTTGTAACAAAAAAGCTATTACAGACCTGCAATTAATACACTATAAAGACAAACATTTCACTAATGATGTGCCTGATATAAGTCTAGATTATTCTCTTGTGCTTTACTACTACTGGCTGTCAGGTTTGTATACCCTCCTCATCACTGCTGTTTTTCCTCAGTTTTAGTGCATCTGCAGCTTCTTCAGACTCGAGCAAATCATCTTGGGCTGTGCCCACAGAATTTGAAATTCAGTTTTTCTTAAACTCAGGGAAATTCTGGATTTATTTGATCCTATACTACCTTAATCTAACAAGATCCCATTGCAGCAGAATTGTTTGCCACGAACCAATGTGAAGACCTAAGCCTCCCCTTTTTGAAGAGGTTTTTTGCTGCCAGACCAAGGATCTGTTGTCACTCAGGACCAACACTCACTGCCTGATGATGAGCACTGCTGAGGTCAAAGCCCTCTGAGGCACCTGGGACACATGTGGTTTTTCACAACAGCACAACCTGGTCTCCTACTCCCAAAAATAACCAAGCAACCCTTCATTAAGTCCATGGCATCCACCCTTGGCTTTGGCACCCAACAATTATTCCAGCAGAGCTGTTCCTTCAACACTTCTGTGCTCCACCATCACAGGCAATGGCAATTTTGTACATCTGCCAGCAAGATTGCAATACCTTTATTCCCCCCACTCCCTGGAGATTTAGGATGATGGATTTTGTGTCCTACACACCAGCAAAGTGTGAAATGAATTGTCCCACCTGTACCAGCCATTTGGCTTAGCAGAAAATTGAGATCTTGACATAACTCAATCCCATGCTGCAGAAATACACTGAATTTACTGAAGCCAGAAACTCTTGGGCAAAAAAGCCCTCACCATTACAATGTGTTACTCATATGTGCATCACCCATTCCTGGCCTGCAATTCCTACCAGAGAATGTTTTGTGACATTTCTTGAGTTCCCAGTTTAATTATTGCTGATGTGATTGTACTTCTGTCTCTTCAAGTGTGTAAAACTCTATGCTTCACAATGGTGTTGTGTTTTGGGAACTTTCAAAGACTTCCATTGGAAAATCAGCACATAAAAATACCAACTTTCATTGTTTCCCTCTTCACACATTTGCCCCTGTCATGCTGTATGTTCTTCCTCCCTTACATTGCCTTTTTTTTTAATGTAGATGGCACCACAAGGAGTTAAAAATTTGCATCAGAACTTCTCTTTCTATCTTTGGTGTGTACTTTCCACCTCCAGCTGATGTGTCATTTTGCAAATGACCTAAAAGCTGCAGAAGGCTCACGGGGGAATTCCCTGGGCTGCAGCACCACCACGTCACCCAAGTGGGTGCAAAGCCAGCAGAGCCCACGTGCTCCCTCTGCCTCTGTGTCGGGTATTTAATGTGACGTTGAATTTCAGATAACCCTGGAAATCTTAAGTGAAGCTACCTTAAAAAAAACCCTATTAAAACCCCACACCCAACCACAATTTCCTATTCAAATTCACACCAAGTTTTTGTTACAGTCGTCAGAGGCCTTTGTATGAAACATAAAAATAATCTTTATATAATATTAATATTTCGACCCTTCTGTCACCTCGACCTAACTTAGAAGAAACCACAGGATGGGTTTTCTTGCCTTTTTTATTCCCTTTTTTCTCCCCCCATCCTCAAAGTGTAATAAATGTGTCACACCTTTGGTTCTAATCAAAGTTGTGACAAAAGACATAACCTTTAACATTTATTTCTTTTAAGAATTTCCAAGAGATGCAGAATCTTGTAGGGGCAAATAAACATTATGAGAAGTAATTAAGATATAGAATGAACTTCAGTGTGTTATTCTAGTGCCACCATTCATCTTCCTGTGATTCATTAAAAAGGCAATGTAATAGCTGATCATTTTGGGGAACTCACCTATTTTGAACTTGGGCTGCTGCAAAATTTACATAATTCTTCTTCTCAAGAAGTTTGGCCAACAGGTTCTCAATTGCACCCTTCTGGTTCTGAAAAGCTTCTTCCAGGAACTGGTACCTTTTCAACAGGCAAGAGAAGACACTGATTACCAAGGGGCAGTGGGCTGGAACTCAGGGCTCTCAGGTCAGGTGCAAAGCCAGGAAAATTTTAAAAAAAACATGACAAAATACCGAGGAAAAAATCAGACTCTGCATACTCTGACCAGTGTGCAAAATGTTTAAGTGCTGACAAAGTCTTCTGCAACTGGCCAGGAGACTGAACCTCTGTGGGAAATTATCAATTCCAACCACACAGGGATGCATTGCCTCGTTTCCCAGGATATGGAACAGGAACCTCAGAGTCTGATGAGGAAAATAGCTTAAACACACATTAAAGAATACCAAAAACCAATCCCCTAAACTATCCCAAATTCCCCAGTTTTCCAGCTGAGATGATACTGCTCATATACTGTATTATTTGATGCACATGATACTGCATTAGTTGAATCTGAAGAAAATTTCCCTATTAAAAACTTCAATTTTTTTTTCCACCTCTGATACCTCCAAGTGAAGAACATCCCCTTTTCCAAGCTCTTCAACTAAACAGCTGCTATCAAATGTACTTTCCATTATTTCATCTGAAAAGAGAGTAAGTACCAACACTGAGGGAAAATAACAGGATTAGGTGCCTTTTCCTAAAATAGTGGAATTAAGAATACCTCAGAAGCAAAATGTCTCTGCTGAAAATGGCAAAGGGGAATTAATGCAGCTTCACAAATTTCCAAGTTTTATGATAAACTGCTCAAAATCCAGCAGTCCTAACAGTCACTTGCTAAGTCCTGTCTTTGCAATAAATAAACACTATGCTTCTGAAATGTAACTTGTTAACAATAGGGAAAATTTAAGGTCTCAGAACACCTTGGCAATGTTTTCCCAATATTCAAATTAGCAGAAAATTCCTACAATTAATGAAGCATTCTATAAGGTGCATTAGAAACAATTTACACCATCTCCCAAAGAAAATGAAAAAGAAAGTAGTGCTGTCTTCTGTCACAATCTAGAACATTACAATTCAACAGGAAAAGACTGTCTGGATTGTCATCAAACTCACAGCACCACAGTTTTTTTTATTTAAATGACTCACAACCATGATAACAGGGACTCAGACAAAGAACATCATTCACAACAAAAACAAACTCTGCTCCTGTTAATTCAGCTTGTACCAGCAACAGACAAGTCTGAACTCCAAGAGATCAGATTCTTCAGTCTCAACACTGAAATTTTGCTTTTCCTAAGAACAGTCTAAAGTTCTTGCAGACAGACAGCAGCATGAGATTTTAGATACTATAATACAAAAAAAAAGTAGCATTCCTAAAGCCCAAAGACAGCAAAATTTGAAATGTTTGGGAGATGCTGATTTTCTGAAATTATTTTCATTAATTTCAAAATCATATTTCCACTTGAAGGAGCAATGAAAAATCTATGTTCAGCCTGTACTGCTAAAATTTTGCTGTAGCTCTTGCCACAGCCAAAATACTTTTCTTTTTTCAGCATCGTACTTCCAGCTTTCCAAGTGTGTGGACTGGAAACTACCCAAATTAGAGGAATCACACAGAATCAGGAAAAAAAGAACTGTCAGCTTTCTACAGAATCCCCAGCAATCCCTGCCCATGACAGGGGTGGAACTGGATGATCTTTAAGGTCCCTTCCAACCCCAAACCATTCTGGAATTCTATGACTGAAACTCTGAACACTGGACTATGGAGCTACTGAAATGGTGATTCACCCTCCTTTGGTGTAAACTATTAGGATTTAGAAGAAAACAGGGGATTAAAATCGATTCTTTTGTCACTTGGCATGATTCTCCACAAAATCTCAGCTGTACTTCAGGCAGTGCCTTAATCACCTGTAACTCACACCTGCACACAGAACCATAAAGAGAATATTCTGAAAAAAACCCTACATTAATAATCACAAATTCTCCTTCTGGAAGAGCACAGGTAAGTATGACAAGATCCATCTGCTAATCCATTAGCAACATGCACAAAATAGAGGCAAAGAAATCAACTAGACCAAGTTAGTGATTATATCCCAGGAGAGCACCCTTTGTGACACAGGAGTCATCCAGGATATTTATGATCAAGCCTATGAAAGAATAGAGCAGGAATATTTGAGGGTGTTAATATTTTAATAATAATATTTTCAAAAGTACAAGCTCTTCACAGGCTGCTGTAGAAGTCTGAGAATTATCACTATTCTAAGAAAAACAACACTAAATTCAATATTACACCTTTACAGAGAAGACTTAAGGAAAAGCAGTGGTGCAGTGGTTGATAAATATGTTTTATCCCCAGATTCTCTATTATAACATTGAAAAATATTTGTTCAGACATTCAAACAACTACACAGAGCTAACAACTAACAGAGCTGTTAAAGAGCAGGAAGTTGGAATGTGTCTTAAAGGGGTTCCAACTCTCTTTCTAACAGAGGCAAACCCAGCATTTCTTTTTAACTGCAATGAGGCAACTTTTAACCAACTAAACCCAAACCATTCTTCCCCTCTGCACTAGAAGGATATACTAATGCAAGAGGCAAAATTTAGACTTTCCTTTACAAAATTCCCCTAAAGACTGTTGCACAATCAAATATGCCCTTTCAGAAAATTACCTCACCCGTGACTCACTCTATCACTTTTGCTTCTTTCACAGCACCAGGTGTTCAGGGCTGCAGGAATTTCCATTTGAGTCCTGTACACAGTGACAGCACTGGGAACTGCCAGGCAAATTAACACCTAAATCACACCAAACCTCCTCAGCCCACCTTGGCTTGAATCTGATCTTAAGAGACTTTGGACAAAGCTCAACCAACTGATCAAGTTTCCATCGTTCCACACAGGTTTCTCCTTTGCAAGGGATGCTTTCAGTCCAACAAGGAGTAAATGCAGCAGAATTTCCAACACAACCAGATCACACCAATGCCACTTCATCCTCTGAGACAGCACACCACAGGAGTTAAGACATGGGAATATTTGTACCTGTGCTCTTTGTGTTCCAGTAACTGACAGTCTCTGCATGTCAGCCTGTCACAGGTTTCACAGAAAAGTTTTAACTGCTCTTGTTTGTGGACAGGGCAGAAAACAGGACGTTGACCAGATGCTCCCACGGCCTCTGTATTTAAAAAGAAACCATTTGTGCATTTTAAAATAAAATTTAGACAGTCTGAAGAGTAAAACAACTAAATCCCAGTAACAACCAAGAACTTGCAAAGGCACCTCCAGATCTGTTCTCACGCTGAAGTTACTTTGAGTACATCAGGTCAGGGGTTGGATTTGACATCAGAGGTCTCTCCCAACCCTCATAACTCTGAGATTTACAGTGTCAGTGGTTAATAACTGCTGTCACTTTATTCAATCAAGGAGAAGGAGGAATCCCTCTTTTCTCATGAGCACCCAAAAGGCCCTGTAAGACTGCACACAAACTCCAGCACAGTGTGTATGTGCTTATAAAGATTTAATTCCACACACTTTCACCTCTGGCACGCTGAAGGATGGGTCAAACCTCTCAAACCTTTTAACTTTTTTACCCTATGGGTTTTCCAAGTTTCCCCTTCAGACACTTACACACTTCATTTAGTCAAACACAGCTGAAGTGGGAACTGCAAAGCAAACGTTGCCTGTGTTAAGAGCTACTTAAACCCCCCAAATAACAAATAATGGGCAAAAAACAGTTCTGGGTTTACTAAAAAAGTGCTGTGCAGTGTTCTGAAGGTATTTTGAGCTTAGCAAAGAGGAAAGCAGCCTTTGGGAGGTACAGCAGGGAGGGTTTAAACATGAACATTTCCCTCACGCTCCAACATTTCTGAAGCTGGTTATATCATGCAAGTTATTGTAAAAAAAGAGCTGATGAACCTACAGCTGCCACCCACTGAGAGAAATTTAAAGTCTCCAGGGCACATCTTTGAGTCTAAGAAGAAAAAAAACCAATGACCAGCCTTTCCCCACAATCCCAATAAATAAAATTTCGGATAGAAAGTTTGGAACAGTCACTTTTCAGCCCCTTCCCAGCAGGTATCAAAGGGAAAGCTGAGCTGTAATATCACATTGAGAGTCACAATTTAGCATTCCTTGTAAAAACATCAGTAATTCTTTCTTGGTCCCTATAATTTGATTGAATTGAAGGGTTTCTCATCTATGAGGCTTAATGCATTTAATCTTAAATGGATAATATTTCTTATTAAAAATATTCATTAAGACATAAAGAGAAGGCTCTCCAAAATTAAGTTTATTTGATGGAGCAAATGAAATAAGATCCTTGTCTAAAAGAACTAGGCTCAGCAGTACACTTTTTAACTATTAAACAATTTTCAGAAAGAAAAATAGTGTTTGTTCCTTTGAAAGGATACAACAAAACAATTATGAAGATCTCAATTCATTTTAAATGAATTTAAATGAAGAGAGCAAAGTGTCAAGATCTCTCTTCCTCAATATGAACATTCTTCAGACACATCCAGATCGTGGAGAACCTACAAGCCTTTAAATCAGAACTTTTAACCCATTTACAAACAAAATTTTCCAAGCTAAAACCTAGATAGCCTGGATCTGTTCTGAGATGATTTTCCACATTACCTCAATAGGCTACAAATGATACATGAGCAAACAACAGTTTAAGAATTTACTTCTAATAAGGCTGCACACCTAAACAAACCCTACATACACTTCACATATTAAATTTTGCTCAGTGAGAGATTAAAACTAAAATAGATTCAAATTCTACATTTACTCAGCAATATCAATACAAAGTAACACCATCTATTGAAGGTAACTATAAACTTACACATACATATCTACAGGGAGAACTGCAATTGCTTCTTAAAACAAAATACAGTAAAATGTGTAATTTAATTTCCTTGGACAATGGAAGTTATTATCAATATGCCACAGCTCTCCAGAATCCAACCCCTCCATTTAGTTACTTGTTCTACTAAAAAGAAAGATTATTAGGAATGGATCTAAATCATTTCCAAAGGCATTGGACATCAAACTGCATAAAGTATAACTGTTATAAATTTAATTCTTCCTCTATTTTTACAGCTACTAATTTTGCACTGGTAACTTTTTACTATACTTTTCCCAAATCCTGGGGGGGAAAACACACAGAGTTGGTTGTTACCTCCATCATCCTCCCCCTCTCTTCTAACACATAAAAAGGCTCTTGGAGCAGGCAGGACAAAGCAACACCCAACACTCACCTGAGGACACATCCTCTTTTTTCCTGATCATGTGATCTTTAGTGAACTTTACTCGCTGGTGAGCTTCTATGCAGGTCTTACACAGCCACTCCCCACACTCCACACAAAAACCCACAGCACTGGCGTTGTCCTCACAGCTGGTACACACCTGCAGGGGAAAAGGCACCAGAATTGTCCTGGGGAGCACTGACAGGAGCAGAGAGCAGAGCAGGGCTGGGGCAAAGGCACCAGAATCATCCTGGGGAGCACTGATAGGAGCAGAGAGCAGAGCAGGGCTGGGGCAAAGGAACCAGAATTGTCCTGGGGAGCACTGATAGGAGCAGAAATCAGAGGAATATTGGGGCAAAGGCACCAGAATTGTTCTGATGAGCACTGAGAGCCACAGAGAGCAGAGCAGGGTTAGGGAAAAGGCACCAGAATCATCCTGGGGAGCCCAAACAGGAGCAGAGAGCAGAGCAGGGGTGGGGAAAAGGAACCAGAATTGTTCTGGTGAGCACTGACAGGAGCAGAAATCAGAGGAGGATTGGGGCAAAGGCACCAGAATTGTTCTGGTGAGTACTGAGAGCCATAGAGAGCAGAGCAGGGTTAGGGAAAAGGCACCAGAATCATCTTGGGGAGCCCGGACAGGAGCAGAGAGCAGAGCAGGGCTGGGGAAAAGGCACCAGAATTGTTCTGGTGAGCACTGATAGGAGCAGAAATCAGAGGAGGATTGGGGCAAAGGCACCAGAATTGTTCTGGTGAGCACTGAGAGCCACAGAGAGCAGAGCAGGGTTGGGGCAAAGGCACCAGAATTGTCCTGGGGATCACTGATGTCCCAGAAATCAGAGCAGGGTTGGGGAAAAGGCAGCAGCACTGTCCTGGGGGGCACTGAGAGCCCCAGGGAGCAGAGGCTGGGGCAGGCAGGGTGTCCCTACCTGCTCTGACTTCTCGTCGGAGCTGCTGGGTGTCTCTGAGGTGTCCTTCACAAAGTAGTTGTCCACCAGGTCGATCTGCCGGCACTCCTGGCGGCAGATGGGGCACCGGATCACCCCCACTGCAAAACACAGCACCCCAAACACTCTTAGGGCAACAAAACTCACAACCCAACGTGCCCAGCAGCACAAAACACAAAGCACTCTCCTCGTATCACTTGGATAAAGGATTCCACGCTTGACAGTGCCATTAAAAACCAGCCATGACAGAACAGGTTTCACTCCCTCAACTAACCCCAAAAAAACCCCACAAACCTCTACAGAAAAGGATCCTCCACCTAGCTGGGATAATTTCTGCATCATACTCAGGTTTTCCCACTTATTTCTTCCCAAAACATCCTATATTTTTAGCAAAGACATTTGTTGTCCCCAAGCAAATAATTTATTTAAATTCTTCCCCTGTTCATTTTAGATTATGAAACTCAAGACGCTTGTTTTTTTTAAATTATTTTTTTGTAACAGTCTGTGGTCCAGCCTGTCTCAAGACAAACATTAAGAGGGCTGTGCCCAGGTAGCTGGGGTGACTTCAGTGATTTTTCTGAAAACACCATGGCAGTAGAGTGGCTCAGCATTCTCCCAGATAGCCCAGGAAGATTTCTAATATAATCTGTTTCCACGAGGTCAGGGAGGCAGATGAAGCAATAAAATACCAGCATCCTGCTTTGTTATCCTCTGTAATCACTAAATTAGTTTTAAATCCTCAGCAGAGCTGCAAAGAAGTTACTACATGGACGAAACTGACATTTAAAGATGTCTATGAACAACCCCCATAAAGGTTTGAAAACCTATTTATAACTTAGGTAGTGGCTCACACTTCACAGAAGTGTCATTTGATCTTAAATCAAATTCCTATACAATTTACTGAGAATATACTCTCCAAGCTTCAAGAAGCTTTCCAAGCCACTGGGTATTTTTATACACTAAAACAACTTGGAGAAGTGTAATTAAATGATGCTCAGCTCCTTTGTGGATATTCAATTAGGACAGTAGGACTTATTTCAGGGAGATTAATTACATTTAGTAGTGAAGTAGCATTAATTTTTTCAAGTGCTAAAATTAATGATGGCTTCAGAACACAGGAGATTCACTGCAGAGCAACAATAATTCAACTAAAAATTCCATCTCACCAAACCAAACACATCTCAAGAGCAGAAAATGAAAAATAACCAGTACTGCAGCAGATACACATACAAGAGCTTACAGTGAAACCTTCCCCATGTGCAGAACTTTGCAAAATGAGAGACAAAATTCTTTAGGGAATACCAGCTGAAAGACCTCCAGCAGCTGATTTGTATGCATTACAGAGCAAAAATTTCAGGTATTTACCATTAAAACTACTCCATCCAAAATTCCATTGATCAAAAATTAAAAATTCCATTGATTTTTAGTGCTGCCTTGGGTCAAACACACAAAATATTTCACGAAAACAACAAAACAGAAGAAGCTCAAGATCTGCAATCTCTAGACGACAGCAAGTCAAATTCTACAGATGAAAACCCCTTCCTGTAAGGCAACTTTTGTGTTGGTTTTAAAGCAACCAAACCAATGAAAGGTTCAATAAAATCAAGCCTGTTGATGCAAGTGAGAGCTCACAGGCTGGATTCTGGCCAGGGCTAATTCCACCTTGCCCACTGCCCCTGCCAGAGAGGAGACAGGGGACAGGCAGTCCCAGGTCCTGATCTCACAGTCCAACACCCAATTTTTACACCTCCACATTCAAATAAAACCTGCACAAAGTGCCCCCGGTGTTCTGCACACACCTCAAGAGATCACAACACAAAGACAAGGCCTTGCAATTCTCATTTAGCACATTATACTCCTTTTTCACATCTCAACACCCTTTATTTCCAACAGTAGCTTTCCAATAATATATAAGCCACTAAAGATCTCATATCCTGGTCTTTTAATCTAATAAAAAACAAATTACTGCAGCACCATTTGTATTAGAAACCGAATGCACTGAAAAGATACAGATGTGACTAATTTTGTGAGGCAGGAGGGAAAAGTAAAAAAAAATTACACTGAAATGACATTTACATAGAAAAAAGAAATTCTTAGCTGCCAAAACTTGAGCTAACTTGTAAGCTAACAAAGTTTATTGCAAAAATTTAATGAGACTATATTTTAATAATAATAAACTAAAAGGTTCAAATGTTTATATAACCTCTGAGAAAAACGAGTTTTCACTGTCAGTTTCAGTAAAAAATCTTATATAAGAAAATAAAAGTAAATACAAAAGTATCATCCTATTTATACTCCAGCAGAACTTACTACGTTGTTTTTCTTCATCAAACAAATCAAACACATTAGTCCTAGTACAAACATTCCCACTGTAACTCTGCCTTCCAAAAGCATTAGCACACAGCAAAAACTACTGTTGAAAGATCAATGTTATTTTTCAAATCACAGCTGAATTAGATTAAGACACATTCATACAAATTATGGAGGCCAGACTGGTTTATGATCTCCCTCAAGCCTAATTATTACCATCAGGATTTCCTATGTCCTCAGAGATGGCTTCATATTATTTTTGAGCTGTAAATCATTGCTCCAGAGGTTGAGAGCTGCAGTGAAGCAAAGAGCTGAGAAAAGGGAAGTTTCTTTCAGGAAGTTCTGACCACACCACGTGAAACCCTGCACTGAGGGTCTGAAACACTTTGTGCAGCAGTTCCTTTGTGCCTTACAGAACACTGTCACCAAAATCCTGCCCTCAGCATTAACTACAGGAACACAGTTATGCTTCAGGTCCCCAAAAAAGAACAATTCAGCACCCTACAAACTTCACCAGCCACCCACAGACGCTCCTGTGGATATCAGCACTTCCATGAAGAAATTCAGGGAGGATCATCCTTTGGCCCTAAAAGGCCACAGGAAATTATGAACTATTTTACAAGAGCTGCAGATAACACGAGTGGGATTTCAAGCTTTAGTTGTAGAGGACCCACAATGACCATTTTTTCACTTGTTTCTATCACACACCTCAAGTGTGTAAGACCTGTAAGAACCACGAGCACAAATACCCACTACCCCTCTCCCACAGCACTCCAGAGACACAGCTCTCTGCACCACATTTCCCCTTCCTTTATGTCCTACTCCCAATTAATGATACAGTTCAGATCAGATTCTGCTTTTGGTCCCACACCTCTGCAGAACAGCAGAAATACTTCCAACCACACACATTCCCTGTCCCCCATCTGCTGCCACACACAACACAGCCCAACTGGAGCTTTGTTTTCCCTTCACCCTGCATAAGGCTGACTGAAGGGAGAAGCAGGAACAGTTTTCTGTCTGGAAATGTGGATTGGGAGTCTCCAATCCAGCAGGCAGGAAAGGCACTGTGTCCTGGTTTAGGGCAAATTTGGGATGAAAACCTCCAAGTGGGGTTCCTCTACAAAGCAAATCCAACCAGCCCCTCCCCCAGCTAGTCCGGGAAAAAAAATTTCCTTGGAGAGAAGTGGAAAAAATTTATTTAACAAGCAAAGCACTCCCCAGCTCAATAAATGAACAATACTACTCCAAAGAGATGATAAATTCAGCAAGTCTCTCCTGTGGGTGCAGCTCAGCTCTCTCAGTTGTTGTCAGTCCCAGGCCAGGCCTGGTGGCCACAGCTCTGAGCTCCTGGGGCTCTGCTGGGTTTGAGTTCAGAGCAGGTTTAAACAGTTTCAAGGAAAAACAGAGGAAAAAAAAAAAAAAGAAAACACAGTCCAGAGACCTTCTCTGCTTCAGCTAGCCAAAAAACTGATGAAAAGCAAAGTAGAGTTCTGTCCCACCGTCCACACTGCGGACAGCACAGGCTGTGTGTGAAGGAAAACTGAAAACTCTGATTTTTATGTTTTGAAAACAATCACTTCAGACATTCCACCACTTCTCCTTCACTCTCAGAGCCCGTTTTAAAGGTGCAAAAGTTATTTCTGAACTAAACAGACGAATGGGGATACAATTCAGCATCAACTCAGGACACACTGCCAACGCTGCTCAAGGGCAGAGGGGTTTCATCTTCTCACCTGAGCCACACCTCCATGCCAGAGCCTCCCAGCCCGTGATTCAGGGAGGAAAGAGGCTCCCAGATTCCTCGTGCCACTCCCATGGTGTCTCCTGAGACAGACAGAGCCTTTCAGGAGCCGAGGACCAACATAAAGCACTGACAGAAACACAGGAATGTGGAAGGGATGGATCTGTAGGAGCTACAGGCACCTGCCCCTGGGAGCAGCACATTGATGGGATGCTGGGGTCTTCTTGGTGAGTTGGGGAAAAGATACACACACACACACACACCAATGTGGTGTGAGTCTAATCCAAATTTTATTCAGCAATGCAAGCTATATTTATACATGTATTCTCTACCTTCGTGCAAACACGTGACAGGGTTTGCTTTTAGATTGGTTAACAGTTGCTGTTCATGCAAATGCTTCTTTCTTCTAGATGGTTGGCATAATTTTGCAAATTTTTTTTTTTCATCTTGTTTGTATCTTCTCTAAATCTTGATTTCTTCTCCCAGATACTTCCCTGTTCTTTCCCTTATGCTCCTTTTCATCCTGTCCTGTTCCTTTACACTCCCTATCATCCGTTTTTGTTCTGTTCCTGTATACTCCCTATCATCCTGTTGCTTTTCCCAGGCTCTCTTCCAAGGCTAGAACTTTTCATAGTCATGAAGAACAGCCAGGGCCCCAACAATGGGAGCTGGGACAGAGCCCCCACACCACTGTAAATGGGAATTCTGGCACACCCCAAGAATGATCCCTGTCCTGGGAAGGGCTGCTGATGCCCCAGTGGGAGCCCAGGTCAGAGCAAGGCAGAACCAAGGGTGAAACCAAGGACACAACAAGGGAGGTCCCAGCTCTGCTGGCAGCTCCTGCAGAGGCCAGGACTGCCCTTCTCCCCAAAGCAGCCCACAAACACCCCAGGAGAAGGTTCTGGCCCAGCAGGGAGGTGCCAGCACACAGATTTCACTGTCACTTGTACAACTGCAGGCACATCTCCTTGCATTGCACATTAGACCTCCTGATTTGTCAAAGACTTTAAGAACACTAATGAGAGCAGCATCTCTGTAATCCTTTTAACTGCTTATGGTGTAGATAAAGCACACTGAACCAGACCACAGACATCAAAGCATGTCAGAAAGCACGAAACCAAAGTAAACTGAGGAGGAAAGTTGATTTTGCTTTCCTAAAACAGAAAGGCTGCTAAAAACTCTGCATCATAATCACTATGAAACATTGCAAAAACCTTCAGATTTCCAGTGGAAGATGCTTTTAATCTACCACTCCCAACCCACACCTAAAGCTGAAACACAAGTATTTTCCTTAATTGTAACTCAGAACTCTGCAAATATCTTATATATTTAACTCTTCCCAAGGGTAACTATGTTCCTCTGAATGCATCTTAAAACAGGTAATTTTTTCAACAGGTTTCATCTTCAACTAGTTTCAATTAGACAAATATTAAAAACCTGCTTAGAATTGCTTTCTCCAGGTGGACATATCAATACCAACAATACTAAAATACTGCCAAATTTCAAGGATGCTTGAGAGCTACAGTGAGGGAAGGGGGAAGGTTGATTTCTCTGTATTTCCAGTCTTGTAGGATCAAAACAGAGACACTGCAGTGAAAGCTCATGTCAACTCTCTGGCTACTGTCCCCACTCCAGTTTAATATTCAGAAATCAGTGTGTGTTCAACTCATAACCATTGTTTTTGCACAAGAAAAAACCTGGAATTTTCTAAATCTTCTCTGCTCCTTCCCAACCCTCCTGGGCATTTCCTTCTGGAATTCCCCCAGACGTTTCAGAGACCAGCTCTACAACAACAAGGCTTCCTGAGCCAGTAAGAATTAACCCATTCCCCCACCAAACCCACCTATAACCATCCTCTTGATTTGTTTTTTTAGCTTTTGTTTGCAAACACTACAGAAGCCTCCTGGGAGCCTCCAGCCCTGAGAGAGAATGGGGAGGTGGGGTGAAAGGAAAGGGGAACACACAAGGAGCCATGAAAACTCATCTACTGCCTAAAACCACCACAGGAGCTAAAGCAAAAAAAGGAACTTTTAGAAGAAGCACCACAGTGTGGGCTCCACATTCACTTGTTGGCTTCAAGTCCAAGCTAATTTCAATTGACTTAAAATAAACATGACAGCCCAACCCCACTGAAATCTCACAGGGAACAAAAAGCAATAATGGAATAATTAAGAGAGTTATTGATCTGAATGAGAATGGCATGGATCCAATGAGATCACAGACTGAACAAGGGAGGGCAGAGCATGCACAAGATGTACGAGATCCAAAAATCACTTTGCACCTCAGCAGCACCCAGTGGATCCTCTCCATCCTTGGGATATCGTAGGGAGTCTTTCCAGCAGTTCAAATTTAGAAATTCAAAGTCTATTCAAACACTGATCCACTCGTGTTCCTAAACACCTCTACTTACATACTAAAATTCCTATTTTCATAAGATCCAACTCCTTCAACATTAGCTCGGATGTGCAGCACAAAAATCTTTATCAATTTTTTAGTTGCTTCATAACACTCTAGAGTACTGAAACCAAAACAGTAAAAAACACAAGCATGAAGAAGTAACTTCGACCTCACTTAACACCCTAAAATAAAATGTTTGAAGTGAAATGAAATCTTTGAAGTTATGGACAACAAGTTGAACAGAGCCAACAGCACATCCTTCCCAAGAGAGCAATGTGTCCCAGGCTGTGCTGGCAGGACCAGGACAGCCATCCCTCCTGCTCAGCACTCCAGGAGCCAGCACAGGGATGGAATAAAGGGATTTCTGTTCCCCACAGTCCAACCCTGCTCACCCCAGCAGTCACCACACACCTGAGCCAGGCTCTGAGGAACCTGCTGTCACCTGCTGTCACCAGACCGGCTCTGGGCAGGGGTGGGGCTGGACACACCTGGCTCTGCCACCCCATGTGATCCCCACTCTGACCACGTTTGTGCCAAAGAATGGCCTCAAATCCTGCTGGTACGTGTGAGACATCAGTGAGCACAGCCCAAAACTATCACACTGACAATCAGCAGCCTCCCAAAACCCAACCTGTGTCCAGCAAGCAGTGTCATTTGACACACCTGGCTCCACACACAGGCCTGGGCTGGGTGGCAACCCCAGAGTGACTCCACCAGTAAGAGAATTAAAGTCCTCTCCGATGTTTACACTGCTGCAAGGACAATGACACTTCCCAGTTGAGGAAAACTTTGCAGGCATTTGTGCAATCCACTAACTCCAGCTTCCGCTCTGGGCTCAGGCCTGGCAGGGAATCAGGGATCAATCTCTGCCAGCTCCCATTTATTGGCTGAGAAATCCAATAGTAGTTACTCCACGTGCAGAATATTTATTTCTCGCAGTGCTGCAAGAGTCCAAGCATGTTTCTGCACAGCCATACATCAAAAGCCTGCTGTAATTTCAGTGATTAGACCTTGAAACAAACCCTCACAGGTCAAGGGAGCGACACGATCAGATTGAAATCTGTCAGAATAAAAACACATTAAAAAAAAAAATTAACTACCTTCAAGGTCCACTCCTAACTCAGCTTTTTGTTTTTTTGAACAATCCTTGATTATATCACAATGATTACACACTGAACTGACAACACATTATATTTAATACAAAAAATAAATTTACAGCTGCCACAGATATTAGTTTTTACAAAAATAACATATGCCTTAATGCTCTCAGATGGAAATATTTTACAATACATTATTAATTTAGACTGAAATTTATGTTTCAGAGCGAGATTTTCAGTAAGTCCAGAATATGAACTGAACATTTTCCAGGACTCATGGTGGCCTCCAGCATACATTCATGAGCCTCACTTATTAACATGGGAGAAAAGTAAAAAACCAAGAGAGTTCAGGTGATGTCTACTCACATCCAATTTAATAAAACTTAAGATGCTGCATTTACACAGCTTAAAGAGCCTTATTTGATGCAGGAATTTTCATTCTTCTAGACTGAAAATACAGTAACTACCACCAACCTCAGTGTAAGGGACATGTCACATCTTCATAAACATCAGACCTTTCACAACAAATTAAAAAACCAAAAATCCTTAGGTGTGATTAAGACAGCACAGCAACACTGGGTACAGGAGCTGAATTCAGCATATCAAACCAACACATCACAGCTCTGGGTAGTAAATATGCTGTTCCTCAGTTTACACACACAACCAGCTGTGGATTGTTCAGCCTCATTGTAACTGTGACATTCCCAGGGAGCCAGGAGAGCCCCACAGGCTCTCTGCTGAGATAATCTTCTTAAGAGAGATTGTAAATATTTCATCCTGGCAGTGAAACCACAAAACAACCTCTCCTCCAGGAGCAGCACTGGGTGCAGGAAAAGTTGTTTTACAGTATCTGTTACAGGCTGAAATCTCTAATTTAGAAATCAGCTTTTTTTTTTTTTTCCTGAATACTGTGATACAAATGCAGGCATTTTCTTGTAACCTATTCAACCTGAAAGGAGGAGTCCAGTTGGACAGCTGAAACACCACTAAGAAATCATCTAGACACCAAATAAAATGCACATTCCCATCACAAATTAAGGTATTAAACTGAATATGAGATGCTGCTTTTCATGTTAAACAAATGCATGTTTTAAATATATAAAACAAGAATCCTCTATTTTTTCCCTTCATAAATGTAATCAGCAGCAAAACAAACCTCTTTCACCAGTAAAACAGGTAGGAACCCATCAAGGACTTGTTTCTAATACAGCAAACCACAACTTCAGATATTTTTTTCAAGCTTTAGTCAGGGTTTCTCCAACTTTTAGGAATTGAGAAGATTCTTCTGCCTTCTTTAGCAGTGGCTCTGAAGGGAGAGGCAGCCTGGCAGGAGCAGAGATGCTGATCCAGACCCAACACCATTCTCTCCACCATCCTCACTGCTCTCTCCAGGATGGCAGAGGAAACTTCACCAGGAAAGGTTCTGTCACTCAGAGAACTGCTCTGCAGGCTCCAACACTCAACTTCCACAGTTTTTACCCAATAAATACACATATCTACTATTTTAAGTCCTGGCAGCTCTCACTAAGCAAACTTTGAAACTAATTAAGAAAGCAACCATAAAAATATCACTTGTACTTCTCTGGTCTATGTGAAGAGATGCTGGAAGATAGCAGGCACACGATGCAGCAGTGAGAGCCTGCAGCAAAGTGTGACCTGCCACAGGTACAGCTACAGCTACCACTTCTCTTTAATTCTTCCTTCATGAAAAAGCACCTGCTCGTCATGAAGGAGGCTTGAGAATCAGCAAAAGTGGAAGTAACACTTCACACTTTGTGACTACCAAAACAGGGAAGGAACCTGTGTGACTAAACACTGCAGTGCTTCTCAGGAGGCTCAGAATGTCCATTTTCTGTCTGATTTACTGGTAGCCATCTCCTGTGCCACTCAGCTGATTCCACTCTCAAAGTGCAGAGAGCTGCCCACAAAAATATTATGTAAGAAAACAAAAGTAAATATAAAAGTATCATCCTATTTGGCACAAAAATGCCTCTGCTGGTCCATGGGCCATCCTCAGCTGAGCTGCTGCCAGTTCCTGTGCTCGTGCAGGCTGAGGTGCCACCACAGCTGGATCCACAGCTGGATCACACAGCTCTACAGGACAATCCCACAACAGCTGGGGTTGGAAGGCACCTCTACAGATCACCCAGTCGAGGCAGGGTCACCTGGAGCAGGTGACACAGGAATGTGTCCAGGTGGGTTTGGGATGTGCCCAGAGAGGGAGACTCCACCCCTTCCCTGGGCAGCTGCTCTGTGCTCTGCCACCCTCCACAGAAAGGATTTCTTTCTCATTCCGGTGGAACTTCTTGTGTTATAATTTATAGCCATTGCTCCTTGTCCTGCCCTGGGCACCACTGAAAAGCCTGACACCATCTCTGACCCACACTGGAAATATTCATACAGATGCACAGGATCCCCTCTCACTGAGGGGGAACCAGCCCCCACAGTCTCTCCTCACAATATGCACCTTGTTCACATCATCTAAAACTTTTTATTACAACAATCCAAACATGAACTCTTTCTACACCAAAGCACACCAACAAGCATTCTTAAAATGTGTACAACAAGAGGTGACATTTCAGTTTGTACACAGTGGTTCTCACACCTGTACCCTACTGGCACAGCAGGACTCAGAGAATCCTGCTAATTGCTAATAAAATAAACCCTGCTTCCCAAGTTCTGTGTATGTCACTGCCATGGCAGGGTGGGCAGGCCCTGGCACAGGGTGCCCAGAGCAGCTGTGGCAGCCCCTGGATCCCTGGAAGTGTCCAAGACCAAGCTGGATGGGGCTTGGAGCAGCCTGGGATAGTGGAGGGTGTCCCTACCCAGGGCAGGGGTGGCACTGGATGGGTTTTTAAGTCCCCTCCAAACCAAACCACTCTGCCACTCTATAATATTACACAAAATGTACAATCTGGAATTTAAAAACATGGATCACGCACAAGAACATCTGAGTGCTTTACTGAGTGAATTGTCAAACTGTATTTAAGACATCACCTTTTTAAAACCAACGAACTTTCTAAGATCACATCCTAGATGAACTTCTGAACAGTCTGGATGGAAAATCTCTACCATGCCAGGTTCATTCCTTCAGTGGGGAACATAGGGAAGGCTTGAATGCAAAGATGTCACCTAACAAGGTCTCCCTGACCATAGAGCCCATTTAGGACCTGCAAAACCACTTTACCAGGGCCCTACTTTGGGCTGTACAGCACGTGAGTCACCCCACCGAAAGCTCCACAAGTTTTTCCATTCTACCCCGGAACATATATTGGAAAAGAAAACTCAAACCCAAGCTGTGATCCTGTAAGAACACGTGGAAGGAGCAGTGTCCTCCTGTTCCATGGCACAAGAGCCCCCGGGCACAGCTGACAAACAGCACTGCAAGGTTTTATCTCAGTGCACGGGAGAGCAGCTGCAGTGCACACAGCGTTCCCACCTGGGCAGGTAATACTGCAACAACAGCGAATCTGAATTTAATTAGACACGTTTAACCCCAGTGCTGTAGAACCCAGCAGCTGCCCTCCCCCTTCCTGACTCGCCTCCGCTGTGTCACCCCCGAGAGCCAAAATAAGACAAAAGGAGAGAACGACAAAATATTTGGGGTTAGAAAGGCCCTTTAAAGGTGTTTAGTCCGACCACTCTGTCACAAGCATCTTAGACTCGAGCAGGCTGCTCAGAGCCTGGTCCAGCCTGACACTGAGTGTTTCCACCGCCTCCCTGAGCAACTCGTTCCGGTGTTTTAACACCCTCATAGTAAACATTTCTTTCTCACACTTAATCTAAACCGATCGTGCTCCAGTTTAAAACCATTATCCCCAATCCTACCGCAACAGGTGCTGCTAAAAAGTCAGTCCCCATTTTTATCAACTTCCTTTAGGCATCAGAAAGGGTTTTAGGGTCTCCCTGGAGCTTCTCTTTCCAGGCTGAACAACCCCGATCCGCTCAGCAGAGCCGCTCCGCCCTCAGCGAGTCCCTCCCTCCTGCCACGGAAACCCCCGGGACGCGATCGGCGCTGGCACCGCGGCACCTCCCGAAGAACCGCAGCCGCCGCTGGCCTCCCGCAGCCCCGGGGGTGTCCCGGCCGAGCCCCGCGCTCCGGGCGGGCTGTCCCGGCCGAGCCCCGCGCTCCGGGCGGGCTGTCCCGGCCGAGCCCCGCGCTCCGGGCGGGCTGTCCCGGCCGAGCCCCGCGCTCCGGGCGGGCTGTCCCGGCCGAGCCCCGCGCTCAGGGGCGGGCTGTCCGGCGGAAGCCCGCGCGACGCTCGGGCGGGCGCGCCTGTTACCGTGTGGACGACGACCCGACGCTCGGCGGGCTGTCCGGACGAGCCCAGCGCTACCAGTGGGCCTGGGCTGTTGGTCCCGGGCCGAGCCCCGCCGGCTTCCGGGCGGGCTGTCGCCGGAGCGAGCCCCGCGATCCGGGCGTGCTGTCCCGGTGACCAGCCCCGCCTCACCTGCTGCACGTCGCCGTTGGCCACCGCCGGGCACGGGCACGCTGAGGGCTGGCGCTACGGGTCGGGCAGGCAGCGGCAGGCAGAAGTGAAGGAGTGCGAGGAAGGGCAAGGCAGCCTGGGTCGGCCTTCCCGCCGGGCTCTGCAGGCTCTGCGGCGAACCGACGGCGCAGGTGTTCCAGTCGCAGCGGGAACGGCCCCGGCCCGCGGGGCATGTCAGTGAGGCGGCACCGGGCTGGGGCCGGGCCCCGCGTCAGCCGCACCGGGCCCGGCCGCCGCCTCGCGGCCTCGCCTCGCCGCCGCCCGCGCTCCGCCCCGCCGCCCCGGGGCTCTCGCCACGCTCTCGGGCGGCGCGGCGGCGGACGGCGAGCCGGCGGGAGGCTCCAGGGCCGCCGCTGCCGCCCACGCGTGCGGCCTTCGGCCGCGGCGCACCGTCCCGCCGCCGGCCGCCTCCTTTGTTTTACCGCCGTGTTTACTCCTTTGAACCCGACCCGCTCCGCGCACGCTCCGCGCAACGCGTCACGCGGCGGGACCAGAGGGCAGGGACGGCCGCCGCACGCGCGCGCGCTCCCGTGGCAACGGCGCGGGGGGGCCGGGAGGCGGACCATGAAGTCATGAGGAGGCAGGGCTCCACGTGGCGTGTTGGACCTGGGCACCAGGCGTGAGAGTCTATCATAGAGGCGGTGAAGGCCGCAGTCACTCCCAGATGTAAATGGTAAGTAGCGTCAGGGGTCATGGCCCCCCCCACGCACCCGAGAAGCCACTCCGCAGAGGGGCAAGAACGGTGATGCGGGAGCGGAAGTGCACCGGGACATGGGGAACAGGGATCACGGGAAAATGGGAAAACAAGTACGTCGGCAACGGGACTAATGGGAGAACAGGCACCGGGTAAGGGTAAACAGGGCACCGGGAATGGGAATACAGGATATCGGGACATAGGGACAAAAGGGCAACGGGAATGGGAAACAGGGCACCGGGACATGGGAAAACAGGGCCACAGGGATAATGGGAAACAGGATACCGGGAATAGGGAAAACAGCGGCACCGGGGAATGGGAAACAGGGCACCGGGAATGGGAAACAGGGCACGGGAAGGGAACAGGATACCGGAATAGGGAAACAGGGCAACAGGGAATGGGAAAACAGGGGCCCCGGCGAATGGGAAAACAGGGCTATCGGGAAGAAATTAAACATGGGTCAACAGGGGCCGACCGGGCACATAATGGAGAACAGGGCAGACGGGACATGGAAAACAGGGACACGGGAAATGGGGAAACAGGGCACGGGAATGGGAAACAGGATACCGGGAAATGGGGGAACAGGGCACCGGGAATGGGGAAACAGGTGTAACCGGGACACTAGAGGGACAACACCGTGTTACCGGGAAAGTGGGGGAACAGCGGGCAACGCGAGAAATGGGTGAACCCGGGCACCGGGAATGGGGAAAACAGGGCACCGGGAAATGGCGGGTCACAGAGGAACCGGGAATGGGGAACAGAGGCACCAGAGGAATGGGAAAGTCAGGGCACCAGGGAATATGAGAAACAGGGGTACCGGAGAAATGGGGAACAGTGGCACCGGTGAATGTAGGAAAGAGGGCAACGGAATGGGAAAATCAGGGCACCGGAGATGGGGAACGGGCACCGGGAATGGGGATACAGGCGACCGGAGAATGAGGAACAGAGGCACCGAGAGAATGGGAAACAGGGCACCGCGAAATTACATGAGGGAACAGGATACCGGAATTGAGGAAAACAGGGTACCGGGGATGAGGGGAATTACGCAGGGGGCTGGGGAATACCCATCGAGAGGAGGAAAACAACGCACCGGGGTGCGAGATAGTAACCTTTCCTGCGCCGTGAGTAGACCAACCAACAGCTGGGAAAACGTATACCACCAGAGGGAGGGGAATTACCCACCGGGGACAGAGAATAATGCACACTGAGATGGGGAATAACCCACCGCCACGGGGAATAACCCACGGGATTTTTGGGAATAAAATAAACCACGGGCACGGGGATAAAACCCCATCGGGAATGTGGAATAACGCAATGAGCTGGGGAATAACCCCCAGTGATGGGAATAACCACGGGGACAGGGAATATGCATGGGGATGGGGAATAAAACTGGAGAGTGAATAAACTCACCGGGAGGGAGAATAGCACCAGGGAGGGGGAGAAGCGCATATTATCCTTATGGGATAGCGCGAGACTTCACTAACCATTGTGGATAGCAAGGCAGTATTTAACAAAGCCCTGGGATGGGGAATAGGCCCGGGGAGGGGGAATAGGGACACCAGGGTAAGGGGAAATCATGGGCCTGGGGATGGGGATTTTAACGGCACAGGGATGGATAATCAGGGCATGAGGGGAGAGTGGAAAAAAGCGCAGAGCGGTGATTGGGAAATGACACCACGAGTATGGGGAAACAGCAGAGGGAATGTGTGAAAGGGACACAGCTATGGCCACGGGGGAAAGGGCGCGGATGGGAGTACGGAGCAGGGAGAGTGGGGAGCAGGAGGATCAGGGAAACACGCGACGCGTGGATGGAGGAACAGCAGTGCAGTGAGGTGGGTACCAGAGCCACCCTCGTGGAGCACTGCCTGGTGCCCCAGTGCTGCAGGACAGACCACACACCCCCAAATCCTGTGTCCCCCACTGTCCCTGCAGGATGAGGACATTCGGGGGCTCACCTGGCCCAGTGCAGTGATTAGGTTGCTAATTGAGATTCTTGGTTAAGCGTATTAAAGTTTGTTGGTGGAGCTTTTTTTTTTTTTTTCCCTGTGAGCCTCGTAGGAGAAAAAATAAAAGCAGGACTTAAACTTTGGAAAGGTACTAAAAAAATTTATTAATAAAATTTAAAGAATAAGAAGAATCGA
The DNA here is from genome assembly GCA_018697195.1 of Certhia americana. Lineage (NCBI taxonomy): Eukaryota > Metazoa > Chordata > Aves > Passeriformes > Certhiidae > Certhia > Certhia americana. Next base: position 4,631,401 of record JAGMWU010000028.1, read on the forward strand.
ATAAATCTCCGACATTCTCTTCCTCCCCCTACACCTTTTTTCCTCTATTGATTACCTATAGAAATTAGAATACTAAAACTAATACTTAGAAGATTAATAAGACTGTATCGTATTTCTTATATATATTATATAAATTATATAGGAAATGTTATGTACAAAGTATATAAATAATATAAATATCTAGTAATCATTAGTCTATAAATATAGTCACTTAAGATACTTAGAAATAAGAATACTTAGAATTCCTGCGTTTTTTACTTTTAGTATGTAGTCTTTTTTTGTTACACTATGGAGAATTGTGTCTACAGAAAATAGTTTTTGGATTATTTCATTTTATTAACAGTCGCGCTTGGGACTTTGCCATTTGTGAAGTCGTTTCTCATCTTTGTAGCCTTTTTATAGTTGTGCTTTTAAGTTATGCTAATTTGACGGGGTATTACATTTTAAGGATGAATTGGTTTAAAGGTTTTTTATTTCTGTTTAAGATCATCTTTATCATCTTCAAAAAGACTCCCAGGTTTTTTTTGTTTAAAAGTATATTGACAAACGATATCTGCTTTTTTATTAGTTTAATTATGTATTAATAATTTTTTTTTTTTTAAAAAAAAATTTTTTTAAACAAAAAAAAAAAATATTACATTACTAATTACTAAGCTACATATTTAGGTATTAGCTATAATAATTAAACCTGTAATGTTCAAGAAGCTAATAAGGGAACCACTCAGACAACAAGAGAATAAAGTGGTACCTAAACAGGACCCCCGGTCCACTCGTGACCACAGCTCCTTGGGCTTTGACACAAATGCCCAGATAAGACCAGAACAAGAGTAGCAAGCAGGATGTTTACAGGCATAAGGAGGTCATAACAACACGCGCTCACTGCTTTGATAGGACATAAAAAGTGAAACATTCACCAGTTGTCATTAGGCCTGGAAATTATTAAACAGGACATTGTGGGATGTCCCAGCCTACCTCCTCCGCGAGCAGATGTTTAATAAACCACACTGGAAAGAAAAACAATTCAGACATATCTTCCACCTCACAGCAAACGAAACAGAGGTGTCTGCAGACCCAGCATCTCAACGTGTCTTGGTTTGTGGTTTAACACAAGCTGCTCTATGACATGTCAGGGATTACAGTACTGAAAGATCTTGCAGGTATATCTCGTTTTTGCTTTTCCACATGTGGCTGCTTGATTTCGTGAAATTCTTTCCAGCCTGCGGACAATAGTTCGTTCAATCTCGTCATTTTTACTGACAGACTACGAGACCCACCTGACAGGGGAGAAGAAATAAAAGAGCCTTTAAGTGTTATGTAAACAGCCTCTGATTTAAATCAAGACAACCATTGCTCCAAAGCACGCAGAAAACACTCAAATAAAGCAGGATTTTTCTACACACATGATTAATCTTCAGTCGACTAATGATATTGAACAACCAAAGGACAATGAATAATGTTAACCCTGTTAAACGGGGGGAAAACACAAAAATATGTAATGACTAGAATCATCCAAACGCCCATATTGAGAAAAGAACCAAGGTGTAAGACAATTCAGGAAAATTTGAAGAAATGCCTAATTAAAATATTCCCTCTTCCCACCCCGCCCCCCCCCGACGTTGATCACTTCATCTCAGTAGAATTTACTATGGAAAGTTCAAGACTACAAAACTTAAAAACACTTTCGCAAGCACCAGTATCTCAGCAGCACCACAGGATTATGAAATTTCAAGCTGGAGAGAATTTCAAGTAAAATTTCAAGCAATGGAGAAACCTGTGCTAAGGGTAACAAAGAATTGTCAACCACGTGGAATTCCATCTCTCGAAGCTAGCCCCAGCTGTGGGGTGCTGTTTCTTCCTCGACATCAGGTCTTGAGTGCTGTTTTTCCGTGGAGAAAACGCGTATTTTTGTTTTCTCTTTCTTTAACATCTAGCAGTCCCTGTTGCTCATTTCCAAGTACATTGC
>JAGMWU010000028.1:4649730-4700427 GCA_018697195.1 Certhia americana
ATGTGCTGTTACCGATCCATGTGCTGTTACCGATCCATGGAGCTGTTTCCAATCCATGGAGCTGTTTCCGATCCATGTGCTGTTTCCGATCCATGTGCCGGTTGTTACCGCAGCACCCGCAGAGCCCCGGCCCGGCCCGGCCCTCCCGGGGCACAGCTCGGTCCGGCCCTGGGCGGGCTCCGGGTTCCCCCCTCCCTTCCCGCCGCTGTCCCGCAGCAGCGCCTGGTCACTTCTTCTGGAGGAATTTCATTTTACTGCCTGCAGAGAAAAAACAGCATTAGGAGCTTTAGGCAAGGGTGGGCAGCCCCTGGCACAGATGCCCAGAGCAGCTGAGGTTGCCCCTGGATCCCTGGCAGTGTCCAAGGCCAGGCTGGACAGGGCTTGGAGCAGCCTGGGATGGTGGGATGTGTCCCTGCCCAGGGCAGAACTGATCCCTTCCCACCCAAATCATTGTGGGATTCTGTGAGCTGGAGACACTCCAGGACTCATCAGGCTGAGGAGTTTAAGGTGGAAAGCCACACATGGCCACGTCTGCCAGCAGACACAGCTTCTGTCCCCTGGGTATGGCCTCAGCCACGGCCAAAGTTAGGAACAAGCACTCAGAGCAGCAACTCCCACAAACTATAGATAAAGATACAAAAGCTTAAAAAGAAGAAAAATCTTACACAGTGTTCAGTGTCCCCTGAAGCAGTAAACATAAACAAGGGAAAAGAGGTGCAGAAGCTAAAAAAGGAGCCTTCCTCTCCTTTGTAACAAATGAATTATTCAATAGCTACAATTAACTAAAACAAATTTAACAATGAACAAAAGTAAGGGGTGTTCCTTTACCAAGACTGCGAAGGATTTTGTTCATTCCAGTTCTTTCATTCTCTGGAATACTCTCCAAATACTCCAGGGCACGGACCTCAAAAAGACCTGAAGAGAAAAAAAAATTAAAAATCACTGACCAAATGAGTTACTCCATCTTTTATCATGTGGCATCATGATTAACAAGGCCACGAAAGGAAATCCTGCACATAGTGTGTGCAAGCTGCAGGATCAAGGAGAAAAGAGAGAGATACAGAAATTCTTTGTGTTATAAACTGAATTCTTCTGAGTAATTACAAGGGCACGGGGCTATTCCACGTGACAGAATTCCAGCAGCAGAGGCAGAGGTGGCATCATGCTTCAAAAGGGAGTCTGTGAAGCAGACTTGGAACCAGAAGATGATGCCAAAACATCAAGAAAGGGAAAGAAGAGGGTGATGTGATGCCTCAGGCACCTTTGGCCAGGTTCTTGCTGAGCTCACGGTCCTGGATGAAGCCTGCAAACATCTGTGTCTCCATGAAGCAGTGCAGGAAGTGGCGCACGGTGCGGGAGCTGTGTGATTTACGGAAGGGCTCCCGCTGGAACACGCGCTCCCCTCTCTCTGTCACGCTCATGTGCAAGGAGTAGTGCCCCACAATCTCCACGAAGAACTGCACGAAAGCCTCTGACACCAGGGAGTTCAGGGTCACGTCACCTGTGGGGAGGACATTTGTCACTTTGGTCATTCCTGTCCTAAAGGAGGAGTGGCTTTTTTTAGAGAGCTCAGTCATTTTTTGTAGTGGCTTATCTCACACTAGGATGTTGGAACCCAGAATGCTGAGAATGTTTCTCTGCACGTTTTAAAGGATCCAAACTCTCTGACAAACCCTGCTTTTAACCTTTGTCCATGGAAAGGGCTTCCTAGGCTTTGGGGTGAAGCAGAACTTTCAAGAATGTCAATTGGATAGTAGCAGAATATGGAATTTATCACAGGGGGAGAAATTGAGATTTTTGGGTTTGTTAGCATGGTAAGGAGATGAAGACAAGTTGGAGGATCCTTGTGGTTTTCAGGTTTCTTCCTCCTCCATCTCCTGCACATTCTGCAGTGTTGGGGACACAGGAACATTGGGCACAATTTGCCACAGTGTCCCGTGAACAGAGATTGAGTTGGTTATTGGTAGAAAAATAGAAATAATGTCAGTTCTTGGTGAGAATTGGGTGAATTATCTTTAAGAGACCCTTGATTCTGTGTGTGTTGGAGGCTTTTTGGTGCCTTTTGTCCCTCACGCCAAGCTGGTGTAAAGCCTGGGGTGCAGAAATTCCTGATCAGAAAATAATAAACAACCTGGAGAGTGAGAACAACCAAGAGTCCAGTTTGCCTTTTTGATTAACAGGGACTTGGGAAAAGGCCTCCCCTGTCAGGGGAGAGACATGTGGGAGTGGGAGAACTGCCACACTAGGAGATTCCAGGTGATTGATATCAAAGAAGTCTCAGCTCAAATATTCAATTTCCCAGTGTCAACTTTCTGCTGCAGCTGGGACAGGATTGGTGCTAAAGCTTTTCCAGAATTTAAAACATCCATAATTTCATTTTCCCTATCAAACATCTGGTGTGGAATGAGCTGCCAGCTCATAACAGGCTAAGTTTCATTCTCTTCAAGAATTAGGCAAACTACAGAAGACAAACTCTCTGGAAAATAAACTTTGTTTTTATGGAATTATATAATTTTCTGGTGCCATTCTCTTAAGCCACTCAGAGCTTTTTCAGTTTCTCACACTTCCTTATCTGATGAGTCATGTATAAAGCAGTTCAACTTTGAAAATGATCTGCCAGATTACCCTCTAAAATACAGAAATTTGCTGCATTCTCTGAGAAAAACATTGTCTCTGCCACTTAGAAAGACATAATAAAATTCAAAGCACATAAACCGATGCTGTTGGCCCAAAGGAAACTACAGTTCTGCACACACTAATTGTGAAAAGAGGAAATGTCAGCACACAAAATTTCTCACACATTCACAAGATGTTCTCAGCAAGATCACAGGGAAACAGCTAGAACTTCTTAGCATTTATTTCTATTTGCTCATTTTATCAACTCCATGGTAGAGATCTGCTAATGAAAATATTTTTCCATAGAAACTTTTCTACAGAAAGTACCTTGTGTGTCATTCTGCTCGTGTGACAGGATTTCTTTCCGTTCTTCCAGGATTTGTACAAGTGCAGCCTGGAGTTTATGGGGCAGGATCTCGTCCTCATCTGACACCTACAGACACAAATGGCCAAGGAAGGACTTTTGTGTTATTCCCATCAGCAGGAGAACCAGAGGGTAGATTAGAAATATTCATAACATGCCTAAAGCAATTAGAGGGGAGTTATTCTGTGATATATCTTAAGGGAGACAATATATTTATCTTGCAGTCACAGAAATTAAACACATTTGCTCAGCATGCCCCAAGTACATTTTATAGAGTCACACACAGAACTGGTCACCACACAGACTCAGGCTCATTTCACCAGTAAAACACACAAAATCAATAAAAATCTGTTGAGAAAATATGACAGGTCTCAATAATAGGGTTTAAAAAGTCCCCCAATCCTTTAATACCTTTCTCCAGTTGCAGGCTGCAATGCAAAACAGAACAGTGAGGCAAGGAAAAAGAGAAGCAAATATCCTGAACTAGTAATAAAATCAAGTACTTTTATAGCTACTTGTCAGGGGATGCAGGAGCACTTTTGGGGAAGTTCAGCAGAGAACCCCAACTGAACTGTGATAATTTGTTCCCTAGACTGTCACTCCTGGGAAAAACAACCCAAACCAACAAACACCCCCCAGCTGGATGAGAGAGGAGGAAGTGCTGTACAGAATAGGGAGAGAAAGACAGAAAGCAGCAGAGAATCTAGGGATCCCCCTTACATAAGAAAGCAAATAATAGTTTCTAAACTCAGCTCAGACAAGCTGCCTCTTAGGCTTTGCAGAGCTCTCCACCTCATGCAAACTCAACCTTGCAACAAGGATTTTTTCCTTCTCTGTCAGTTCAAAAGGATTACGAAGTATTTCTTCAGTCACTGGAGTCTCCATATGAACACCAGCTTCTCCTGATTTCTTTTTATTATTTCCTTTCATCGATGCCTTTTCCTGGCATAAACCCATGAGTTACTGGTACTGTTCTTTCTCTCACCTCTTGCAAGAACTTGTCAGCACAGAGATCAACAATCAGAACCTAGGGAGACATAGAAAACACACTGACTCATAACCAGGTATGTTTCAGTATGGAAAAAAAACAGGTTTTTAATTTGTTTTTTAAATGTGGGATGTTTTTCAAATAGGGCTGTCACACTCAAAACAGCAAGTTTTGCCTAAGTGCAGCCTGCCTCTGAGAACAGTGAATATTATTTATTTTTGGTAACGTTGGAACATCCTGACATTTATCTAGCAAATTCACCAAGTGGCTCAGAGAAGTTGGAGAGTTTATACTCAGACAGAATCCAGAGATTGTTCCAGAGAGGTCAGCCTCATGCCACTGACAGTCTGTGCCTCACCTCTTCTATGGGCAGGTCCTGGAGCTGTGGCAGGGAGCAGGAGAGGATGCCAATGAGGAAGGGGGTCGGAGAGCACACGATGTCAATCATAGAAGCTGGCAGGACAGGGATGTAGGTGTGCTGCCAGGTGAAGGGGTAAAGTGTTGCCACTGCAGCGTGCCCACATTTAGACAGAGTGCTGGAGAGGTGGGAGAAGCACAGGGAGGGTGGTCAGTGTCTCCTTCAGGACAGGCTGGAGATGCTCAGAGCAGGTGTCACTCATGTGCAGTCTGGGCACCAGCAGAGGCCCCATGCAGCAACTTTTGAACTCAGTTATGGCGAGCTAAAACCACCGTTAACCCAAGCAAAAGAGGCAAAAAGGAAACGTTCTCTTATCTCCCCTTGTGTAAGCATACTTCAAATTCTAGGCATGCACAGGCTGTGTGCAGAGTGCAGAAGGTTTTCAAATGGAACTAACTGCAAAACTAGACAAGCTTGGACATGGGACAGGTTCAAACAGAAAAAACAATAATATCCAGTGACAGCATCCCTCAGAAACAACTACTCACACTCCTCTCTTACCTTAAGTTGTCAGCCACGAAGATGACTCTCCTTTCCAGCAGGAGAGAGGCAAAGACACGGATGGTGTGGGACACACTCAGACACTGCAAGAGGCACTCGAAGTCCACGTGTTCCAGCCGGGAGTCCAAGGGTCGGCACAGCTCCATCACCTGAGAGGACACAGACACAGGGACAGCTGGGGCAGCTGCCCAGAGCAGGGACCCTCAGACTGCAGAGGGGTCTGAGGTCAGAGCTCACCACAGGCAGCAGCTCCTCCTGAGGGGCAGGACCAGGGACAGGACCCAGGGAAGGGCTGGAGCTGTGCCAGGGGAGTTGAGGTTGGATATCAGGAAAGGTTCCTTCCCCAGAGAGTGCTGGACAGTGCCCAGGCTCCCCAGGGAATGGGCACAGCTCCAAGGCTGCCAGAGCTCCAGGAGAGTTTGGACAATGCTCCCAGGGATGCCCAGGGTGGGATTTTGGGGTGCTCTGTGCAGGGCCAGGAGTTGGCCTCTATGATCCTTGTGTGTGGAGGTCAGTGGACCCTGAGAAGCTTTCCCTGTGTTCAGGAGACACAAGAGGCTTCTCTGACAGGATCCCCTGTTCTGTTATGCCAATGCCCCCCTGTTCTGTTCCCTCTGTCAGCCCTGTTATTCCCCTCTCCATCCCTGTGTCCCTCAGTCACTCCCTCCCAATTTCCCCACTGGCTCCCATACCCCAATCCTGCCTTTGTGCTGCCCCCACACCCCCTGACAATTGGTCCCTGATGCTCTCCCAGCCCCCAGCACCCAAATACATGAACCTGGACCCTTCCCATTTGACCCTGGACTGTCTGTGTGTGGCTGGAATAAACATCTCTGTGATCCCATCCAAAGGCCCTTCCTGCCTCTCTTTACCATCGACCATATTAACAGCAATCTCAGTCACAACACTTGTGGGTCCCTTCCAGCTCAGGATATTCTCTGAATCCATGATTCCACACAGAATCCCATGACCCAGACAGCTGGCATGGGGCAGCACAGAAGACTGCCCCAGAAGCTCTTCATTAAGAGGCAGGGTCTTCATTAAGAAGCAGGGAATCACTTCCACAGCAGGTGATTCCACAGCAAACAGGTTCCTGGGACAGCCTCCTTTCCAACCTCAGGACATTTTCTTCAGACTAATTATTTCCAGGCACCATTGTGCAGTTTGCACTGTGCCCCAGAGACCCCAGAGTGAGCAGGCAGCTCACCCAGAGCTCCCTTACCTCATCTCCTGCTCCTGGCAGGAAGCTCCTGACGGTGATGGTGCGTCCTGGGGCGGGGAACGGTGCCTCCATCACGCTGCGCATGAAGGGGTGCACCAGGGCTGGGGACATCTCCCTCCTCTTCTCCACCTCATCCAGGATCTGAGGGAAACACACGGGGCCTTGGATCACTGCTGCTGCCAACCAGAGGGGAGAATCTGTGGGAGTTCTCCCACTCCCACATGTCTCTCCCCTGACAGGGGAGGCCTTTTCCCAAGTCCCTCTTAATCAAAAAGGCAAACTGGACTCTTGGTTGTTCTCACTCTCCAGGTTGTTTATTATTTTCTGATCAGCAATTTCTGCACCCCAGGCTTTACACCAGCTTGGCGTGAGGGACAAAAGGCACCAAAAAGCCTCCAACACACACAGAATCAAGGTTCTCTTAAAGATAATTCACCCAATTCTCACCAAGAATGGACATTATTTCTCTTTGTCTTCCAATAACTAATTCTTTATTCATATGATTCTACACTGCGGCAAATTCTAACCAATCAATCTGCGCTCCCAAAACTGCAAAAAATGGGGTAGATGAAGAAGAAAGAAGCCTGAAAACCACAAGGATCCTCCAGCTTGTCTTCATTTACCATCCTAACACACCCAAAAATATAAATTTCTCCCCCTGTGATAAATTCCGTATTATGCTACTATCTAATTTACATTCTTGGAAGTTCTGTTTCATCCCAAAACCTAGGAAGCCTTTCCATGGATGAAGGTTAAAAGCAGTGTTTGTCAGAGGGTTTGGATCCCTTAAACCATGCAGAGAAATATTCTCTGCATTCTGGGTTCCAACAGAATCCATCAGAGCATTCCCATGGAGAAGGCTCCAGCACAGACCTACAGCCCTCTCCCACCTCGCTTAGGACCCCTGTGAAATTCATCTCAAACATCTGAACAATCAAACAGGAATTGCTTCCTGTGAGCACAACTCTCCAGTCTCCTGCCACTGGAAGGAAATGCCTTGCATGTAGTAATCAAATTCTCATTATTTAGAGGAGCTAAGAGGAGCAACACCCCATCCCCTTGCCAAGAAACCTCCCTGAAATGCTGTTCTAGAAACTCTGTGCTCCAACAATCAGAACAATCTTTCATCAAAGCTTGTTCCTTGTACTCTTCTGCAGTATCTTCCCTTTATCTGCAGCAGCTTTCCCCAGTTCACCTCTTTATCTCCCCTCCTCATGGTGCTACAAAAAACCAGGGGAGATCCAACCCCAGCCCAAACTGATTTTCCATTTCCAAGTCACAAAAGAAGAGGATGAAGGGGCACCCTCAGTAACACCAGGTATCAGAAGGCCCCTCCTGGCAGTAATTGCTGCAGGATTTGTGTATTGCCTGACAAAGCTCAGCACCAGTATTTTATTTCTCCACTCAAAGCGAAGACAGAGAGGAAGCACCGCTCTCCTGGGATGAGCTGCAATCACTCAGCCTGACAGAAGCATGCAGTTACTCTGTGGAGCCTGCAGGCTGCCAGGGCTCAAGGAACAGGCTGTGCCAGCTCACCTTGGAGAAGAGGTTGAAGCAGCCCAGGCGGCTCACGATGCAGTACACCTCGGGCAGGCGCTTCCCTTTCCCTTCTGGCTGAAAGGCAACAGCAACAGCTCTGCTGAGAACAGGGGGACAAGGAACAACCCAGCACCCACACTGCAGCTGATCTGCACAATTCCTTCTGCTGCAGCCCCCCTTACACTTATGACTACCAAGAGTCTCAAGAAACACCCAGTTCCAGGAGCTGGTTCATGCCCAGAGCCTATTTCACTATTTCTAGGCACCATTCCCTCTGCATCCCAAGGGCTGGCACCACCACAGCAGCACAGGATGGGTAACCCAGGTGGGAAAGCAGCCCTGAGTCACAGTGTCACAGTCCTGACAGTGCCCAGGCAGTGCTCTCTGTACCCCCAGCCCTCCCAGAGGTGCTCACCAGGAGCTTCCTGCAGTACCCGAACCAGCGGCTGCCGTCCTCCCCCGTCAGCACGAAGGAAAAGGTTTCACTGGGGAACCAAAGCAGAGTTGGGGTTAAATTCACCACACGGCTCAGGGGAGAGACTGACAAAGCACACAAACTCCTCCTGGTCATGCTGACAAGGGCCAAGGCACAATTACAAGAACTTTGGGATCTGTTCAGGGTAAAAACTTGCACCCCATGAGCTTTTCTATTTCTCCTCCTTCCCAGATGCTTCCCCATCCAGCCAAGGAGCAGAAGAAGCTCTTCCAGCTCCAGGAGTTGGCCTTAGACAAATTCTTCCTCCTTACAGGAAAGGCAGCAGCAGCCCTCTAGCCCAGCTCCATACCTCACCTTCCCTCCTACCACAGGGATTTCCTGGATCCTTTCCCCTTCTCCCCTGCTTTGGCTCAGCTCCTCTGGCAAGCTCCAAAGCTTTCAGCATTGCCTGTCTGTCACAAGTATTGAAAACCAAGTCTTTACCTTTTAAGGTCTGATGAAGGGAACCAGTCTTTGGGATCAGGGAAGCAGAATTTGGGAATGACCTTTAGCCTCTCCTCAGTATCCTTCGATGGTCTGAAGGGATGCTCAGGCTGGAGGGGTAACAGATGCATTTGAAGTCACTGAAGCTGGGGCATAGCTGCAGCATTTAAAATACAAGAAAGCATCTTTCTGGCACTTCCAAAGGCTGATCCATCACATAGCTAATGCACAGGTACAGGAGAATATGTGCTGACTATCAGCAGATTCCCAGCTCCCTCTTGCATTTTTCCTGCTGATTGGACCTTTGTAAAATGACCCAGCTTGGTAAGGGTCTAAGAGAGTAAGGATCTACAAGCATGGCTAAGTTTATTGGAAAATGAATGTAGAAATGACCCCCCAAATGATGGCTGGGTCAGCCTGCCTTGGTTCTGCCCCTGGGAGATTTGAAAACACTAATAGGAACAGGAATGTGTTCAGCTTTTGATGTGCAGATCGCTCACAGCTGAAGTGCACAAACTGCCCCTGAATCACGGGTTCCAGCCATGCCACATGTGGGCTCAAATCAAGGACTCCAGGACACTTTCCATGCTCAAAACTTCCCAGAAAGAGCAAAAGAAAGGTGTTCAGATAAGAAGCTCTGTAAGAAACGTCAAGAAATTTTACACATTTCAGTAGGAAATGCCCCCGAGAAGTGGAAAGTTTGTTGTATAAAGTTGATTTTAGACACTCAGCACATCCAGGCTATTCCAGTGTCCCAAGCTGTAACAGCACAAAGTGTTAGGAAAACAGGACAACAATTTCACAGAGTAACAGTTGTACAAAAGCTTAGATGTCCTTGGGCACACAGCCCAAAGCAGAGGGTGACAGCAGATTACTTGGAAGCAAAGCTAATATTAGAAGGGAGACACCCAATCTGACACACTGTCCCATCTAAAGTCACTCACCAAAACACTTTCATTTGAGCAGAGGATAAATAAGTACTGACAAAATAATTGATAGTGTCAGTGCCTTTATAAAAGCTCAGTGAAGAGCAGGAGGGGAAGGAACCCTGCAGTGCCCTTCCCAAAGGCAATGGAGAGATTGAGAGGCTGCACCAGGGAAAAGCCACATCTGCTGCATTCCCTTCTTCCTCCCAACACCCTAAAGCTTGCACTTTTAACAGATATTATTTGTGTGTGCTCCGTTTTACCCACTCAATTAACACTGTGCACTCTTTCTGGCTGTAGTCCCTTATTCATCTTGTGAACCCAAGGCATTTACACACTTAAAACACTGGGGTTGTTTGCACACAAATCCTTTAGGCAGCAGGAACTGGGACACTGTGGGACCTGCTGGGGTCCCACACAACCTCCCTGAATGCATCTGACATCTGACATCCATCTATGTGGATGACATGCAGATTCCTCAATAATCCCTGGCTTTCTGCTGCTGGCACAGCCAGAATTCCTGGCTCTGCTCTGTTTTCAGTGGAAGGCAGCAGGTACGAGCCCAGTGAAAACTCAATATTCATCTCAGTCCGGTACCACAGAAACACCAAGGCTCCAACTCAGCTTTCCAGCTTAAGACACTGAGCTATAATTCAGTCACACACTGGTTTTGTCACCCATTTGGGCTCAACAGCTTATTTCAAAGGGCTTGGTTTAGCTACAGCAATTCAGCTTCCACAGCTCTCCTGGTTTTGGGGGCTTATACAAACACCTTTGCCATTTTATTATTATTCCTTTTCAAGACAGTATAAATAAGCACAAAAGCCCTGGGATTCCAGCTCCTGTGCACCATCAGTGCTTCACTCCTTGTTTATAAAGGACAGACTGCCAGGATGAGGCTCCTGCCAGCTTTGGGACAGAGCTCTGCACTCCTTCCTCTCCTTCTGCTGGTATCAAATACCCCATGGCTTCAGGAAATTTGAATTAAGGAGGAGCCTTCCTAGCTCAAAAAAAGACAATAAACTCATTATCAAGACACATATTCCACAACCTCCTGACACTACACATTAGATGTGTAACAGAGCAAAGTGCTGCAAGTTCCAAGCCCAGATCCTGGCCAGTTTGATTCAGGAGGGGAAACACAGAGCTGAGCACTTCCCTGGGCAGGTTTCCATGCAGCTCCCTACCTTGCTGGGGAACTGCTGGATGATGTGTGGTGTGTAGGTGACCTCAGATGCCTTCTTGTGCAGGGACACCACCACGAAGAGCTCAAACAGCCGCTGCTCCTGCAGCTCAATGAGATCCCTCTCCAAGGTCTGGTAGTGAGGGTTCCTCTTGGAGGCCGAGTGCCTCAGGCACCTGTGGCGACCTGGGGAGAGGAAGAAATCCCAAATCTGGCACTGCCACACACCTACAGGGCACAGAAGAGGACTCAGAATTGCCATCAGAGGGGGAAAAGGGACAGGTGGATTTGCCCAATATCCAAATGCTCACCGTGGGATGTGGAGCCTGTATCAGCTCCTCATGCACAGAGCTGCTCTTCCCTCAGGGAACAAGTGAGGAGAGGAAATAACCTCAGATTCCACTGGAGGAGGTTCAGATTGGATATTAGGGACAATTTCTTCACTGGAATGGTTGTTAAACATTGGAAGAGGCTGCCCAGGGCAGTGGTGGAGTCACCATCCCTGGGGGTGTTTAAAAAATGTGTGGACATGGCACTTGAGGATGTGATTTAGTGATGAGCATGGTGGTGGTGCTGGGTTGATGATTGGACTTGATGACCTTAGAGGTCTTTCCCAACCTTAACAATTCCAGGATTGTGTAATTCAGACAGGGAGCACTGGCCTGGCAGCAGCTCTGCAAATCCCCCCTGACAGATACTGAAATTGCTTCTGCTGCCCTGATGTTCTTACACATGTCAGAGTGACACAATGGGGTACCAGGGAGTGAAGCCCAGCTGCAGCAGGTCAGGAGCTGACAGAGCTCAGGGAGCCACTCCAAACACCACGGGCACTCAGGAGAGGCAGAGGCAGCTCCCTGGCCAAGACATCCCCAGGCTGGGCTGTCCTGACAGGCAGCACAGGCTCACAAGCACGGGCACAGCCCTCTGATGTCAGGAATTCCTGGGGCCCAGGCACCGTGACACACTCTAGACACTCAAACAACTCTTCCATCAGGCAGTGACTCAATCACTGCATTTCTGCTGGGGTTCTTCACTCTCCTCCACTCTCCTTAACATAAAGAAATGGAACTTCACTTTTCATTCCAAGTTAAAGCCTTTTGAATGTTTCCCTCCAAGTAAATGAAACACCTAAAATAGAATTCCCTGAATGGCTTGGGTTGGAAGGGACCTTAAAGCTCATCCCATTCCACCCCTGCCATGGGGGACCTTCCACTAGCCTAGGCTGCTCCAAGTCCCAGTGTTCAACCTGGCCTTGGATTCCAGGGATCCAGGGGCAGCCACAGCTGCTCTGGGCACCCTGTGCCAGATCTTTCTGTTTAATCTGTCTTCACAGGGAAGCTAAAACCAGCTCAAACCAAGTAAGTGGTGTTTCAGGTCTGGAGTTTGGGTCTATGATCCTGCTCAGGACACTGGAACCAGACAAATATCCAGGTGAATTCTCCCCAGAGGAAAGGACATTTCACAGCATTACGTAAAACAGAACCAAGGGAAGGAATCAGGAGGGAAATAACCTCAAGCAGCAGCAGCAGCAAAGGTGATCAGGAACAACCTCCCACAAGCCACACTACCAACCCAAAAATGACTCTGCTTCTGGTGACTGGCAGATTAATGGCATTAAACCTCAAGGGCTCAGGGGAAAGGGCAGAAACAGAGGTTGGATTGTCACAGCAGCAGCTCCCAGACTTGGCCACGTGGCTCTGAGAGGCTCCCTGTCCCTGCCTCAGCATGCTCATCCCACCAGGGCCTCAGCCAAGGGTGCAGTGCTGTGGGGACAGGACCAGCCCCTGTGATTCACTCACTTTTGGGCTGGTTTTCCGTATCGCTTTCATTCCCACTGGTTTCACCTGAAACACACATAGTTTTCACTTATTAGCCATGCAGAAGGAAGATGGGCAACACCCAAAGTTGGGAAAGAGAGAGAACCTGAGACTCATCAGCTCAACATCCCTCGGGGCTGCCCACCAATCCTGCCCAAAGCATCAACCAAGGGCAGCTGGAAAATGTGTTACAGCAGCAAATTTCAAAAAGCAGAGCTGAAATCAAGCCAGTGCTGTCAGTGAATGACCTGCAGGTCAGCTGAACACGGGCAAAGAACACAAACCAGCTGGTGGGTTGAGGCTGCTGTAAAACTTAGCAGGGTTGCTGAAGAGAGTAACTATAAATAAAGACCCTACAATGGCTACACAATCAGAACAAGGCACACAGACAAGGAGTGCAGTAGTCAGAGGTGGCTCTCATGCCAAGTGGTTTCAAGGAATTTTTGCTTTAATCTGCTTTTTTGAAAAAGCACTTTTAACCAGCAGCCCAGCTCTCCAGGCTCAGAATCCTCCACTTGTGACAGTGTTAAATTTGGGTCAGGCAAGTGCCCCTTGAGCTGAAAGCTCAATTCCAGCCACGAGTCTGGGGTCTGCACTGTTGTGTCAGCATGAGGTGGTGGTGCCAGGCCAGGGGGCAGAGGAATTGTGCCACTCAAGGTGTTTAGAGCACAGACAATGGTGATACCTTTCACTGGAGCTGCTTCTCTCCCAGCAGGACTGAGCAGCTTCACCTTCTTCTTCCCACGCTTGGAATCAAAGATCTCCTGTATCTTTAGTACCAGCTGAAATCCAAACCAGAAGCAGAG
Organism: Certhia americana; assembly: GCA_018697195.1. Taxonomy (NCBI): domain Eukaryota; kingdom Metazoa; phylum Chordata; class Aves; order Passeriformes; family Certhiidae; genus Certhia; species Certhia americana. The sequence goes on from JAGMWU010000028.1 coordinate 4,663,030, forward strand.
GTTAATGTGGGGTACAGAGAAGGGTCCAGCCAGCAGGAGGGCAGCCCAACAGCCACCATCCAGGATTTGGGGAAAGCTCCCAAATCCTGCAGGAACCCTGGCTCAGAGGCTGGAGCCCTTCTAGCCCAGCTCACTGGATAAAGAATGAGCACAGATTTCTGCTGCAAGACAGGGATCCCTGTCAGCACAGCTCAAAGCTGACACCAGACTGTACAAGCATTCTGGAAATTGTCACACTTGCCTTCCCAAATAGAAGTGACAAACTGTCTGGCATCAGATCTCCATTTTCTATGCAAAGGCACTTGCAAGAACATCTTACCAACCCTCCAGCACAGAGGACTCACAACATGCTCCCCAGCATCCCATCTCCTTCCAAGCCCAGAAAAAGCAGAGCTCTCTCACTGTAGCTTGGGGGTTGGTTTTTGGGTTGGTTTTTGGGTTTGCTGCTGGATTGGATGTCAGCTCAAGTCTCTTAAAGCACAAGTGAGGCTGCTCCAAGCACAAGCCCTGTCCCAGGTGCTTGCTGGAATGAAAGGATGATGTACTCAGAGTAACCTGCTCTAGTGGAAGGTGTCCCTGCCCATGGCAGGGGGTGCAATGAGGTGGAATTTAAGGGCCTTTCCACCCAAACCATTCTGTGATTTTGCACAAATGAAGACAGAACAATGGGTCTGTGCTGCAGGACCACACACCTGGTCCACTGGAAGAAAAAAAGTTGGGAAAAAGCACAGCCCAGTGCAGACTAAGCCACAGACACGAAAGAAGGGTCAGCATTTTGTCACTCTGCTTTGGTGCTGGTAATCTTCCTTCCACTGGTCACAACAGCCTTAAAGCCAAAGTCCTGACACTTTCTGTGTCCCTGTCACAGCAATCTGTGCTTTCCCCTCACCTGCCAGTGCCCCAGGGGTTCCTGACTCCCCACATCAAAGGCGGCTTTCGATTCATGTGAGGAGGGATTTACCCTAAATACAGGGAGCAGGTCAAGTTCATTCCTGCCTCAAGAATTCATTAAACTGAACACAGGAGGGTGGGGCCCAGCCATTTGTCATCACAAATACAGCATAAAAAGAAATATATTAAAGAGAACCTGTTTGTTCAGCTCAAGTGTTTAATCCCCAGATCAACAAACCAGGTTTAGGCTCTCCTTTTCCAATTCATTTCTCCTCATTTTCAGCATGAGGAGCTGGAGGGAACAAACAAGCCCACTGCAGACAGCAGTGCTCCTCCTGCCAAATCTGCCTTCTTTCCCTTTTTATCCAGCCTTACCTAGAAGATCTTCATTTCTGTCCTGATTTTTGTGCAGCTGAGTCACCACCCTGGGTGTGTTTAAGGCAGCCATGTGTTTCTCAGGCAAAAAGGTTTGTCTTTTTAGACCCCAGTCCTTTTCTCAACCTCTCGAGCAATCTTGGCTCAATTCCTCATGAGCAAAGAGTAAAATGCTCTTCCTGCATGTAAATTGTTACCAGATTTTTGGAATAGGTTTGCTTTTGGAGAACACTTTATTTTCCCTCTCCAAGTGAGAGATACTCTCCATCACAGCATTTTATAATCTTGCCATCTCCTTCCTGATTTTCCAGACCTAGGGTTTGTTTAAAAACACAGACAGAAGTTACTTGATACTCCAAAGCACTTTAAAGGTTTGAAAAGTCCTTTGCAGCTGTCCAACTCTACCTCACAGTCTTGTGCAATCTGAGCAAATACACGTGATTTTCAGATGAAATAAAGAACTGCTGAAGTGAAATGATTTTACCACAGCAGAAATAAGTCCTTGCCACTACCAAAACTGGAATTTGAGTCCCATTCACAAAGTACCACCAAAGTGGCAGCTGCCCTTCTACAGCACGTGGTGCCTTTTATCATTGAGGGATGTGAGCTGGTCACCAACACCAGGATCTAGAAACCTTCCCAAGGCACCAAAGGAGAGTGAGAGCAGTCCTCTGTGTAAAGGTGGATTAAAAAACCTTCCTCAGCCCTCTGGCCTCAGCAGCATAATTGTCTTGGCAGCCAGGCAGGAGGGAGAGGCCAGAAGGAACAGCTGTATGAAGCCTTTGTGAAATGCTCTTGTCCCTGAGAGCTCCTCTGCACCTTTAAACTATGAAACAGCTGTTCCTGATGCCAATCCAGGACTCCAGCCAACATTCCAAGCAACCAAGGGCCCCACAACTATCCCACAGCTCAGGGCCTGCATTGGAACACCAGGATCAGTCTGGGAAGTCACAGGGAGCAGGGGACATGTCCACATGTCCACACAGTGTTACAGAGCTCTCCAAGAGCACAAGCCCAGCACCATCACACTCCATGGAAACACTGGGAACAAGGCTCAGGTGGCAAAGCATGAAGAAAAAAAAGTGTTCACGCTCAGCCCTGACCCCCAGGCCAACACTGAGCACTCTGTCTGCTGATTGCTGGCCAACAAAAACACCACTGTCCCAGTTAGAACTGGCACTCAGATCCCCAAATGCCAGCCCTGCCACTTGGGAGAGTGAATGGCTGGAGCAGCAGTGCCAAGCAGCAATCACCTGCCTGGCCCACCTGCTGTGGCCACTTACTTGCAAAGCAGCAAGAGCTTAAAGTGCCAGGCAAGAAGTGAAGTTTCACACTTGAATCTCACCCAGGGTAGGTTCTTTCTCCTGCTGGCAGCCTCCACTGCTCGGAACAGCTTCCACTCAGACAGAGTGACAGGCAGGGAGGTCTCCTTCCCCATCTTCCCTTGGAGATTTGTCTGGGGTGGCTTCAGCTCCAGCGTCTTGCGGCTGAGGAAGGGAGGTTTTGGGGGGGGCTGGAAAACAGAAGCAGAAGAGATAGTTAAGTGTAAGACAGAGCTTTGGTCCAAGGTCACAAGCAGAGGAGTCAGATTACAGCTGGTAAATCTGCTCTACCAAGCCCTCCATCCCACCTCCCCACTCAAGCATCTCACCAAATCTCTCTAGTTCCTACTCTTTTGCTCCTTAGCAGCTTACTCAGCTGCCATGGCTGTTCATTATTTCCATTATATATTATTTACATTAATAACAAGCAGTAAAACAGTAAGGAAAACCAATGACTTGCAGTGTGGAACGTGAGCAGGAACAAGGGCCCTTGTGAGAATGATTCTGCAAACACCTGACCCTGTAATCCCCCCAGCCTACCTTGGGAGCCCTGCTGATGCTCCGGGGAGGGGGCAGCTTCCAGACAGATGGGACCTTCCACAGGGGCAAGGGCAGTGCTCGGATATCTTCATAAGGATTTTCTTTTGTAGGACCTGGAAAAAGCATTGGATGGGGGACTTATGAAAGGAGATAAAGGCCTGTAATTTTTGCCAGGGATATAAGTGGGGGAGCGTGGAGTTGTCTGCCAAGCTTTAACAGGGTCTGAGAGACCTGTTTAACGTTGGATGAGGTTCTCACCACATCCTTCTAACCCACTGCCATCAACTTGGCAAACTGTACATGGACTCAGCAGAACAAAACACTTCTTCCCCTGCAGAGCAAGCAGCTCTACTGCAAAGCAGCTCATTTTGGCAGTGTTCACCCTGATCTCTGTGCAACACTCAAGCAAAGCACTCCAAGAGCTAACAAAGAAATCAGTGTAACACAGGCCAACTCAGTGACCTCCCATGACATCTGAAATCAGGCTCTTCGTGTGCAGATGTCACCAACACCAACAAAGAACCCCAGATGGGCAAGACCTTAAAAGTCCCAGAGCTGGAAAGGGCCTCAACGCATCCTCACCTTCACTGCTCCCTCCCCAACACAACTGCCACCCTTAAACACAGTGAGGGCACCCCCAGGAGCACGGGCACATACAGATAATGTCCTCGTAGATGTTGTCTTCAGACTGAGTGTAGACCAGCCTGGATCCTGCAGTGCCATTTGTCTCCTCCCGACGTCTGTGGGAGCCGCTGGCTGCCGGCCGCTTGCGGAAGCTTTGGATGTCCTCAAACTCAAAAGATTTCCTAGAGGAAAACCAGCAGAACTTCTTCTAAAGGCACCTGCTTGAGTTCCTGTCTGCAGTCCACACACAGTGTGGCCCTCCTTGGGACCATCCAGCACACTGATGCTCCACTCTGGATACGCATTTCCAAGGGTTGAGGTCTAACCCCAGGCAGCAGCTCAGCCCCCATGGGATGGGGGAGGGAATCAGAGGGTAAAAGAGACAAAACACATGCATAGGTGGAGATAAAGACAGTTTGGAAGGTAAAGCAAAAACTGCACAAGCAAGGAAAGCACACCAAGGGATTCATTCCCTATTTCCTTGGCAGGGAGGTGTTCGGCCATGTCCAGGGGCTCCATCATGCGTAACGGTGACTTGGGGACACAAACTCCAATTGTTCCTCCTTTCTGTTTCTTCCCCAATTTTTACTGCTGAGCAGAACACCACAGGGTCTGGAACATCCCTGGGGTCAGCTGTTCCCACTGTCCCCTCCCAGCTCTGTGTGAGCACAGCTCACACACTGCTGTGTTACCAATATTTTCATCACAACCCCAAAACACAGCAGCACACTAGGTGCCAAGAAGAAAATTATCCCAGTCAAAGCCAGCACACCAAGTAAGTCCTGTTCACTTACTCTGGGGGACTTGTTAAGTAAGAAAGGGAGCCGGAGGCTCCATGGCCAAGCACACTGCAAGGAGGCATGGCCAGACCCATCCTGTCAGAGCCAGGAACCCAAACCACGTTTTGCAGACTAGCAGCAGCTCAGAACCAGGGCACTGCATCCTACTGGCCTCTCCTACTTGTGCTCAGGGTGTTCATGCATTTGTGGGTTGGCATTTCCATCCCTTTGGCCACTATTTTGAAATTAGGGCACAGAGGAGCTGGCAGGGATTTAGCCCATCATCATCATCATCAAATTTGGGTTGTTGCTGCACACTTTGCCACAGTGGAAGGTTTCAGAACCTCAAGCCACATCCCTGCTGGTACTGTGCACACCAATCTAGCACAGGCAGCTCACCTGTGAGCAGAATTTGTATCAAGCCACCTCAGAAGGGTATGGGAAAGAGGGAGAACCAGCCAAACCTACTGTAATAGCAGTACCCACACCCTCCAGCCTTCAGCAGCAAGAGAATCTTTCTCTCCCAGGAAAGCCAAATACTCAGCAGCCACAGTGCCTCAAGAGAAAGCTACTCTGCCATCCCCAAACTGCAGCTGAGGGCAAGCTGCAGGCAGGGAGCAGGCCAGCATATTGTCACTCCACGCTATTCTAAGGTGTGGGCTGACTTCTGTTTGGAACCTGGAGCCTTCTTTGCAAGTCTGTCAGCAGCAAAAGCAGGATACTCCCACCCAGAAACATCCTTTCCCCATGAAAAGAGGCATCGTCACTAGTAGCATCTCCACAAGGACATCATGCCAAGCAAGCTGCTTAAACCCATCTAGAAAGTGATTTAAGGAAATGTTTCAGATATGAGATGAATTACATACCTCTGGGCTCTCCCTCTGATCCTCCTGCTGGCTATTTTCTTCTCAGGGCTCTTGGAGGATGACACCAAGTCTTTTCCACACTGCTTTTGCAGGGGAGCTTCCCTGCTGGCACTGGCATCTCTACGACCACCAGCACCCTTCTCTGCCAGGTAGCGGAAAGTCCTGCGGGGTTTGGGGGGTGGATCAGGAGCTGCCTCCTCCTCTTGCCCCTCAACCTCAGAGTAAATGTTTCTCAAGCTCCTCTCTGCCCTGCAGAGAGTGTCCACTCCTTTGATTTGCAGTTCTCTTTCCGTGGAGCCAGAGCTGCCTTGCTTCCTCTGGAGGTCCAAGGGAACAGGAGAGGTTCTGCCAGGCAGGAGGGGATCTGCTCTCCTCCACAGAGCTTGTGAGGTATAGAAGTTCCCTGGGGGCAGTGCCACCCCCGGGGCCAGGATGCCTGTTTGCCCCTCTCCTTTCTGCTTGGCTCGGGGAGCTGGGCCACCACCAGCCTGCCAGCAGCTCCGTGCACCTTCCCTGAAATCCAGCCCCAGGCTCTTTGGATCTTTGGACCCAGCCTTTCCGCCATTCTCTGTGCATTCTGGCTTCACTTTGGGTAGTGCATTGCAGCTGGGATCATACTTGACTCCAAAGTCCTTTGGCTGCTGCCTGTCCTTGCTGGGGCAGCCCCGTGTCCTGCCCTCCCACTGGGAGATCTTCTGCTTGATGTTGCGGCAGTGGCTGCGGGACAGGGTCTGCACGGCTGCACGGGAGAAGCTGCTGTCCCCAGCCCCCGTGGGGTGCATGGCAGGGGCCAGAGTGCTCACACACAGCCCATGTCCAGCCCTGGACACGTCCTCCCGTGTCCTGCACACATCAAAGCTGGCAGCACACTCCAAAGCGCCCAGTGGTGTCACAGAGTCCGGGCTGGCTGCTCTGACCTGCGGGCAAAAACAAGAGCCATCAGCTGCACCCCAGCCATGCTCCCCACCCCAAAGGCCCAGCTGCTCCCTGGCAAGTGCTGCAGAACATTCCTCCCCAAATCACATCCATCACGTGCTCAGGACAGGCTTCCAGAGCTTGCTCCCCACAGGGGCTGTTTGTGCACACATCTGGGAGGGCAAGCGAAAGGGAGCTGAGGCTTCACCGGCTTCAAAACCAAACACAGCAGGCACAAAACACCCTGAGGGATCCCAAGCATCCAAACTCATGGAAATTATTTAATGGTAGAGGAATACAGCAGCGTGGATCTCAGCCAACCCTTCTGCAGGAGTGCAGCTCCTCCTGATGCTCAGGCAGAGACAAATCCCTGTGGCACCTGAGCTCCCCACTCAGCAGAGACATAGCAGGACACGAGGCACCAGGGCAGCTCTAGAAAAAAGGAACCACATCTGCTTCCCCAGAGAGGAGCTGCTGCTTCACACAGGATGAGAAGAGCTGTGGTGGCTGGGGAAGAGCCTGACTCTGGCAGTGCATCCTCATCCCAGAAGTGCTCTCTTGCTCCACAACACAAGTGAAAACCTGCCTGGTGTTCTGTTTGTCAACACCTGACCTAAATTTGCCATCCAAGAGACCGGAGGGCAGTGGTGCCCAGCCTGTGGCTTGCACCCACGGGAGTTTCAAAAGGCATAAGAACAAGGTGAGTTCTCATCTTCAAGTGAAAAATCACCCCATGTTTAGATCAGCAGAGAAGGAATGCTAAAGAAACACTCTGGCTTCTCCTACCCAAGCAGCGCCTCCACAAACTGGAACTATGCTCTTTGAGACTTCCCACACAGGTAATCCAGGGGATACAGCACACATCCTCCAGATAATGCAGCCAGGAATGCAGGTGAAACCACCAGGGAGAACTGGGGTGGCTGTACAGACCCAGCAGCTGCAGGTCCAGCACAGCCTCAGTACAGACATTTCATGTGTGGAATCCTCAGCCTTGGAGCCCTCTGGCTCTCCTTGTAGCTCACAAGGCATCCCCAATATTCCCAGATATGCCAGCACAGGTAAAAACTCATCTTGGACACAAGACAACAGCCCATAGGCTCTAACAAGCCCTGTTCCTCCCTTTCTCTGGGCAATTATCCCATTTCAGAAATTCTAACCCTCCAGCTGTATTGAACAACCTCCGTTTGCAGTAGGACACAAGTGCTCAGCTCAGGCCAGGGGCCACACTGGCTCTGGCAACATCCTCCTGGCACCAGGAAGTCTCCCTGCAAAAGGCAGGGAAACAGCAGCATCCCACACGTGCACAACAGCAGAGGATCCCTGCAGAAAGCAGCCAGACCTGCTCCAGGTGGGACCAGGGGGCCAGAGTCACACCAATCCTGTTCTCAGGCTCCAGCTGACAGAGCCAGGCAGGTGCCACTGCCACCCTGGGCACGTGTCCTCCACAGCCACTGTCACCACACCCGGCCAGCACTGAGTCACCACAGCCTGGCAGAGCCAGGGATGGGCAGCAAACCAAGCTGGGAGACAGAGCAGCTTAAACCTGCCTGGGAGAGCCCCCCACCACCCTGCACCCTGCAGACCTGCACCCTGCCCACTGCTGGAACCACACCTCGAATTCCAGGGCTCGGGGCTGTCCCTGGAGCTGCTGATCTGCTCAGCAGAAGCATCTGCAGTGCAATTAAAAGCAAAGCACTGGCCTTGGCAGATCTACTTGAAAGCACTAGTGAGAAAGCTCACTGGTCAAGGACATGCCAGGGCTGCCAGGCAGCTCAGGGATGGTTTGGGCACACATGGCTCCAAGCCCTGGCTCTGCTGTATTCTCCCCCACTGCCAAAGCAGCACTGTTGCTGTGGGAAAGCAGCTCCCTGTCTCCACAGCGTGGGCTCCTGCAGGCTGGAATTGCTCAGCCCATTGTCCCAGACAGCTGCTGGTAACTCTCCCTCTCAGCAGTGAAAGGGATAAACTGGGACAATCTGGGTAAGCCCCGAGCTGTGGATATTTGCTCCATCATCAGCCCTCTGTCCCTTATCAGCATTCCAGCCTATCCTCAGTGCTTCCATAGCCACTGGAGACCCTCTTCCTGCACCAGTGAGGGGCCTCTGCCCTCTCCTGTAAATAGACATTGTTAAAAACATCCTGAGCCAGAGCAGAGCCATCCTTCCTCGGTCGGTGTCTGCAAGCCCTGATCAGCAGACAGGAAAGCAGCTTTCCCTTTCCCTCTGCCGTGCCACTGACCTACCTGCACAGCCCCCAGTGCTGCCAAAGGACAGGCTGTGCTGGGGACAGCCAGGGGGGACAGGGCTCAAACAGCCCCCTCAGCAGCCCAGCTTCCAGCAGGATGCCCCAGTGCCTGCCAGCTCTTCACACACAGCATTGCTGGATGCAGGACTGGCACAGGGAGCAGAGCCCACAGCACCCCCGGGTGTGGAGCAAGGCTTTATCCACAGCTCTGAACAAGTGCAGCACATGCAGCCCATGCCCACAGCTGCTCGGATTCCCAACAGCACTGGATGCTTTCTTCTCCAAAAACTGCAGCTGTGAGCTCCTCTGGGAGCAGCCTGGCAAAACATCCACAAAGATTCCACAAAGAATCATGGAACATGCTTGGAAGGGAACCACCAGGATCATCCAGTCCAACTCCTGGCCCTGCACAGGGCACTCCTGGAGCTCTGGCAGCCTTGGGGCCGTGCACATTCCCTGGGGAGCCTGTCCAGTGCCCCACCACCTTCTGGGGGAAGAACCTTTTCCTGATATCCAACACCATGCATGAGGTCAAATGACTGCACAGAGGAGGCTGAGCAGCCCTGCACAGCTTTTCCAGGTGGGTCCATCCTTGCTGTGCCCAAACTGGGCAGCTCTGCTGGCTGCCAGCCCATCCCACATCCTTCCTGCCATGGCTCATGTTGGGAAGGCTGCAACAAAAACTGCCTGTGCTGCAGCTTCCTCAGCCAGCCAGCCAGATCCATTTCTGCTTCCTCATCTCAAGCCACAGCCAAAGTCAAGACCTAATGCTCCTGCCCTCTGCCACTGCCCAGGTCCCTGCTCCCACAGTAAGGCACAACCTGGAGCTGAGAAATGTGGAGGAGAAGCTCAGCCTTGGCCAGTACATGAAATTGCAGAATCCCAGAATGGGTTGGGTTGGACTGGAGAGGACCTTAAAGCTCATCTCCTTCCACCCCCTACCATGGGCAGGGACACCTTCCACTGTCCCATGTTCCTCCAAGCCCTGTCCAACCTGGCTTTGGACAGGCAGGAATGGGATCTACAGACAGTCAAGCACAAGAATAAAGTTCTCTCTGCTCAGTGCTGCTCCCTGGACTGTCTCTTCCAAAATACCCTTCCTTCCATCCAAGGAGGAGAGGAATGCAGCTTTTCACTTGCCCAGGCTTGCTATCAAGAACCAGCATTTAATCTCAGCTCATCACGTGAGCCCAGGCAAGGGTAGAGACTGATCTTTGGTGAAGAAAGAGCACACTGGGGTGGTGTGATCCAAGTTAAGTAACCCTTAAATGCAGCCCAGGACAGGCTAAAACACAGTTCAGGGACACAGAGCTGGCAGAGACCACTTGGGTCAGGCAGCCAGCACTTGTATCAAGCACTATACAAATCATTCCTGTCACAGAATAAGCAAACTTGTGACTGCTTCCATCCTGACCTCCCCTTCCAAACTCCTTCAGTGGCCCCAGTGTGCTTCCCAGTATTTCCAGAGAAGCCAAATTCATCATCCTTACTGCATCAGGACTTAGAGGAGCTTGGTGTAGTTAAGAATTCTGAATTATTTCACTGAAAGCAGCAGTTTGGGGGAAAATTACATAATTTCTAGACAAAACATCATCCATTTCTGCCAAAAGACGCCTCTCTGACCCAAACTGTTTGGAAGCTCCCAAAGTAGAAAAATAAGGCACGTTCACAGCACATGACAGGTAGCCCTGACTCTTTTTCCAGCCCTGAAAGCCAGAGAGCACACCACACATTTTCCATGCAAAGCCTCAAGACAATTCCATTTCCCAAAACCACATTCCCAAGGAGAGAAAGCTGCCAGTGCTGTTCCAGAATAAATCCCTGCCTAGTTGCTGAGGTCAGGCCCCCCCACCAGCCGTGCTGCTGGCACCCCCAGCACCCTGAGCACACTGCTGCAGGGGCACAGAGACAACAGAGGCACTGACACAGCCCCTTCCTTACCTCGTCCTGCTCCTGGGAACTCCAACAGTGTCTGCACCAGCCCGTGCAGCTCTGAGGCAATCTCAGTCCTAAACCACCCTGGAGTCCTTGTTGCCAAGCCTCCTGTGTTAGTAGCCAAATAAAAAGCAGTTTATTTCTGGTCTTGTGCAGCCTAGGGAAGCTGGCAGCTCATTCCTGGAGGGTAAGGACCCCTTCCAGAGCTCTAAGCTACTCCCATTCTGCTCCTCTCCAGAACAACCCTGAAGCTCCTCTGAACAACTCTGCCATGCTGATGCCCCAAAGTCATGGGCAGTACCAAACAAGCAGATTTTATATCAAAATAAGTAACTCTTCAGGAATGCAGTGTGCTTAGTCATTTCCATCTCGATACAAAGCTACTCTAACCACGAGGTATTAACTCCTTCCGTGCTGCTGCATCTCCTGCTGAGGAGAAGTTCTGCCTCATTAGATCCATGGACAGACCCTGGACACAGAAAATGTGCTGCTAATCCAAATTACACAGCAAAAGGAGGTTAAGCCTGGCCTCTGCCATGGGTCCTAAGACTTTTCTACTGACTGTCTTTTTCTAAAGTGATGAAATTCAACTTCTTGAAAGCAAGTTTTTCATCAAGACATAAAAAAAACCCCAAACCAGAGCACTTCCAACATGTAAACCCTGAAGGCTGCTACACCAGAGGGCACATGGACAGAACCCACAATGTACTATTTTTAAAGTCGTGGGTTTTTAACCTGACTCACAGTATCTGAATGCCCAGGCCAGCAATACTGACAACAGCAGTTGACTCAGCCCCTACACCCCGGGCTGGCTGCCAGCCCCAGGAATGCTGCAGCTGCACACAAGAACCGAGAGCAAGTTGGGCATGGAGTTAAAAATCAAACACGACTTATCCTGGAGCAGTTCCTTGGTGCCACCGTCAGAGGTGAGATTCCACAAGGAAGTCACAAAGCCTGTGTGGCTTTCCATGGGCCACCCCAGGCAGGCTGTGTGGAGCCACAACCACTCATTCCTTTGGGAATGTCCCAGCAGCACTAAGGCAGCTGCCCCAGGAGGTTCAAAGGGTGCAGACCAAGGCAGCACCAGAAAACCTCTCAGACACCGTTCAGATAATGTGTTCCAGAGCTGCCTACTGAGTCATAGCCATATTTATATTACTACGACTGGAAGATTGAGATAAAAATTTCGCCAAGCAGCAATGGACAGCACTAGGATTCAAGGTCACATCCAGGTCAGATCCTCCAGCCACCAGTGCTCAAATACACATTTCCAGGGGTTGGTTTTCCTGCTTCTTGTTTTCTCCTTTCCTTCCATCACTCGCTGATGCCAGTCCCAGCTGCCAGGAGGAATTGCTCCACCAGTGCCTGGGCTCTGTCACAGCCAGGTACCCTCTCAGCCAGGCATGTCTAGCCACAGTCACGGAACAGAGGGATGTGTGTATGCAGTGAACTGGGGGAGGCAAGGGGAGACTGGCCCAGCGTGCACAAGGAGCTCTGTAACCACTCAGCCCCACGTAGCACAAGTACCCAGAGAGACCCGACCCAGCAGAGCCCAGCAGGGCACAGAACTCTGCACAGAACCACAGAGCGGGGTGGGAGAGACCCTCCGGAGCTGTGACAGGGCTGCCACAGCACCATGGCTTTTGGATATCCCCGCGGGGAGACCCTGCAGCAGCCCCGGGCAGCCCACGCTGCTCCGCCCTCACCGGGAGAAGCGTCCCCCGAGGGTCAGCGGGGCCCTCCCGTGTGTCCGCCTGTGCCCATCACCGGGCACCCCCGGCCGGGGCCGCACGGCACCCTCCCCGCAGGCATCTGCACGAGTGGGGGAGAGGAACCCACCCCAATCCCGGCCCCCCGTGCGAGCTGGGTCTCCTCCCGGCCAGCTGGAGCAGGCACCTGCCTCCTCCGGCCCGTCAGACACGGGGAAGATGCTGCACCGGCCGCTGCCCGCCTGCCCGCAGCCGGGACACAGGCCCCCTCGGCTCCCGCACCCCCGAGCCCGGCCGCGACTGCGGGACGCCCCAAACGCCCCGGGCCACCCGCTCTCCCTGCCGGCGTAACCCACCCCGCTGCCGCTGCCGCCGCCCGCCGCCCCGTCTCACCGCGGCCTCGGCCCGCTCCCGGCCCCGCTCCCGCAGGACGCTCCCGGCGCGCACGGAACCACCTCCCATTGGCTGCTGTAGTCATCACTCAAGGAGTGATCCCGCCTCCTCCCCGCCCCGGAGCACCCGAAGCCGCTTTCCGTTGGTTAATGCGGCCGTCACTCAGAAGGAGGTCCCGCCCTCCGCCGCGCCCCGTCCCGTCTCTCCGCCGCCTCGGCCCCCTCCCGCAGGACGCTCCCGGCGCTCACGGAGCAGCCGTCCATTGGCTGCTATGACTGCCACTCAGTTAAAGATCCCGCCCTCACTCCGCCCCGTGGTGCACAGATCCATCGCCCATTGGCTGGTATGACTGTCACTCAGGCGACGGTCCCGCCCCCTTTCCCTCAGGGCGCTCGGAGCCGCTTCGCAGACGGGGTTTTACTGCGCTGCCCTCACAGTCCGGTACGGCCCCGGCCCGACCGCGGCCCCCGCTCCCTCACAGCCCGGCACTGCCCCGGCCCCGCCGGCCGGCCCCCCTCACAGTCCGGCACTGCCCCGGCCCCCGCCTATTCGTTCTTCAGCCCCTCGGCGATGAGGTTGAGCTCGTAGCACCAGGTCTCGTAGCGGTAGGTGATGCGGATCTGGGCCACGTTCGTCTTCCGTATGTCATTGCCATCGGGCCCGTCCTCCTGGTAGTTTTCACCCAGGAACTTCACTTTCTCCTGCCAGAGGCAAAGACAACGTTACCGACCTCAGAACTCCCGCTGGCAACGCCCGAGGAAGCCCTGAGCCCACGGGCGGAGCTGGTGGCCATTCTCAGGCCGGGGGCTGGAGCACCCCAGGAGGACACACACTTCGAGGGACAGGACACACTGCAGGACACCCCCTTCGTGGGATGGGACACCATCTTCATGGGACAGGACCCCCACGTTGTGGGACAGGACCCCCACGTTGTGGGACAGGACATGCCTCATGGGACTGCACATACTGCAGGACACCATGGAACAGGACACACCTCAGGGGATATGATGAAACACTGCAGAGCACCCCACTTGTGGGACAGGACACACGGCAGGACACACGCCTCATGGGACAGGACACCCCTGGTGGGACAGGACACCCCTGGTGGGACAGGACACATGGCAGGACGCACCCTTCATGGGACAGGACACAGCAGGACACACGCCTCATGGGACAGGACACCCCTCGTGTGACAGGACACACTGCAGGACACACCCTTCATGGGACAGGACACCTCTCATGGGACAGAACACCCCTTGTGTGACAGGACACACTCCTCATGGGACAGGACACTCACCTGGTGGGACAGGCCGCTCTGCAGGATGCTGTTCCTGGCGATCTCACACATGTCACAGGTGCTGAGCTTGAACACCTGGGCAGCGATGGCATACTCCTCCATGAGGGGCTCCTGCAGCACAGGGTTAGGGGTCAGCAGCCTCTGCCAGCCCAGAGCTCACAGAACCACTGAATCATTGGGGCTGGAAAAGTTCTCCAGGATCAAGTCCACTAAACCGTATCACAAAGAATCATGTCTTCTCATTTTTTAAAAACTTCCAGGTACCACTGCTCTGGGCAGCCTGTTCAGATGCTTGTCCCCTGTTTCAGTGAAGTTTTTCCTAATATCCTACCTGAATATCTGCTGGTGGATGGGGAGATAGCCCAGCATATGGTGGAACCTCTGCAAGTGCCCCTGGCTTCCTAAAAACCCGAGGCCCACACAGTTCCAGCCCCACAGTGCCAGCCCCAATGCTCAGCTCACACTCTACCTTGGTGTAGTGAAACTGCATGGGGTCATCTGTAGAAAGGGACACCATGAGCCCTTTCTGGTGGAAGTCAAGCAAGGGATTCTTGGCGTACTCCAGGAAGAGGCTGTTGTTGCTGAGTGGGGACATGGCAATGGGAATTCGGGCGAGGAAGTACAGATACTGCAGCACTGGGCTCTGCAAAGATGAGCACAGGTACCACGTTAGGGATAAAGCTGCTGCACCTTCCACCTCTCCAGGGTCACTCCTCAGATCAGACCAGGTCCCAGCCAGGGAATTGTGTGCAAGGAGAGGTGGGCCAGCCAGCAATCAATGCTTCAGATTAAGGAGCACAAGAGGCCAAGGAGCTGTCTGATATCAAACTCAGCTGGTTCCAGTGATAACAAACATTCTGTGATGGGTCTGTGCAGCTAAACCCCCAAAATCTAACACATTGCTCAGCCACATCCCCAAATATGCCTGGAGAAGCCCACGGAACCATTTAAAATCTGCCTGGAGCCAGGCTGCATCAGTGTGAAGCACAGGCACAGGTAACTGCCAGCTACATGAGGCAGCTGTGAGCACTTCTCCCACTCTGCTGTGTCTGGGCTGCTCCTGGCAGCCTGTCCCTTGTACCTTCTTGAGGTTGAGTCCATGGGAGATGTTGTCAGCTGTCATGAAGGCTGCCAGCAGGTGTGTGAGGGCCCCGGCCTCGCCGCAGTGCGGGCGGAACAGGAACGTGTTCATCCCACGCTGCCTGGGCACAGGGAAGGAGCACTCAGAGCAGGCAAACAGCAGGCTTGGGTGGCTGGACACGACTTCAGGCCCAGCTCTTCCCCTACTATGAGTCTCCAGGAATCAAGCTTGACCTAGGAGCACATGGCTCCTTCTCTTTTTTCCTCTGTGTGTGCAGTAGATGCATCTCTGCCACCACTAAACTTTCACCCCAGTCCATCATACCTCCTGCTGAGGGGTGTCTGGATTGCTCTGGGACGTGATGCTCCAAATACAGAGTGAAGAAAACCCCACTTCTTCCACACCAACAATCAAAGAACTGAGGCAAATCACGAGGCAGCCCCTTGGCAGATCCCAGGCCTCACCTGCGCAGGTTGTTCAGCACCAGGATGTTGGCATACATGTAGTAGATGTAGTAGGTGTAGGATGGGTTCTTCTGGGAAGTCCACTCCTCTGGCTTTGGGCTTTTAGTGCTGAACATGTGTCCACTGTGCTTGGATTCATCATCCACGCTGTCAAAGCCCGTGATCTGCTTGGCAAGAGAACAAAAAAGGTGCATCTCACACTCCCCACCTCATCGTGCTCAGGTGGGCTCGCTCTGCCCCACCACAGCTCACCAGAGCCCAGCTCTGCCCCTGTGCCCCCCAAGGGTAGGGTCAGGCAAGGCTGCAGACCTCGCTCCTCATACCCCCCAAGAACTGTCCAGGACTAGGAGTAAAGCTCACACCTCCTGAGGAGATGAGTGTGAGCCATTCACAGCCCCAGAGCAGCCAGCCCAAGGGATCTGACCCCTCCTCACACTTCTGGCCACACCTCCCCTTCCCCAGAGTGAGGCAGAGTCCACTGATGTCGTTTTCCATTCTGGGCCAATACCCCATTTCTTGTACACAAACAGGAATGAGAGTTGTCCCCACACCTGACAACATCACCAGGTGACACTCACGTGGCGTAGAAAGACACTCAGCTCTTTGTGGGCTTGGGGATTGACAGTTGCCTCAAACACAGGAACAAAGATATATTCCAGCATTTTCCCAAAGTGGGGGAGAAAATTCTTAGACCTGAACACATCACTGTGGACGGAGACAGGGATTAGTTGCTAGCAGAGGGACAACACAGCCCTCTGTCCCCACAACCCTTTCAGGGATGAGGGATCCATAATGCCCAGCGCTCCCTCAGCCCCACAGCACATACTAAATCCTGGGAACTTGGATCATCCACTTCATGTTGGGCGAATAGACCCGGTGGGTGGTGAACCACCTGGCCAGCTTGGCCCACTCGTCAGGTGACCGCCCGTAGATGGAGAGCCGGGGCTCCGTGTGCTGGTACTTGGCCTCCTCCAGGTCAGAGCCAACCTCCTGCAAACCAGAGCACGCCGTAGCAAGGGAAGCCACAGCAGCAGCACGGCTTCACCCTGTTCTCCTCCCTGCTCCCCATACCTTGATGATGGTAGCAAAATACTCTCCACTGATGGCATTCTCTGTCTTCAGGTAGAGGTCCCGCAGCTCGCTGGCCCCCACGGGGTTGTACTTGTCATTGAACTTGTCAAAGCGCTGGAATGTCTGCCGACCCTGGAGCAGGGAAATCAGGCTCAAAGGCTGCCCTCACAGCTTGGCAGGGAGCAGGGACTGAGCCAAACCACCCAAAATGGCAAAACCAGGAGCTGCTGCACCCTGCACAATGCACACAAGTGTGGGTGCACAGGGAGGGGAAAAGCCATGGAGGCAAGAGTGGCCCAAGAGTGGTCTTACAGTAAATGTCCTACCACTTACAGCATGGACATCCAGGGAATCCACTGTCAGATCATAGGGGTGCAGTTTGAGCTGCTGGAAAAGCTGTTTCAGGGTGAGCTGTTTGCCCTTGGCATCATAGACCACACGGCCGGCATCCACGCAGTAGGAGTTCTTGATGAAACGCAGAAGGTGCTTCTGGTTCATGCAGGCTGCAGCATGGATGTGCGTGTCCACCTGGGAAAACAGAGGGACAGCTTCAACCTGGGATGCTTGGGTACCATCCCAGGGAGGTGAACAAACCCCTCAGGTGAGCACGTGGTGTGGGGAGCAGGGCACAGCCCAGGGGTGAACACAGCCAGAGGGCTAAACTTTGCCAAGAGCATCGAAGGCAGCACATTCCCAGTCACAGGAGCAATGCTGCTACAGACCTGGACTCTAGCATCCAGTTCCCAGGGAGGAGCAGGCACCATGACAGCTCCTCTCCAGGTCCCTGGGGCTCTAAGCCTTGCCTTTTACCTTCCTGCAGTTGTAGAAGTCACGGTGGGGGTTGTTCTTCAGCTCCTTCATCTCCTCCATCTCATTGAGCATTTCGTGCACTTGGAACTTGGACGAGAGGAACTTGAGGCGCCGGTGAGTGTAGGTTTTCCTGGTGAGAGCAAAGGGCAGAACAATCACTGGGGTCCTCACCCCTCAGCACGGGGACATGGATTCCACCTGGGGTGGAGGAGCTCATGCTGGCCAGCCCCACTTCCCTGTGGGGCCTCCCCTGGCTCTATTACAGCTCTGAAGGAAGGCTGGCCAGCTGGGAGCCAACCTGCAGGTCCTGACTGCAGCCTGTGAGTGCTACTTTGATTAAGACCCAAGTCAAGAGGGCTGACAAAGGCTGAGGACACTTGGGCAGCCAGGTGTGTCACCAATGGGTTCCTCCTTCTTCTCAGGAAGGGGGGGGGGGCTGCCCTGACTTCCCTCTGCCCACCGAGGCAGGACCTGGTGTGTTGTGCACTTACACAGGCCCCTTTGCAATCAAGACCAAGAGGAAGTTCATGTCATCGATGAAGTTCTCGAGGCTGGGGTAGGGCAGGTCCTTTGGCTCATTTCTCTCAGCAGCTGCCTTGTCTGCATAGACATAAACTACCCCATCCTTCATCTGCACATGGTATCCCAGGTCCTCAGGGAGGTTCCCAGCATCAAAGGGATCCTGTCCATCCTTCACTGGCGGGGTGAACACTGCAGCAAAAGGAGAATTCCATGAGGCTGCCAGCCCAAACCTCCCAGGCCTGCCTTGCTCCCCCAGCCCACGCAGCAGGCAGGGACACCCCACCACTGTGACACCAAGGAGGGGGCCTGGACAAGTGCCTTGAACAGCCCTTTCCTGAGCCCTGCCCTCTGCTGAAGCCAGAGGAAGCCCCTGGGGTGCCTGGCTGTACCTGGGCCAACATCACTTGGTTTCCAGGGCTCGCCCTCGATGGTGCGCAGGTACTGCGAGGGTGTCTTGGGGAACCTCTGCAGTGACTGCTGCATGTTCTTCTCCCGGATGCACAGCGCCTGGTACAGACCTTTGCACACCACTTCAAAGTCTTCCACTGTCACCTGCAAGGGAGGTGATGCTGAAGGCCACCACACAGCTGGAACATGGGTGTGTCCAAGAGACACCACGGGGCGCCCACATGGAGGGAGGTTTTGGTCACAGCTATATAACTGTCAAAACATGGTTTGGGCTGGAAGGGATACTAAATCTCATCTTGTTTCAGCCCCTGCTGTGAGCAGGGACACATTCCACTATCCCAGGGTGCTCCAAGCCCCATCCAACCTGGCCTTTGACACTTCCAGGAATGGGACAGCCACAGCTGCTCTGGGCACCCTGTGCCAGGGCCTGCCCACCCTCCCAGGGAAGGATTCCTTCCCAATATTCCATCTCACCCTGCCCTCTGGCACTGGGAAGCCATTCCCCCTTGTCCTGTCACATGGTTACATGGTACTGTGAAAAGTCCCCCTCCAACTTTCTTGTCGTATCATATAATCATATCATATATCAAATCATATCAATCATATATCAGTCATATCATATCAATGTCCCACTGCTCTGCCTGAGTAGGGTGAGGAAGGGATGATAGGCAGAGACCCAGGCCTGACAAAGAGAAGCTCCTGGTTCCAGAACCAGTGAATTCTGATGTCACACCTTACATTCCTCACTGCCATCAGTAATTGACCCTGAAATGGGAGCAAGGCCTGGGCAAAACATTAAAGCTATTTTTGGAGTCTGAGCTGAAACTGAAGCAAGAAAAACAACATGCACTAACTCTGTGTGTCAATGATTTTTGATTTACTGCACAGACAAGTGTTTTGGGCAGTCAGAAGAGGCTGGAGTGGAGTAGGTTGGGAAACCAGCACTCCCAGCTAGGACAGTCATGGTAGGGGGAATGTGCTCAGTGCCTGAGCAGGGAGGAATTTCCAGGTCCCCTCTGCTATGCAGCTCCAGGCTGAGCAACCCTCCAGCAGCTTCTTAGAAGCAGCACAAATGTAATAGGGGGCTGAGAAGGAGATGGAGGCAGGATTTGCACAGGATGTGATAATAGTCCTGGTCAAACGGCTCTAGGTGACCTTGCCTGTACCAGGGGCTTGGTGACTTCCCTCAGCCATTCTGGGATCCTTGGATGTGCACAGACCTCAGACAGACAGAGCTGTGTGCAAGCAGGGAGGATGTGACAGAGTGAGCACAGCCCGCCCTGCCAGGCCCTCCCTGGAGAATCCCATGGGAATATGCAGTACCCCACAGCTCCTGCTAAGGAATTCAGCTCTGGATCCCCAGAGATGCAGCAAGGCACCCCCAGATGCTTGTGAGGCACAGGCTGAGCTGGGAGACACCCTCCCCACTGCAGCTGGTACAGACTCCTGTGTCACTGGGCACTGCTGAGGGACAGGCAGGGACCACAGGGCTGGCCAGTATGAAAAGGGAGCAGCCATGGAAGTACCTACCCCGGAGGCATAATCACCAGTGATCTGCACCCGCTGGAAGTGGGGCACAGTCTGGTACTGGGGGCACGCTGCAATGGCTTCCTCAGTGGCAGCCAGGCTGGGTACAGACCCCGGAGCCGTGGGTGGTGGCAGCACAGTCGTCTGCATGCGGATCAGCTTCTTCCTGCTACAGAGGAAAGGCTCAGGCAAAGAGCCCCGTTCATGGTCACACACAAGTGCAGGGCCAGGGGCACTTCCCACAGCCACGTTCCAGCTGTGCTCAGCATGATCCAGTTCCCTGGTGATCCCTGGGCACAGCACAAACCAGCACAGCATAAACCAGCACAGCACAAACCAGCACAGCATAAACCAGCACAACACAGACCAGCACAGCACAGACCAGCACAGCACAGACCAGCACAACACAGACCAGCACAGCACAGACCAGCACAACACAGACCAGCACAGCACAGACCAGCACAGCACAGACCAGCACAGCACAAACCAGCACAACACAGACCAGCACAACACAGACCAGCACAGTACAAACCAGCACAGCACAGACCAGCACAACACAGACCAGCACAACACAGACCAGCACAGCACAGACCAGCACAGCACAGACCAGCACAGCACAGATCAGCTCTGTGGTGATCCCTGAGCACAGCACAGACCAGCACAGCACAAACCAGCTCACCAGTGGTGTCTGAGCGCCTTAATCAGGCGCTGCCAGAAGCACAGCACACAGCACACAAAGTAGCCACAGGCTTTGGAAGTTGCATCTTTCCAGAGTCCCCAAGTCTCCCTCCCCAACAGCTCTGTGGCCATTGCTGTGCTGACACCCATGGAACAGGCCAAGGGTGTCTTTCTGTCCAACAGTGGAAAACAGTTGGACAGGAAATCCTGGAGTACCTGACAGATGCCCTGGGATTAACAAGGATTTATTGCACAGGTGTGGTGAGCTGTGCCCAGAGCTTTGATTTACATCCCCCCTGCTTGCTCTGGCCAGGAGGTGCAGGCTGTGCTCCTCTCCTTGCCCAGGCTCCTGGGAACTCACCGCTTTTCCACTGTGCCACTGGTCTCCTGGAGCATCATGTGCATTGTCATTTCCTGGCGGGAGATGGGGCAGATATCTTCCACATCAAAATGAGAGATTTCCCCCCTGACCTCCTCATCCTTCACCTCGGAAGCAAAGACCTTCTCGGCAAAGGAGCGCAGGGACTCGTCCATCTCTGCAAAGAGAAGTTCAGTGTCCCACAGGGAGGTGATTCCCAGCCACTGGAACAGGCAGGTGCCCCTTGCAGGCAGCTCCATGCTCAGCTGCCACTTCCTTGTGGCCCCCACACCCTAGAGAAGACTCTGAGCCACCTCCCAAATTTGCAGCAAGGCTGGGCCACAGCTGGTGGGCTGGAGACATACCTTGATACCCCCAGTACAGCAGGAAAAGTAAATACAGTCCAAGAATGCTGCCAAAAGGCCCAGAGAGAAGCAGGTTCTTGGGAAGGGTGGTTATGGGAGCATGCACTGGGTGGAAGAGGGGAAAGTTGGCAGAGACCTTACAGCTCCAGGGAGCCCGAAATCCACTTGCAGCAGCAGTCAGGGGGAAGACAGAGGTATGGATGGGGGCAGAGCTGGCAGCCTGAGCATTCAGCTCCCACCATCCCAGCTGGGCACTCCCAGCCAGCAAAGGTACCAGAGCCACCATGGACACAGGGCTGGCTGGAGCTTTATGGACGAGGACAAGAAAGGTTCAAAGCCCTTCCACTGCCAACAAAACACCATAAAACAAGAACCCAAGGGTTCTGCTGGCAGCAGCTCCCAGAAGCAGATGTTTGCATGGCAGCACAGGGGGTTTGGCAGCAGGTTTTGGCAGCTCACAAAGCAAGGTGAGGATCAGTGCCCAAGGATGGACCTCACCATCGAGGGTCACACAGGACATGGTCACAGGTGAGGGTCAAAGCAGAACAGACAGAGGGTTCTCAAGAGCACTCAGGGTGCCAGAATGACATTTAACAAATTGCATATTTTGGTGCTGTACCAAAGGGCCAAAAGGTGGGACCATTCTGTGTAACACCGATGGGCAGGGCTGGCACTGCCAGGAAATAGCATTTCCCCAGCTGCTGAAGGATCACCATGCTCATGATCTATGTGATCTATGTGATCTACATGATCATGTAACTGCTGCTTGGTTCTAGTGATCACGTCTAAGGCAGTAACTCAGCAGAGCATAGAGAAACCCAGCAATACTCACGTTTGTGTTCTGCTGTTTGAGACAAAACAGAGGAAAAAAAAAAAAGCTGTTGTGATCAGCCCCTCAAAATCTGAGCCTTTTTGCCTTATTACTTCATCAGTCTTTAAAAAGGATTAGCAAAATACAAGTTTAGCCAATGCCTTCCACAACTTAAACTTATAAATAATCGTAGAATCCTGGAATGGTTTGGGTTGGAAGGGACCTTAAAGCTCATCTGATGGACAGGGACACCTTCCACTATCCCAGTTTGCTCCCAGCCCCATCCAACCTGGCCTTTGACACTTCCAGGGATGGAACAGCCACAACTTCCCTGGGTACCCTGTGCCAGGGCCTGCCCACCCTCACAAGGAGGAATTCCTTCCCAATACCCCATCTAAACTCATCCCCCTTTGGCTTAAACCCATTCCCCCTTTTCCTGTCATTCCCTGCCCTTGTGAGAGTCCCTCCAGCCTTCTTGTAGCCCCTTTAGGTACAGGAAGGAAAAGGCAGAGAAGAAGTTGTCACTTTGAGGAACACAAAGAGGGAAGTTCTGCTTTGCCTGTTCCCACAACAGCCTCGGTGATGCTTTGGTGATGGAACCAAACCCCACAGCAGCTCCACCCACCCATCCACCCCAGTGTGGCTCTGGCACAGCTTCTGCCTCACACAGTCCCTGCTTTCCCAAGGTGGAGCATCCCCCAGAACCCAGATCTTCTCACTCCACACCACCAGAGCCTGACAAGTAGCAGTGCTGTGCTAAGGCTGAGCTGGCCTGCAAGGGCTCTCCGTGCACCTGCAGGGATGCAGCAGGGACACAGGGAGGGCAGCACAGCCTTCTCCTGCTGACCAGGCTAGCAGATATTCCAGAGACTCAGAGCACCAGGCTTTGCTATTTTTTGCCCTTGACTCGCCCTCCTTTGTGGCCCTGAGGTTGGGTGGTCATTTCAGAGATGCCGAGTTCCATCCCCCTGTGGTCACAGCTCCCTTTATTCCCCAGCAGGATCAGCTGAGACACTGCAGTCCCACAGATCCTCACTGCTGTGCAGACAGGCTGCCAGCAGCATTCTGAGGGTGCAGCCCCTGCCCTTTCCACCTGAGCCAGCAGTTCAGGCTGCAGCTCTGGCATCACAGCTGCTGCTTCCCAAAGCCCAGCCTGCGGGACACACGCTTCACAGTCCTGACTCCATGTATTCATTTGCCAGCAAAGCATCCCAGAAATGTTTAGTTTGACCTTTCACCTCTTTAGTGGATGAAGATTACACTCAGGAAGGTTCACAGCCTCCCGCTGGTGGTGCAGGGCCAGGCTTTAACACCAGCTTCATGTGCTAGGACAGTGTCTCTCACACCCCAGCCCTGCAATTCCAAACATGCCCCTATCAGGGCTGCTCTTATCACTCAGGGCTCTGCAGTCACCTGCCACATGTCCCTCTGCACTGTCCTGCACAGCCTGCCTGGCCCTGCTCCTGCTGCCCAGCTCCTGTTCCCACCCCTTGGGGCTGCAGCTCCCCACATCTGAGCTTCACCAGCCTGCCCAGAGATTCCTGAAATCCCTCTGAGCCCTTCCACAGGGATTTCATGATGTCATTACAGGACACATTACACTGCAGGAGTGACAATATTTGCCTTCAGTACAAGATGAGCAAGATTTAAACAATAACAATTTCTTTACTACACTATCCAAAAACATCTCCAAGCAGGAAGAAAAATGCCCAAAGGCCCCAGTGAGGTCCCCTGGACACCACACATCCAAATCTCTGAGACCGTGGGCCTGGAACCTGCCCTGTGGCTCCTGGGCTCACACTTGGCTTTCCGACCTACCTGGAATTCTCACCCGGGACATCGTAGCAGCGTTTGCAGAGCCTCAATAACACCCCAGAGTCCACGAGCACAAGGGGCCAAGTGACAGCCTGGCAGCCCAACACTAATTTTACTGCTTTCCCTTCCCTGTAATCAGACTCTCCCACTCTAAAAGGAGAGTGGAGATCAACTCTGGGACTATTTAAAGTGCAGCCACAAGCACTTGCACTGAAACAGGTGAAAGCAGGGCTCAAATTTAATTAATCTTTTTCTTTAAGTTTGCATTTTACATTTTGTGGAGTGTCACCTGGTGTCTGGCCAGATTTCTGCTTGCCAGGGCAGCTGCACCTTTCTGATGTGGTCTGTGGAATTCAGTCTTTTAAGAGAGACTAACCCTGATGCCTTCTGTGCTGAACCAAAGGTTTAAAGAAAATTCCCAATCAGAACAGGGGCTGTGGATAGGTACAAACCATGTGCTCTCACCTGAGCTCTTCAGAGATTTTTCTTGAGGGAGGGATCTGTTTGAAAGTCTGGATTTTACCATCAGGGTTGCCCAGATGTCCTCACTTTTTCCCAGCTGAATCCAACAAATAAAAGGAAGGTGCAAGGAGTCACAATTTGATCCTGAGCTTTTCAGGAACTGCCTTTTCCAAGCTTTGTGTCATGAAGTTGATCTGATAATCAGCTCTGTATGTGGTGAGCCACAACCAAGGTGTGTCTGACAGAGAGCAGCTCTCAGTCAAGCCCAAGATGGGTCAGGGAACTCCTGCCTTAATCTTGGGTCTGGCAGAGCAGCTCTCAGGTTGGGAGACACCTCCTGGCTTCATTTGAAGCAGGTTGTTTCCAGCATCTTGGCTTTGAGGGCTGTATCCTCCTTTAGGGTGTCCTCAAACCTTCTTCAGTTCTCACCTGCAGCTGGAAAACACCTCCTGTGTGAAGAGAAAGGCCAGAATTTGTTGTGTCCTGTGTGTTGCCAGGATAACTCTGAGCTTCTGATTCAGATTCCTGGTGGGAAGTGATAAAACTGAACAGGTCAGGAGAATAAAATAGTTTTGATATGAAACAGAGCCTTCCCCTGTTTGTTTGTGTTTCAATTCTTGATGGTGTTGAAAAACTGCCCTGAAATAGGAGAAAGCATTTGGGCAGAGGCTGGCTCTGGTTTAAAGGGTGGCTTTGGTGAGAGCATTGAAGGGAAACCACCTGGAACAGACACCATTATTTGGAATTATATTTGTATCCAAAGGATTCCTGTGCCACGTTTTGCAGGAACAGCTATGGAAAGGTCTTGTCCAAGAAGAAGGCTGGAATAGGTGAGAGAGTCACCTGCACAAATAAAATAAAATAAAATACAGAGCTGGAAATAACAAGCCATGGATTTTGTCCTTGGGAGCACAGGAATTGTGTGGCACAGCCAGTGGAGGGAGGTGAGATGAGATCTGGTGCAGCTTGTGCAGCTGAGATAATTTTCACAGCATTCAGAAAATCTGTGGAAGAGATGTTCCCACTTTTTGATGGGCACAACTTCAAAACAAGCCTGGTGAAAATTGAGAAATTCTCCAGAATTTAGGGATTTTTATACCCACTTCCCTGCTATTCCCCAAGAATATAAATTTCCCTCTTTCCAATCTGCAGAGGAGCAGCACTAGGGCAAAGTTGGGATGCTGGTAAAGCTTTGGTCTCCCTCTCATGCTGACAAAATCTTCAGGTTCTGAATTCTTCTTGCTCTCACCCATCCCCAAGTTTGAGACTCTCCACACCACATTATCATTTAACTGTTTCATTCAAGGTCTGTAAAACCCGTCTCCTGCTTTTTTTGCTCTCCACCAGGACTGTATCTGCCCTTAACCCTCCTGGGTACACCAAGATCTTGGTATTTGCATCTGAAACCAAAAATAACCTTTACAGTAGAGAGGTCATCTTCTCAAGAGAAGAATCTTGATCATGTCTTGATCCCTCTGCTTTTTTAATCACAGGGTCAGCTTGCGTGGGCTCATGGTGGAAATCTGAGTAAAGCTTGGGCCTTTACCCTGTGCTAAAGTTAGATCCAGGGCCTGTGCAAACTCAAGGACTGACACAAGCAGCTTGTCTTCCCACTCTTTTTCAGCTGGAAAGTGAGTGATTCACACCCAGAGGCTCTGGAGTGGCTCTAATCCCCCACACTTTCACCTCTGAGCTGCCCTCCTTCCACCCAGGCCCAGCCAAGGGAAGAAGGTTGGACGTGCCAGAAATTTGGCAGCTGGAGCTGCAGAGCAGGATCCTCCTGCAGCTTGCCTGGCCTTGCATCCACAGCACAGGGACAGCTGCCCAAACAGAGGCCATGGGGCAAGCTTGGGGCAAGCTTTGCTAGAAAATTAAATTTTAATTCCTGGGTTAAATCCCTGAAGAGGAGGAGTATGAACAGAGAGGAGATAATGTGGATCTCACCATGGCACTCCTGGCTGTGCTGGGCCAACTCAGCCCTCAGGAAATTCTTCTCTCCCCACCTGGATCTCAGTCATTCCCTGCACAAAGCCCCCAGGGGCTCAGCCTCTGCTCCCCAGCAGGGAGCTCCTCTGGAGAACCAGGGAACAAATCCATGGCAGGGAAACCATCCCAGCAGGGCAAGGAACCCTCGGGGCTTTAGCACCCACCCAAACCCAGGTGTGACCCCTCTGGGGACAGGCAGTGACTGCTGCAGCTACAGTGGCAGGAGCTGTGGGCCCCTATTCCTGGGGGTCTGTTTTTAAATTTAAATATTTTTAAATTAAATCCAAACCCCAGGGGGGACTCCAGGTTTCAGACACCTGACAACATCTGAGGAGAAATATCCTTGAAGCACATTTACTGACTGTGTGGTCTGGCACAATTTGCTTTCTTGCAGGAGGGAAGTATTTTAGAAGACTGAATCAAGCAATTTAAAAGCCTAACGGAGCACGATTTGGGCACAGCAGTAACTTAATAGCTGGTTTTGCCATTGGAATACCAAATAAAGAAGCTTCTCTCTCCATTTTTTTTATAAAAGTCAGCATGAGGGACCCCACTGCAAACAGAGACTCAGCAGCAGCAAGGTGCAGATTAGTGAAGTCATTAAAACTGGACTCTGAACCAAGCCTGTGTCAGGTCTCAAGGCCACTCTCACTGCTCATTGATGCTCTAGGGCACATCTATGATAGAGCTGACCCTGCCCCATGACAGAATGGAGCAAATCCCACCCCACAGGCAAAGCAGAAAGCACTGGGATAAACCTCCTGTAACCCACTCGTGGATCCCATGCCCAGAACCCAAAGAAAACAACCAAAGAATTCAACGTTTATTCTTTAAAAAAGTTATTTAAGAAGCAAAATAATTTACTTCAATTCAAACCAAAAGAGATGCATTACTGAAAGCAAATAATTAAACAAAGTAACAACAAATTAGCCCTTGGGTTAAAAATCCCAATCCCAACATTTCCCGACCATCCTGAGGGTTACAGACAGGCAGACACTCAAGGTTTGGGGTTTTTGAGGAGCACAGACAAGTCAGAATGTGACTCAAACTTCCACTGCTCTCCTTCCCCTACAGGCCTGAGGCTGCTTGAAATCCAATTCTAAGAGTGAGCTGTACTAAAAATGATAGCAACTTAAACATCCTGGTTAAAATCCAAAGTCCTAGCAAGGACAGGAACAGAATGTTCTTGTTTGAAGAAGACCACGGAGTGGGGACAGAGAGAGGAACAAGCAGAGAGTTCCAGTGGCTGCCTGCAGAGCTGTGCTCAGCCACAGCAACAGAAACATTGGTTACAGTCATTGGCACTTGGAGGTTCTGAACAAGAGCTTTACCCTTTTACAATATTTCACCTCAAAAGTTGTTCATGTCTGTTCTGCCCAGTCAGGGCAGTGAAATCAGCTTGGCAGTAGTGCAGAGTTGTGCTGTTCTAAATAACAATATTTGGACCAAATCTACTACACCACCTTTTCCAGAGACCTGTCTTGTGCAAAACCTTCCGTGCTTAACTTATAAATAATTTTCTCAGAAGTTCACAGGGTTTTGTCCTTCCAGTTCTTGGCTGCCACCAAACCCAGGGTTCTCTGTGAGACAGTTGGAAACAAATTACAACCATTCAGTTCACACTCCTGCCTAGTACAACACCCTGATTTTGTATTTTTTGCTGGATTTGGAACTATACTGCTGGAGATGGGAGTATCACCTGTGCAGGTCGGCTCTGCAGCATCCTAAAAACTGGAAAAAAAATCCTAAAAACCCCTCTAAAGGTTCCAAATGTGACACTAATACAGACCTATCCTCACCAGGGCTTCTTCCCTTTTCAGGTTTTATAGAGCCCAAGAGAAAGGGAACAGCAAAGAGAAGCAGATGCATTTTCCAGTCAGTTCCCACACATTTCTGAGAATTCCCTACAGCTCGT
This sequence comes from Certhia americana, assembly GCA_018697195.1. Classification (NCBI taxonomy): domain Eukaryota; kingdom Metazoa; phylum Chordata; class Aves; order Passeriformes; family Certhiidae; genus Certhia; species Certhia americana. The sequence goes on from JAGMWU010000028.1 coordinate 4,691,193, forward strand.
ACATTTTAATGCCAACCAGAGCATGCTGAGCACTGTGGAGTATTGCTGTGATGAACCTCCATCCAAATAATTCTCCAGGTTGACCACAGAGCTTTCAAACATCAAATGCCAGAGGCTTCCCATGGCCACAGGCAGCAGTGCTCTGAGCAATCCTGCTGGCCAGGAAACAAATTCCTGCCTTTCCCAGGAAATCAAACCCCATCCACAGACCTGGATGACAGAATGTCAGCATCCTCACAAACTCCACACTGCCCTTTCCTGCTGGCTCTACGTGACCACATGTGCATCCCAAAAGCTTTTTCTCATTTCCCAGGGGTGTCTCTATTAACTGGCTGCCCCTCAGGAGCAGGCCCTCATCTCCTGCCACAGGGAAGGCTTTCACAGAAAACTCCTCCAGACAAAGCTTCCTCAGCCCTGGCCGTGCAGCTCTGCCACGTTTATCCTGCAGAATGGGATCAGTCATGGAATGGTTTGGGCTGCAAGGGGCCTTAAATCTCATCCCATGGGCAGGGACACCTTCCACAGTCCCAGGCTGCTCCCTCCTGGCCTTGAACACTTCCAGGGATGGGGCAGCCACAGCTGCTCTGGGCAAACAAACTGAACTTGAGCCACAGCCAATGGTGGCCACAATTCTGCCCACCATTGTGTCTACGTTGCAGGAAAATAATATTAGACGTTAATTTTTTTATGTGGGTTTAATTCTTATCAGTCACGTCAGTCAAAGTTAAAATAAATTGAAAGAAGTATTTATAAGGATTATCACAGATAAAGAAAATATGGTGCAGATTGATCCTCTTCATTCCCAGAGGAGAATTAAGACTGTAAGTAGTGAAGGAAGCAATATTAAAAGGAAAAAAAAAATGCTTCTCTCTCTGTTTACTGATTTCTACTCTCCATTTGCAATTGAGCACTCCAAATTAAGATGTGTGACTGACAGCAACAACCTGAAACTGAGCCTCCTGCAATTCCCTGCTCCGCTGGGCTGGCACTGCCCGAATGCTCCCTCTGTTGGCTCCCCGGAGGAGCTGGGAACTCAGATCCCTGTCCCAGCAGCACAGGAGCCAGGGCAGGGCCCGGCACTCCAGGGAGCTCTGGAGGCTTTACAGCAGTGAGCACACCCAGGCAGGCAGGGCAGGGGGTTTTGCTCTGGAGAGAACTGGCTCAGCTCACGATTCCCTCAGCTGGAGGCTGTCAGAGTGAGCCCAGAATTCCCAGCAGCCCATCCCACACCTCCTGTGAAGCCATCCCTGAACTCATTTCCTTCCTCATTTTGCAAGGATGCTGCAATCAGAAGCTGGCTCAGGTGTCTGAAGCTCTCAGCCTTCTCCCCTTCATCACAGAATCCCAGACTGCTTTGGGTTGGAAAGGACCTTAAAACTCACCCAGTGCCACCCCCTGCCACGGTCAGGGACACCTTCCAGTGCCCCAGGCTGCTCCAAGTCCCCTCCAGCCTGGCCTTGGGCACTTCCAGGGATGGAGCAGCCACTTTCTGCACCCCTGACAGAGCCAACCCCAACCTGCCCACACTCCTTCCCTGACAAGGAAACTCCAACTACATTTTACAGTCCAGAGACATTTTGAAGAGACTCTTTACAGTCTGTGGTAAGAAAATAATTCAGAATAAAACGATTTGCAAGTTATAGAGAGCTGAACAGCAGCTGTCCAAAGCAACCTCCAGTTCCCAGATTAATTAGTGAGAGGCTGCCCAGAAATGTTGGCAGTTCATGTTAAAAATGAACAGCTGACAGGTTTGGTCCAACTTGGAAGAGATCTGAATGCTGCAGGAAAACAATACAAATTAAACTGTTCCACCCACAAAGAAAGTAAAATACAGATGCAGTGTGTCCCCTCCCCTGTCCAAGAGTCTCACGAGTGCCTGCTGGACCTTCCAGCCTCCAAATTCCTGCTGGAGGATCCTGTCAGGCACAGATCACCCACACCACACTTGCCTGCTTGAGACAATGAGATCCCAAGAAATTCCAGTCCTTGGGGTTTTCCTCAACCCAAGGGACAACTTCAAATCTTCTTAGCAAACAGGCACTTAGTTAGGAAAGGTTTTCCTTTTTATTACAGAAATGGAGGATCAGGTAGGTGGCACTCCTGGCACTGGAGATGTTGCACTTCTGCTGTACAGGTGCACAGAGAGCAGACACCCAGCTGAGAGGGGACAGGGGCACTCCTGGTGGCACAACCCCGTGTGACATTACTCTGTGCCACTCCTCTGACAGCACTGCACGGAATCCAACAGACAGGGGACACACAGCACTTCTAGCTTTTACTCTAGAGGTAAAGTGTCATCTTTTTCACAGCATTTAGTCTCTATAGTTCACTTTTGTGACTGGTTTTCTTCTGGAACAAACCCAGGTAACACAGTGAGAAAAGAATCCCAGCACATCCAGAGATGCTGCTGCTCCGTGAGCTGAGCAGGGAGGTAGATGCCATGGATGTTCTCTTCAGATGGAGCACGGAGAAGGACCTTGTGCTAATTAACTCTGTGCCCAGAGCCTGCCACCAAAACACTGCAGGCATCAGCAGGAGAGGCAGCACAGGAGATCGAGGCTCGTCCAGCAGCTGCACCTGAACCACGTTTTCTTGGCATCTGGAACACAAAGGCACCTCTAATTAGCACTAATTAGCTCTGTCCTGCTCTGGGGTGGATGTGCAGTGCAGCAGTGCAAGTCCTCAGCTGGTCTGTCTGATTTCATAGTTATGAACAACATATTTCAGGGAATTGTTGAAAGGAATTTCCCTCAGCTGGGGACTCGGATTTCATTGTTTGCACCATTTTATTTGGTTAATCCTGGAATCAGCACATTCCAGAGGAACACAACTGGAGGGAAGCTGTGCAGGAGGCAATCACTCAGGAGCACAGCTGTGCACACCCCACTTTCAAGGTGTTTCTTCAGAAATTACACGTTCTCCAACCAGTCCAAATGGTTTCCCAGAGGAAGGAGACAAGAAAGGAATGACACAGAAAACCACCCCATTGAAATCAGAATGTTTTGGGTTGGAAGCAACCTTAAAGATCATCCTGTTCCATCCACCCTCCAGCCAAAAGGGTGAAGGAAAACTCCTTTTCTTAAGCTCTGTCACCAACTTAGAGCGGAATTTTTGTTTTTTGAGCATTAAATCATTGCAGGGTCCAAATCCCTGGGAATACATAGGTTGTTTAATAGGGGAAAATCCCACCTACAGCAACCAGCATTTCTAAACCACACTTATCAACTGCTGGAAGGCAAAGAGACAAGAAGCCAGAGGATAAGTGGAGCTCCAGCTCACCTTTTCACATGACAAGGCAGGACAATCCCATGCAGCCCTGGTTCCCATCCTCACTGCTGTTGAGCTTCTTCATCCGGTACTGCCGGATCTCTCTCACCAGGGTGTAAAAAGCATCTTCCACACCCTGAATGCAAACACAAGGTCAGGTATTTTCTTCCCTGAAGCTTGTGAAATCACTGATCTGTCCATCCCAGAACCCCAGAAGACACAGTTCTACAGGAAGAGCAGCACCCAACTTACCCCATGGTTCCTAAGAGGGAAAAACCCAAATGAACATCCCAAACCCTCTCCTCACACTCCTGACTCCTCCTGGGGTAACAACCACTCCAATAAACGTGGAAAACTGTATCTGAGGGAGGTTCCATGCAGGAAACAAGCTACTCCTTGCCTAATTTTAGAATTCTTGGACTTAGCTCTTTAGGATTGTCTGGCTGCTCTCAGTAATTGCAGCTGCCCTGCTCTGTTCCCCTCTGCAGGCAGAGCAGGGCTGGCTGGACAGGCCCACGTGGCCAAGGAGGCTTTGGAGAAGCCCATTAGTCCAGTCTGGGGAATTCTGTCTGCAATCATAATCTGTTAATTGGCTTTCATTAACGAGCCAAGAGAACCAAGCTGGTCTGGGGTGAGCAAGCTCAGCTCCCCAGAGAGAGCAGCTGAAACTCTGCTGCTCTTCCTGCCAGCACTGAACAGTGCTGAAATTGGCTGGAATCAAACTTTTAAACATAATTTGAAGCAGTAGAAAGTAGCTGGGTTTCTTTTTCTCCTGTGTGTTTTGTGAGACTTTATAAGAAGGTATTTATTTATTATAATTCAAATGTGGGTTTTATTCAAGACATAAGTATTATTTTCTAGGAATTATTTTGCAGTCATTTGTTTCTTATTGGGAGGTCTTTTATGGTTTTGGAGGTTTATTAAGAGGGGTTTTTCATGGTTGTATTTGCTGAATGCTTTGATAATAAAGGTGATTTTTTTTAACTTTTTTTGGGGCAAGAGTTATATTTTCCTGTTATGTGATTTTCCACCAAATCACTGTAGGTCTCTTTATGTCTACATCTACTAGTTTTAGTTATGTTTACTATTTTGAGGATTTCTTTTTTCCTAGCTAGTTTTTAAGTTTTATTTAGTAACTTCAGGAGAGTTGAAATTGTTTTATTCTCTATGTTATTTATCAACATGATCCATTTGAAAGGAAGTCAGAACAAGTCTGAAGTGATTGGTGTACTGGCCTAGCCCAGAACTCTTGCAAGATAAGAGTGAGTGGACAAACAAAAGCTAAAAACTGTAAAGGGATTGAAAAAATGCTTCTTCTGTAAATAAGGCAAAAGCACACAGGAAAATATAATTCCTTCATTTCCCAGGAAGAACTCAGCCCCTGGGGGAGCCCCTCACCTGTCTCGTTTTTGCAGAGGTCTCTATGAAGGGGATCCCGTAGCTTTTTGCCAATTCCTGGGCCTGTTTTGTGTCCACTGTTCTTGTGGGCAGATCACACTTGTTCCCCACCAGCACCATGGGCACATCATCTGAGTCCTTCACTCTCTTGATCTGTTCTCTTCAGGAAGACAAATTAAAAAAAAAAATTTAAAAAAAATATTAGGAACTATTTTCCAAATATAAAACCTGGTTTAGTTCAGTATTCCAACAACCTTGTGCCACAAAAACATATTAAAGGTGAGCAGGGCCTCAGGGGTCAGCAGGATGGCCAAGCACTTTGTAAACTTCATTTTCTGTCCATGGATAACTCCACTCTGGATTTCTCACCCATTTGCTTAGAGATGGCATTCTGTAAATGGCATCTGATTCACAGAATCCCACAACAGCTGGGGTTGGAAGTGCCCTCTGGAGATCATCCAGTCCAACCCTTCTGACAAGGCATGATCACCTGGAACAGGTGACCCCGTCCTGGTGGGTTTGGGATGTGTCCAGAGAGGGAGACTCCACCACCCCCTGGGTAGCTGTTCCAGGGCTCTGCCACCCTCATGGAAAGAAGTTTCTCCTCACGTTGAGGTAGAACTCCTTGTGGTTTAGTTTATGGCCACTGCTTATTGTCCTGTTCCTGGGCACCACTGAAAAGAGTCAGACACTGTTCTCTTGGCACCCCTTGGGGATTTTTATACGGATTGATGATATGATTAACACAAAAAAAACCCTAAAAAATTAACTGACTAAAGGTGGTGATGAAGCCCTGGCACATCCCAGAGCAGCTGTGGCTGCCCCTGGATCCCTGGAAGTGTCCAAGGCCAGGTTGGATGGGGCTTGGAGCAATCTGGGACAGTGGAAAGTGTCCCTGCCCATGTCAGGAATGGAATGAGATGAGTTTTAAGGTCCTTCCCAACCCACATCAGTCTGTGATGCTGTGCATTGGCACAGAACAGCGACAAAACTTTCTGAAAGTGGGAGATTTAATATTTGTCTGTTACAGAGCCTTCACCGAGGCACTTGAGGCAGCTTCACTCTGCCAGTGTCCCCAGTCTGGCCCTGCACTCCCTGCTCGTGGGGCAGCCCCAGCTGCACCTGTAGAGGTTGATATCGGCGAAGGATTTGCTGTTGTTGATGGCAAAGACGCAGAGGAAGCCCTCTCCTGTCCTCATGTACTGGTCCCTCATGGCACTGTACTCCTCCTGCCCCGCCGTGTCCAGGATGTCCAGCAGACACGTCTCACCATCGATCACCACCTGCTTGCGGTACGAGTCCTGCAACACACGGCACCGGGTGTGAGCCCTGCACTGCTGCTGCACACCCCGGGCATGCTCATCAGAAACAAAAGCCATAATAAAAGCAGGGCTAGGAGTGATAGAGGAGCTTTTCCAGCTGTTCTGCAGAAACTGTGGCTGCCCCTGGATCCTTGGCAGTGTCCCAGGCCAGGCTGGATGAGGCTTGGAGCAGCTGGGACAGAGGAAGGTGTCCCTGCCCATGGCAGGGGGTGGAACAAGATGGGATTTAAGGTCCTTTCTAACCCAAACCAGTCTGCATTTTGTCATTCTCATCCATCTCTGATGAAAAACTACCAGTATCTAAACCGATAGTATTTTAAATATTACCCAAACTATGCCATTTTAAACCATACCCGAACTATTCCATTTTAAATGAGACTCTGAGCCCTGTCATCCTTTGTTACAAAACACAGAGCTCCTGTTGCTTTAAAGAAATTCCTCAACAGGAGCAGACTGTCATGAACACCTCCCGTGAGCAGAACCTGCGCCCCGCACAGACCCGCGGGGCGCCTTTGGGTGCCTGTGGCTGCTTTCGGGAACCCGAGGCAGAGCGGGGCAGGAACGGCTGGCAGAGCCCCGGGCCGTGCTGGGCCCTCTCGGCACAGCCGCTCCTGCCGGCCCGGCCCGGGCACGGCCCTGGGGAGGCTCCCCCGAGCTCCTCCTCACCCTCATCGCAGCCCGCCCCGGGGCCCGCGCCCGCCGCCCCGCGCACCTCGATGGTGGGGTCGTACTCGTCCACGAAGTGGTTCTGGATCAGCTGGATGGTCAGCGCGCTCTTGCCCACGCCGCCGGCGCCCACCACGACCAGCTTGTACTCGGTCATGGCCCCGCGGCCTCGCCGGGCCCGGCCCGGCCCCGCCGCCGCCCCGCGATCGCCCCGCGCCGCTTCCGCCTCCCGCCCGCGCGTCACCGCCCGCGCCGCTTCCGCACACGCGACACGGGCGCGACACGGCGGGACACGGCGGGACACGGCGGGACATGGAGGGACACGGAGGGACACGGGGGGGACACGGCGGGACACGGAGGGGACACGGGAGGGACACGGAGGGACACGGCGGGACACGGGGGGGACACGGGCGCGACACGGCGGGACACGCCGGGACACGGCGGGACACGGAGGGACACGGAGGGACACGGCGGGACACGGGGGGGACACGGAGGGACACGGGAGGGACACGGCGGGACACGGGAGAGACACGGGAGGGACACGGCGGGACACGGGCACGGCGGGACACGGAGGGACACGGAGGGCACACGGACAGAAATCCCTCAGGGGGGTGTGAAAATTGGAGGCACCAGGACTGAGCCTGTGATGGGGACAACACAGGACTGACACAGCCCCTGCTGAGGAAAGAAGAGGCTGAGCACAGCGAGGCTTTTTTCAAAATCAGTAAAACTTTATTCTATTTCCATTCTTTGCCATTAACAGAAAAAAAAAAAAAAATTGGAGAAAGCAATGTTCTGTTTTACAAAGATAATGCATCTCCCAGAGAAGAAAACCCTAAATTGAGAATAGAGGTAACATGGAAAAAAAAAAAAACAAAAACAAAACCAAAATTAACCAAAAGAAAAAAAAAAAAAGAAAAAAACCAAAACAAAAAACCAAACCAAACCACAGTACTTCCCTCTATTCCAAAAAGTAACTCTTGATCTTTTTGGTTAAAGTAATACTTAGACCAATCATTCCGTTTTCTTGCTTGATAAAATGTGACTGGGGAAATGGAGGGAGGGGGCAGGGGAGGGGAAAAAAAACAAAGAAAAAAAAATAAACCAAACAAAACAAAACAACAAAAAAAAAGAAATAAAAAAAAAAAAAGCACACAGACATCAACTATTCACCTTGATGAAAGTCTCAATACAGCTATGGAAAGCCTAAGTATTTATTCTCTTACAGTACACTGGGTGCCGGCTGCAAAAAGAACAAAAAAAATGTATCCACTTCAGGCACAACTTCTTTCTTTTTAAATTTAAATCAGTAAAAGAAACTGGGTTTAGAAGCTGCAGTGTTCTAAGCAGCAGCAGATTTGTGCATTGTTTTAAATATATTTAAATTACCACACTGATGGCACACCTCAGCCTTATGAAATTCTGCACTGTCTGTTCCAGAACACTACAAAATCCAGCGACCCTGGGAGAGACTTGCACCGAGCTCTAAAGGACTGGCTAAAGGAGTCAAGTTAAATGAACTAGGAAAACACTGTAACATTTGGCCATCAACTCAAGGTATCTGAATGTTTGTGGAGATCTGATAGAAACTGAACTTTTTCCACCCTCACATGTTCCTCAGAATTTGAGCAGTGAGCTGAAGTGTCTTCCCTTCCACTTGGGAAGATAATGCAACTGAGCACTAAGGCATAATAAACCTTGGCCAAAAACAAGGATAAAGCATAATAATTGTAGTGCAGAATTCCACAAGGTCTGCCCGAGCAGAGCTGTCTATGTTTACTCACAGAGGCAATGGAGATTGCAGTTACCAGTTGCGTTAAATGCACCATTCAAAACAAGCTTCTAAAATGTGATACTATAAGGCGCCACCTTAAAGTTCTCCAGAATGCAACTGTGCAGAAATTTAAAATGGTTTCGTAAATTTAATTTTAAACATAACATGAGAAGGTGTTAAAACTGGTGGAATAGCTTCTGAGAATTTGGAGGAAGGGGTGAACAGGGAGATATTCAGTACCCTTCGCCAGCCCCACCGCACGGCCCAACGTCGCCGTGGGGTTGGGATCAGTCTATAACACCAGCCTGGCGGATCTTTCTCTCTGCACCAAATCCCTGCAAAGAAAACACAACAAACCTTTAGCTCCAGCATCACACAATCATGAAATCATTTATACTGGAAAAGGGCTTTGAAATCATCACATCCAACCGTGGACCTGGCAGTGCCACTGGGCTTTGGGGCAGAGCCTGGTCTGTTCCACCCAAGTAACAGCTTTCTAATTAGCTATGTTTGTCTTCAGAAACAGAGACAGCAACAAACAGGTTCTGTGTGTTCTCTGTAGTCCAAAACACTGCAGAGATTCCAGACACTTTTCTCCTGTTTATCAAGAAGTGGCAGAATGTTGTGTGAAAGCCATGTCTAGGTAAATGGACTCCACTTGCTACCTCTGAGCTTTATAAATGAAGAGCAAACTAAGACAGAAACCAAACCACGACAGAAAGGCTCCAACACAGGCAGCAGTGGGTTGCTTATCTCCTGTGTGTTCATCTGAAAGCACAGGGCACAGCACACAGCACTGACACGGGGG
>JAGMWU010000028.1:4700437-4720832 GCA_018697195.1 Certhia americana
ACAGCACTGACACGGGGGGCACAGCACTGACACGGGGGGCACAGCACACAGCAGTGACACAGCACTGTGCACAAACACAACCCACCCTCACACAGCAGAGCAACACACACATGCTGACAGCTCAGGCCCCAGGCAGAGGTAGCAGTGTTGTGTTTCCCTGGCCAAGCAGCCCCTTGCAGTGGTGCTGCCCTGGTGTCTGTACCTTTGAGTTGTCGGGGCCCCGGGGCTGGCGGAGCACCGTGAGCCGGGGGGCGTTGGCATCGTCCAGGTTGATGCTCTTTAAACGGTTCACGAGTCTATCGGGGCGCGGGGCAGCCACGGCCTTGGCGCCTTCGCTGCAAGAGAGCACACACAGACCAGGGTCACCCCCGAGCTGGGCAAGGCACCCCAGGCTCTCACAGGCCTTGAGAGCACAGTCATTTATAGCAGTTACACGATGAGAATTGATGCTGTGTGGCAGCAGACAGAGCTGCCAGCCTGGCCCCACCCCAAACCCTGCTCTAGCAGGAGCTAAGTGCTCTCCAGAGGGTGCTCTTTAGGGAGCAGAGCTCTTATATTTACTCTCATGCACACCTAACCAGTGTTTCCTACATTTCTACTGCCCTGAGAAGCTGTGGCTGCCCCATCCCTGGAAGTCTCCAAGGCCAGGCTGGACGGGGCTTGGAGCAGCCTCGGATAGAGGCAGGTGTCCCCACCCATGGCAGGAGTGGAATGAGATGGTTTTCTAAGTTCCTTTCCAACCCAGCCCATTCTGTGATTGTGTGATTTAACTGCAATAATAAAGGCTTGCCAGTTGCCAGCGTATCATGGCAGAGCATTAACATCTCCGAAGTTGATGGGAATACAGAATTTTGAGACAAAAACATCAGCTTTCTGTTACTGCTGAAATGCTATCTCAAACTTATACAAAATATAAATTATGCAGTTTTCTTCAAGTGTGTATATAGCTTAAAAAAATCCCAAACCCAACACTTGTAAGAAATGCCATGTCAAAAAGAAAAGTCTCTAAAACTTGAGTTCTCTATTTAAAAATTAAAACTATTCTTCAATAAAGAGGTGGCAGGCTGGCAGCACTGGCAACACACAGGAAAGCCATCAGTTTCCTTATCATTAACTTCCATTTGCAAGGCTGTATCCAAATTCCTGCTTCAGGGGGACTTTTAAGAATAGGTTAAAAAGAGAACAACCCATCTGTAATTAGGGAGTGCTGCTGCAGCCTGCACTGGATCCCCTGGAAGAGCTGGGAGCTCTCAGGTGAAGCTCTCCCTGGAGCCAGCTGGAACCCAGAGCTCCTGTTCTAGGGACACCCAGCAGAGGCAGACCCAGCCTCCAGGACTCTGCTGGGATGCAGACACCGTGCCAGGGTCAATCCCTTCAATCCCAAAGCCTCACCAGACACGCCACACGTTACAGGCACTGCATTTTCCTGTGCGCTGGTTCAGGATTACGGAGAACTCCACTTCATCCCCAGCCTGGAGTTCCACCCCATCCTGGACTTCTTTGACATGGAAGAAGAGCTTTTTGCTGTCACCAACTTCATAGTTAATGAAACCAAACTGAAAAGCAACACATCACCAGGTTATTGATTTGCTCTGCATCCAGACAGATGCAGTAACTTATTCATCACTGTAGTTTAACTACTTATACATAAAACTTCAAAACTTAGAATAGAAGTGGAAATGCAATTTCTGCAGTGATCAGAACATTCTGTCTGGAAACAACACTTCTGGAAATCTAGGCGCTCTTCCTGGTATTGTTAAGTCACATTTAAATCCAAAAGCCTATAGAACAAGTTCTGAAAACTGCCCCCAAGTCCTGGCAGCTGTATTAAAGAGAGAAGAGCAGTGCCCCAAGCTCTGAGACTCCACCCTGAAGTTACACAGCAGCAACCACTCCATTTTTTGGCCTGTCACTTGGATAAGAAGCTATTTATTTCTATTTTCCATTCTACCCATGTGTAAGGCAGAAATACTCATTGAGCCTCTCCACAAATAACTGGAGATTAGTGCTGCATGGTATCTGTAAAAACAGAAAACAACTGCAGCATTTAACTTTTTAATCATTCCAAGATGCAACGAGGGCAAAGATTAGCCTTTGCATTTCAGGTGAGCTGTAGTCACTGACTGCTCAATGCTGTGAAGAAGCTTCTTCCAGAAGCAAAGCATGTGCATGTTTTGATTGTTTTTCTGAACACTTTTTAAACACTCAGTGTAGTAGAAACCAGTTAAAATGAGTTCTAGGCCATCTCAAACCCAAATCTTAAGAATTATCTGCTGCCCAGCAGTTCTGATGTTTCAGCACCAAGCCAGGCTCTGAGCTCACCTTTACTCAAGTCACACCAGACTGTGGCAAAACCTGGGTTACCACACCTGACCCCTAGAGCTGGAGACCAGAGCAATCCACTTGGGCACAACTCCCTGAATTCCAGTGCTGAAGTGGTTCTCAGCTGTTCTGTGCCATCCCCATGGCCCTGGTGGCCAGAGTCACTCACCTGGTCCTTGACACACTCCACGGTGGCCCTGCGGAACGGGGTGATGTTCACAGCCATCGTCTGCCCGTTCTGACCCAGCACACACAGCTGGAACTTTACTGTCTCCCCCTTCTGCAGACAGTCACCTTTGTTTGCCATGCCAACAATTCCAAAGGGATACACCTCTCCTTTCATCTCACCTAGAGGGGAAAGTATGAGACTCAACTGAGAGGCTTTTGCCACCTGATTTCAGATTTCCAATATTCCAAATGCTGCTTTTACAGTCAGCTTAGCAATGTGGATGGATACAGTCAGTAGTGTGAATAAAATCTTCAAACACTCTATTTACAGTGGATTCAACTTGTGCACTTGTGAAAAGAGTACTTAATTAAAAGGAACCAATCTTACCATCCTCCATGACTTCAATCATGCCCTGGTATTCTGTCTGTGTGGGATCTACACTCCTCAAGGGACGAATTACTTTACCAGAGTAAACAGTTGGATCAGCTTCTTCAGTGATACCGTTCACTGAAAAGAGACAGAACAAAAGAACAGGATGTTTTAATCAGAGTTTATTTTAAAACTGGTTTAAATAAGTGATTCAGATTGACCAAGAGTCAACATTTGGCACTGCATGACACCAAATCAAAATTACACTGACATATCATACATGGACATAGAAAAATTTTTCTCAAGAAACTTAAGGTCAGGAAGCTTGAAAAGCAAAATCAAAGTGTTTCCTTCCTTTCTCTTCCACTACATTCCCTACTCATGTTAATCATTCAATCATCTTTAAGTCCCCCATCCCCAAGTCCTTAATACCCTCCCCCATCCGCCCTGCTCCTGCAATCCTTCCCCTTTGAGGTTCAGCACAATTACTGCAGGTACTGATCTGGCCAGTTCTGCCACTCAGCCTCTCCTTCTAACTCCCAAGTGAGGAGGGCTGAGGACACTAAAGGTTCACAGAATTGTTGCTGTGCACACAACTGTTGACCTGAGCTTGTCTGTTCTCTGCAAACACAGGCAGCAGCTTTCAGGGAACCAACAACCACCCCACACTTCTTGCTCTCAGCTCCAATGAATGGATCATTAACAAACTCTACTCCTGAACATGTACCAAGAGCCCTACAGGCAGGAAACACCAGGTACAGCCTTACCTGCATGTGTTTTGTTTACTTTCTCTGCACTAACTTTGTTTCCTTTGCCTTTTGACAAGCTGTATTCCACAGTGTCTCCAAGTTCCAGGCTGTCGATATCACCACAATATTCACTACAGGAACAGAATGATAAAACAGTTTTCCCTTATTTACATGAGAACAGTGATGCTCACCCAACATCCACATCAGTTATCAGAAAGTTTTTAAATCCCTCATCACTTCACAAGAAATCTCCATTCAGGAAAGTGAAGTGTTTCAAATACATAACACAACTGGATTTCTTGGCCTGGGAATTAGAGGCACAGAACACCAGGACTGCTGACTAACAGAAAAGCCTGCACCAGTCATCGAGCAGAGATGATAAATAAAACTGTAGATATCTAAGTAAATATATATATATATAATATCTAAGTAAATATATATATATACACTTTTTTTTTTTCGCTGTGTGTGTTAAGTGCAAACAGGTTTAACACTCAACCCCACGGAACTCCAACACTCCCACTCCCCCCAAAAAGACACACAATCAAATAATAAAACTGTCATGCACCTGTAGTGGAAGAAGATCTCCTTATCATGATTGGCTGTTTCAATAAACCCAAAGTTATCTTTCAGGGCTGCCACGTATCCCAAGAGCCTCTTGGAGCTGTAGTTACGTCCCAGCATCCTGACAGAAACAGCCGTCTGCAGCCCCGTTCTCTTCACCTCACACACACAGAACTCAACCTGGTGGAGAGATGGCAATCAATACTAGACAGAAAAATGCAAAGAAAACCATGGCCACCAACAAAAAAAAAAAACCCAGACTAATTTTGAAGCTGTGTAGCTCTGCAGCAGCACCCGGGCTCTCCAGGAAAGTCATCTCCTAGTCACTGCTTCCCCATAACCACGCCAGTCATTGACATTTCCTACAGTCCAAGGAGCAACACCACACCTGGGATATCTGCAAGGCAAGCCAGCCTCCAGCTTTTCACCCCTTAAACATGAGAACCTTTCTGTCCATGGGGATCACCTCCTTTCCCTACACTGGCCAGCAGTGGCCCAGAGTGGCATGTGCCTCACTTCACTCCTTGTTTCAGTTTTTAGAAACAATAACGAGCGACTAGAATGGCTCCTGAGGATTTTGTTGCTCTTTCTCACCTCCAAGCTTTTTCCCTTTCCATTGTCTCTCAGGCTAATATGCTCATGAGGGAATATTCTCCCTCTTCAATATCCATTTTAGTTTCTATGCTAATTTCCTCTTGACAAGCAGTGTCTACTTAATGATAAAATTTCTTTGTTTAAAAAGCATCATTTACACAGTAAGACCATCTATGTGTCACCAGGTTGGAGGTTGTTTTTTACTTACAGAAGACTGACTCATTTAAACACAAAATTCCAGGTGATACCACACAAATGCCTTGTCCTCCATCTGTTCCAAGTAAAGGCAAAGAGAAGCTCACACTCCATAATGCCCAGAACAGTATTTCCCAACAGTACACTTAATTCTCTTACCTTATCTCCTATCTGGGGATTAGTAGATCCTTCCACATCCTTGGCCTGGTAAGGAATGGTCAGTTTTACTCCACAGTCGTCATACACAATTATTCCATCCTCAGCTTCCTGAAAACAAGAGGTCACAATTCAGCAATCAGGGTCTCTTTAGGAACAGTTTCCTAAACACAGTTCAAGCACTGCTCATTGGAGTCTCAGTGGTTTTACAATAACTGCTCAAAAACACAAGCAAACTCTGGGTAAGGAGCTTTAAATGATGCCAGACAGTATTTTAAAAGGCAGTGAAGTATCTCAGTTGCCACCAGTTCCAGGAAGCATTTATTGGAACTTTTAAGTATTCTGGCATTGTTTAAAACCACGTAACAAAACAGTAAGAGGTTCTTCCCATGAAACTTAAATAATTCTATCTAGACTCTTGTGTACTGAGAGGTAGAAAAACTCCCAATCAATTTCCTGGAAATTATCCTCAACAACAATATGATCCTTAGTGAGTATTCACAATACTTTCACTATCTTCTTCAGAGCAGTTAGTTTTCACTGACTGCTCTCATCAGCTGTAGTTCATATCTACACAAAATGAACAGTGCTTCAAACCCAGCTTCAGCTTAATCTGAATCTAAAATCTCTAATTTGAATTAGAGATTTTAAGGAAGCAGCCTCAGTCTGCAAAGACAGGAATGCAGAACAGATATTCACAAGCAGAAGAGCAGCATTACCTTCTCTTTGCCTTTATTTGGGCTAGTGGCTTTGGCTGGAGTGGCTTCTTTGTCTATAGTGCCCACAAAGCGATGTTCTGACTGGGTGTGGAAGGAAACCGTGCCCTTGGGAAGCTTTTTAATCCTGATGGCATGGTTCCTTTGGGCAGACAGCATATCCTGGAAAAGAAATCCATCAGGTTATAGACAGACTGTGCATCGTTTCCTTAAATGCTGGGATTTTATAGGAGTTTTAATCCCACTTACAGGAACAACGGTGAACTCTACTTCATCAGAAATATGGAGCTGATTTCCATCCATGATCTCACTGAAGTGGAAGAACATCCGAGCATCCCTGTCCACACACTTAATGAAGCCAAAGCCATCCCTCATTGCTGCAATCACGCCCTGGAACAGCCAAAACCCAACAATTACAGTTTCATCCCTGGTATGTGACATCTGTCTGCAGCTGCTCCACGTGTCAGCAGTTGGCAGGAAGGCCTGAATCCTGGGAAAACACTTGGTTTATGCAATGTCCTTCCTTCCAAATCCTGGTTAACCTGAAATGCAGACAAGTTCTTCCCACCTCATTCCTAAAGTTAACTCGTGATGAAGTGGAGAATATTAATTTAAGGCACTACACCAAGGTCTGAAGTCAAAGAACCTGCCAGCACCATCACACAGGGAACACAATGGGGCAGCTCTACAAACACTGTATCTACAGGATCATATAAAACATCCAAACACACACTAAACATACAGCCATCTATAAAAACAGGAAAAAAAAACAGTGCTCAGAGGAAAGTTTAAGAGAAAACCCCTCAGATTTCCAGTCACAAATGAAGGAATTATAAAGAAGCTGTTAAATAAGGCTCCCTTACCCGTGGGTGTGTGTTATGGGAACACACTCCCATGTGACACAGGAGTTTAGTGGCCTTCCTGATAACTACTAGAAATGGAATGCTGAGTGATAAACAGAATATACTGACAAAACCCAAACCCTAGCACCAGATCCTGCCAGAATTAAGGTAGAATTCATTAACATATTGCCTTCAACCCTCTTAATACAGAGTTTAGCAAGTCTCAGGAGAAGCTCAGAGTATTTGAATGACAGTGCAAGGGTACCTTTCACCTTTAGGAACATTCTTCTCTTAAACAGCTTTCACAAACTCCAGCAAAACAACCAACCTTCCTAGAGGCTGCCAGCACCCCCATGACAGCTCAATTCAGGCAGCCAGGTGTATGTAGCCAGAGAAGAAATACAAGAAGTCTACAGGATAGAAATCCCAAATCTCAAAGGATGAAATCAAAACTCAGGCGTTTTTTTAAAGCCAAGGGACAATAATTCACAGCACACTGATGTGACAACACTGTAACTGAACTCCAAACTGCAAAGGAAGGCAAAGTTACAGTCTAGTTGGAACAGAACCAACATTCCAAGTTACAGGAATGAAAGATATTCTGTAATACTCATTAGCACATCCATCTTAGTCCCTGTAATCCACAAAGAGTTTCTTGTACTGAGAGAACTCTGCACTTTACCATCCTTCTGCTTGACCCTCAGATAGAGACTGGCCAAAAAATCCTCAAATACAAAAGCTACTCACAGTCCCTCCTCCAATTATTTACACTTTTCACAACGTGAATCAGGGGATGAATCCCAGGGTCTTCCAGTTTTCCTAAGAGGAGTAGTTACCTCTTTAGACTCAAGTATGTGCATTTTAAACTGTCAGTTCAAGACTACATTACTTCTGTCTGCTACAACCAGCCAGCAATCCCCTCCAAGAGGGCCAGTTAAGGTCTAATTTCCTAATTCAGTTTCATTTAACTGTTAAAAAGTAGTGAAGATTTTATTCTTTTAAGGTAAAGATGCAGAGCATTAATTCTGAACTTTCTATTTTGCTTGCACTGCAGATCTGAGAGCTGGATTTCAGAGCAGGCAATGGAAGACACCAGTGATTTTTATATCTGTTGTAGAAGACAGCCCCCAACTCATGCTTTACTTTCACTTCCCCTCAAGAACTAGAAAAGTTTAGAGATGGATACTTGCCATTTCTCTGGTTTCATTAGTAAACTGGAAAGTGTTGGGGAGAACCTCAATGTTGGTGGCTCGTTCCAGTTTGTCGCGCCTGTCCGTGGAAATGTTGAACCTGACGTGGTCACTCTCCAGCAAGGTCACCTTGGATTTTGTATCCTTGTCTCCAAAGGGAAGCTCTTTAGGAATCACAAAGTCCACTTTGATGCGGCCGGGTAACGGATCGCTCTGGGGACACAAAACCCAGGGGGAGCTGAGTTCACCTGCAAGGCTCAGCACAGCTGCCAGCAGCACAAGGCTTCCTGCCAAACCCTGCTGGACTCAGCCTCTGCTCCACTTCCACCACTCCTCATCTGGAACTTGCCCAATGCAAGGTGACTTTTGGAGTTGTTGGTTGGCTTGAAGGTTTTTTAAGCCCCAGCCATGTCCTGCTGAAGGAATTCTCTCTATTTCAAGAATGAAGTTTATAACCATAATCATAACACTTCGAAAAGGTAGGTTCTTTCTCACTGAGTCTTCAAAACAACCCCAAACCTTCTCACACTAACAGAGACTCACCTAAAACCTTACTGGAAGTGTTCATCAACACTACTCCAAACAAACATTACAGCCCAAAAGCCTCATTAACTGTTAATGCTCATAAGAATCCATAGATCTTGCTTATCCCAGCAAATATTTTTCCCTTTTTCCTAGACGTTTGCTTTAAGGATATGTTCTAACCCCACAAAAAAATTTATAGCAAGTATTTGAAACATTAAAGAAAACACCCACCCCATCATGTACCACTACCCTAACTCTTCATCTTCGGATTTGAAATTAAGAAAAAGAATAAATCTTTACTCTGACTCTGATGCATATGCAGCAAACAGGTACTGGGAAATGGAACAACTGTTAGACAGGAATTCAATGCAAACAAACCAGCATTACACACGTTTATTTAACTACTGAAATTCACCTGGTTTTTGCTGGGTACTTTTGGAATTACTTTGGTTACAGTTCCTTCAAAATGTTCAATGCTGATATCTTCAAAAATGACAGTTCCTTGAGGCAGCATTCTAACATCTGTTGCAACTTCTTTACCCTAAGAGCACAAAATCAGTCAAACACCCAAAGAAAAGAGAGAAAGCAATAGACAATTCCCAATGAACCTCAGTGAACCTCCTCCCCCCTTGTTTTAAAGCTGGGGAAAGCAGAGCTGGGCAGTTATCCCCTAGGACCTTGGCTTCCGTTTTACTGGATTTCGTCTTACATTTCTGTCTTTGATTGTAAACTCCACATCATCACCAGGCTGTAAGGTTTCTAGGTCACCTTTAAATTCACTATAATGAAAGAATATCTCCCTCACGACATCACCTCTCTCAATAAATCCAAAGGCTTCCTGTGAACAGAAAAAAAAAAAAAAAAAAGGCATTTAATTGTCCATTGTCAGAACATACCAATAAATCATTTAACAGGTTCTGTTAAACACAAAACAACTAAATTCCAGCACAGCACTTAGAGATGTACACAGCTGACTGCCACAAGAAATATATAAACAGAAATAAATGGAACTTTCTTTGTTAAGAAGAGCATTAGTATCAAAGATGAGCTGTTTAAACAATTTCACACAATTTACACCCACAGCCCAAACTGTTAACAGCTCTTAACAACTTAAATATTACTTTGAACAGCACTCTCCAAAATAGCATTTCATTTTCAAATGAAACTTAAAATCACTTACTTTCATGGCACAGACTACTCCTTGACAGCGGGCTTGTTTCTTTTTTAATAGCATAATGTTACGAGCACTTACAGCACCAGTACTAGAGAAAAAAAAAAAACAAAAAAACAACTCTTAACCCAAAACTGAAACAAAAATTAAGACTGTATTTCATATAATAGCTCCTGAAATAGGTATAAATTCTGCCTAACTACTAAAATAAAATATGAAACCAGAAAAGCAACACCAACTTACTGTTTATTTGTATCAATTATAAAGTTTATTTTATCTCCTGTTTCCAGCTGTACATTTCCTTCAACATCCTCTGGGGTGTAAGTCAGGTAAAATACTTCCTGTAAATTAACATTAACTAAAGTTACTCTATTTTCAGAGTAGTTGTTTCAAAGAAAGATTAACACAATTTTAATAACAATCTCTGCTTAATTTAGTGAGAAAATCAACAATAATAAACATGGCATGCAAAACATTCCTTTTCCATCGTGCTGTTTTGGTGAGTATGTAACAAGCAGCTTAAGTTGAAAGGTTTTGTACAGGACCATCTTTAAAGGCCAATTTCTAAAAGCTAGAAGTTCAAGATAAGGATACATGAACTTCATCAAGTTTAAAAGAGAACAGCTATTTGGCTCTAGGAAGTTCTCCACACACATAAGCAAGCAAACTGTCTAAATAACATCATTTTTTGTAGTAATTACCAAAGCATGCTTTTTTTTTTTTGGCCAAAAACTGCACAGTTCAGTGCAGTGTCAATTGTCTACATTAAACTGCTTTTTTGTTTTGTTTTTTGTTTTTTTCTCATAGACCAGTGATGGATCAGTGAAGAGTTCAAATAAAATACACAAGCTTTACCCCATTACGTTCGTAGCAAACACTCCCTGTTGGACTTTGACCCGGGGCAGCTGGAGATTTACTCTCTAAATTGTGAGGAACAGCACACACAACCTACCAGTCAAAAAAAAAAAAAAAAAAATCCATTGCTAGTCATTCAGGAGTGGCATTGTTGTACACAAATCTCAGTATCCTCTACTACACACTCAGCAGGGAATGCCACACTGCAACTTTTCAATCTCACAGAACCCCTCTTGGCTCTAGAAGTGTATGGAGCCAAGCAAGAGCTCAAACTGAACCTCTGAATTTTTATCAGAGCGCACTGAAATATATTTCAGTGTAACTATACTGAAGGTAGTTAATACCCATGCTAAATTAACCCAGTTTTCTGTACTGGAGTAAAGGATGGAAATGATGCAGGTATAGAAAATAGGCACTAACTTGTCCATTTATTCGTTCTTCAGGTAATATTTCTGGCTTTATCTTCACCAATTTAATAGCAATGGGTTTTCCAGTTCGGCGATCAGAAGACACTTCAAACTCAACATCGTCTGCAAGACAATCAAACATTGCAATGCTGTCAGACTTCTGTCTGGGACTGGGATCTTTTACAAAAATCACTAAATGGCTTGAGTTTTAACTCACTGCTTGTACCAAACACAATCAAGCAGAACTCAGGTCCTATTGTTACCAAGGAACGACACACGATCTGCAAAAATTTTCTGATTATTCTGCTTATTATCTCCTGTTGCAAATGAACTGTTCTGGTGTAATTCCACAGCAATTCCCTCTCCCTCTCCTTGCTACTGTACAGCAGACTCCACACTGAAGTTCAGACAACACAACTAAGGCCATGAAACAGTTTAGAAACTTCACTCTCATGGTAATTATCAGCATGAAGTTGCAGCCTCCTTGTGCTGAAAAACACCTGGCCATCCTCAAAACTAATTCTAAACAACGCAATAGGGAGCAAAAGAGGTAAATTCTCCCACAGACTGAGTATTTGCTTCCATCTCAGCTAGACAAGTTTAACCTAACTCTGCACCATTTCCCTTCCCACAGCAGTTTGCACCACAAGCTGCACGAAGCGCTGGGAAGGGCTCCCGCAGGAGCAGCAGAGGGTTCTTTTCTGACAAGTGCCAGACTGGTGCTGGTGCCAAAGCTCGGGTACCTCCTACTTTGAGCTCCTGCAGGTTGCCGTTGTACTGGGAGCAGTGGAAGAAGAGCCGGGCCTGCCGCTCGGAGCACTGGATGAAGCCGTAGGAGGTCAGCAGCTTCTCGATGACGCCGGTCTCGCGCAGCGCGGCCGAAGTACCGTTGGGGTACCCGTTGTGTCCATTGTTGTGGAGCAGGTTTGGATCAAAGCTCATCTGGGCCACATAAAGCAAAGAACAATCTGAATATCTAAACACTGAACATCAGCCTCTTTCCTTCACGGTAACGCATAGAGCTTGTGTAAGTTAGTGAAACGTTCCTAAAATGTGTTCTCGGTTTTACTCTGCTCTTAAAACAGAGTAAAACCACCAAAAGAGTTGAGCTTTTTTAAGACTGTAATCCTTAAAATTTATCCAGGCAACGTATTTATAAAACAAGCCAGAACTGTAAGGCAAAACCAAAGCTTGCTTAGAACAAAACAGACTTCTGGCATTTTTCAAGTATTACACCTCAAAGTACTCCCACATTCACTGTTTCACACCAGAGCCTGAAAACATCTGAAGTATTTGCTCTTCCAAATTAAACAGGTGATTAGGAAAATGCAACAGTTCTGAATCAACACAATTAGGTTCAAATCCCTGCATAGTTTCTCCCTAGTTCATGTGTTCAGTCTTTCATACTAAAAAATAGTATTAAGTAATTAAACAGTTTTGCACAGTTATGGAATTAATAAGCAGAATTTAGAATTCCTGTGGCATAGAAGCTCAAGTGCCAGAAAGACACAGAAAATTTTAAAATAGCACTCAAGGTGTAATGAACTGCTAAATTAACTGCCGTCTATTAAAATATTTTATTTTATGGGGTGTTTTTCGTTTTCCAGTCACAGAGTCACCCTTGAAACATTCCCAATCCCTTTACCAACTCATTGGCTTTTCTGATGCACAAGTCTCCCT
The DNA here is from genome assembly GCA_018697195.1 of Certhia americana. Classification (NCBI taxonomy): domain Eukaryota; kingdom Metazoa; phylum Chordata; class Aves; order Passeriformes; family Certhiidae; genus Certhia; species Certhia americana. The sequence goes on from JAGMWU010000028.1 coordinate 4,712,942, forward strand.
TTTAAAGCAGGGCACTTGGACTTACAGGTTAGCAATTAAATCAGATGAAATGCACTACACTTCACTAAACACTGCAATTCACCTGGAGCAACCCTCTTCCCTCCAAACAGTCAACATGCACCTTAAAATACACAGGATTATTTCTTAGATTCCAGAGGTTTTAATTTGGAAACAGAATCATATAGGTTCTCTGCTTTCTTGTTGCAACAAGCAGAGATTAAAAATTACTCAGCAATGTGTTTAGTGAAGATAAAAGACACCTGAGCAACTTGTAAAAGGGTCATGTTTCTCACTCAAACACAGCCAGTGAGTTACTCAATGTATTAAAAGGCACAGCATTCTTATTCTGCTGTTTGTAAATCAGTTTAGAAGTGATCAAAGAGCACCAAAAAACACCTGCTGTGAAGTTCTTGGGCAGAAATCTTTGGTCTTGGATACTGACATTAAAAAAAAGAAATTGCAAACAAGTGCACAAAGTAAAGACTGACAGTATTTTATCTCCAAGAGGAGGTCTTCACCCTCCTTCTGGTTCAGACCCACATGGGGCAGATGTAGATGAAGAAAAACACAAATAACAGAAGGTGGGGGAGTGATTTGAGGGGGCAAAAGGATCCCAGGACACTGTGTAATGGTCTCCATCCCACAGCACTGCTCAGCACTTCCACAGTACAGCATTACCACCAAAGGCTTTAAGAATCCACTGAACTGCTAAATTTGCTGTGGTATCATTTCTGTAACACTCATGCTTATTTCTTTGCTCTACATCTCACTTTTCTTTCCCTAAAAAATCAGTAACAATCTCAATTTTAATCAATGCTGCCCTCTTATTTTTACCTGACCAACCTGCAATAACATAAATCAATACCCTTCACATGTTTCCAGTCATGCAATACTGTCATGCCAGGAAATAATGAATCAGGAACATGACCCTGTTAGAGACACACAGAGAACTCCAGCCCATCCCTCCTCAAAGGCCTCCTGCCAACACAGACAGCCACAGCTTTGTCCAGCTGAGTCCTGGAGACCTCCAAGGACAGAGGTTCCTCCACCTTTCTGGGGTAACTGTTGCCTCAGCAAAGATCTCTTTCCACTCCTGTCCAGCCTAAGCTGCTCAAAGGACAAAATCCACAGCAATCACATCTTTTCTATGCACTGGATTATGTTTAAAGGACACATTTTTTCTGAGTATTTAACAAAAAGCACTTGATAATGCTGCTAAAATTTACTGACTAGTTCCTGTCAGCATCATCCCAAGATAACAATCCTTATCTTTAAAGAAAGGCAATCCCAGGACACTCCACACAAGAAAATATCCTTGTGGGAACACAACAGCTGAAGTGTTTTAAGCTATCGTAGAGTTTGAAATACTTTTCAAAAATAAACTGGTCCTGCAAGTAGGGTGGCTGGGGGAAGAGAAAATGATATGTTATTATACCTTCTCCCAGGAGAATTACAGGCCAGAGCATTAACCCATTCTGGAAGCTGGAAGGAGCCTGCCAAAGGCTTCTGTGAGTCACCAAATGGCCACCTCACCTCTGATACAAGGGAAGCAACAAACAGAACTAAAGCCTCAAACATGAACTAAAGGTACATCAGATAAAAACGACAAAAATCTAGCTTAAAATTTAGCTCAGAATAGCCTCTCTTAGGGTTAGAAAGCCACAGTGCTTCACCTCCTGCTCAGACTACCACTGCATGACATCATTTGAACAGTCTGAGTTTGAAGGAGCATTAACAGCACAGCACAAAGAACTCCTCATCAGTCCTCTAAAGCCTGACAACTTCAGTTCAAACAAAGATTCCTCAGGTGGCACTAAATTTTTCTGTACAAAGATACTATAAAGTATCAGCAGCTTTTCCAGATAATTGTCGAATTCCTACATTGTATAACAGGAGAATGAACTATTAACCTCATCAAAAGAAATATTCAGAGGACGAAAAAAAACCCTTGTGCTGGAAGAGTAAAAGACTATAGAGAAGTTATTTGAGAAAAGGGATTGGAACCACCAATCTACTAGTACTGGGAGAGAGAAACACCAATAATCAGCTCCCAAGGTGATTATATAACAATTATAAATATTGTTAAATAGAACCACATTGCAGGTACTAGGAATTCACCGTACTAAATGAACGTAACAGCAAAGAGTCATGGAACCACTGAATGGTTTGGGTGGGAAGGAGCCTTAAAGATCATCCTGTTCCACCCCCTGCCATGGGCAGGGACACCTTCCACTAGCCCAGGTTGTTTCAAGCCCTGTACAGCCTGGCCTTGGACACTTCCAGGAACGGGGCAGCCACAGCTGCTCTGGGCAGCCTGTGCCAGGGCCTCACTATTAAATGAATTCATTATCAAGAACTATTAAAAAAAACCTAACCAACCCCACGCCCTTCTGTTAAAAACTTAGTAAGAACCATGTTCAAAAATACACATACAACTCTTTCTCCACCCCGTGCACCAACCTCGCAGTGATATTCAAATATTGCACTTTCAGTAGTATTTGCCGATTCTTCTGTTTCAGCACAAGTTTCTAAGGATGAAGACTGCTATTATTTTAAAAAAGGGAACAAAAGGAAGAGAGACAAAAAGAGAAAGAAAAAGATAGCAAAAGAAGGTGATCTATCAAGCTATAGAGAATACAAGTGCTGCTGCCCTGGGCAGTTTCACTACAGCACTGGAGAAAACAAAGACTACTATAGCAGCGTCGGGACGTGCTCTTTTGAAGCTGTTGAGTAGGCACAAACTTCTTGTTTCAGATCAAGCCTTGTATCTTCTTCAGTGTAAGTTGCCTCTTCTTTGGTCTTGAGTTGTTACAATGTGGTATACTTATATTCTTTTCCTGATCTGAACTTGAAGCAGCAGTTTCAGGTGGTAAATTCTGTTCTGTTCCACTTCATACTGGAGAAAGGAGAAAGACACACACACTAAGTATCACTTTGAAGGAAATTCTCATCAAATCACAGAATGGACTGGTTTGCAAGGGACCTTAAAGACCATCTATTTCTAAACCCCCTTGCACACATCAGTTTTAGGTCTTACTAATAACAGGTGCATTTCCTCCACCTTAATACAGTAAATTTAATCCATGTTAGGAAAAGCTGGTTCAGACATAACTGGCATTCCCACTTCCAGTTTTATTTTCCAAAAGACTGGTAGACTCCAAGCCAGTGAGATGGTATTTCCAATTCTGAACTCTTCAGAAACACTTAAGCCTCTCAGGGAAGGGCCCAGTGTGTACCATTAAAATAGCAACTCCATTTTGATCATTAGTATTTGCTCCATTAGCAGGCCTTAGTCCTCCTATCAATAACTTTCTATGGCTGCTTATTAATTAAATTATGCCATAATTTATATAAGTGCTCTCACAGATCCTCAGAGGAGCAACAGGGATATATCTTATACATGGGAATTAAAATTTCTTGATTACTTCTGTTCCAAAGTTTAAATTAAGAACTAGTGATACCTGAAGCACACTTAGACTTGTATAAAAATTAACAAATTTCTCAATTACGTGTACAGACACTGCATGTAAAATAACACAGAGCCATTCTCTAGACTTCTGAAACAGTTTTTGTAAAATATTGATTACATGTGATGGTATTTGTGTAGCTAACATCAGGGAGAATCCTTTCTGCACCAGTAACTAGTTAGCAATTAATTCCCTTCTAAAGTTTTCCAGTGCCACTGTCTTTTCATGAGAAAAGCAGTTTCGGCAAATTGCCACCTACCTCACAAAACAGAACTTTACAGAAACAGAAGCCTTCCTTGAGAAGAAATCAAGTTTTGAGTTTGTTGCTTACTCAACAGATAGTTAAAAAAAAAAAAAAAGGAGAATATTTTTGTGGACAAAAGCAGGTGAGAAGCACCAGAGCTCTGACCTCACAGACACATACACTGGCAGTTCTGCAGTAATCTAAAGGTATGAAGCATCAGAGCACAACTCTTCCCTAAATCATTCCACAGGTCACACACCAAAAGAGAAAGAATATGGACAAAGCCTATTTCTCCTGTGTAGCAGGAAAGTGAATTTCACAACTTGTTCTGAGCTTTGAATTCCCTCTGAATTTAACAGTCAATTTAAGTGACTGAAACCTGAATGCAAAGACACTTCAAACTCTCAGCCTCACCACAGTGAAAACACAGAGTGAAGGCAGCTACTGCAAGAACCCCAAATGTGCAAACTCCCGTTTTACAGAAGTTTGTATTTCAGATTTCCCCCAGCTGATGCATCTCCTTCAGCCACCACTGAGAATTTCCAGCTGAAATGAGTTTTTCTGTCAGATCCTTAAACACACGTGAAACAGATTAAACAAACTGGGTGAGGGCTGTTCCAATCTGGTGTGGATTATAAAATACTATAAATCAGAAGACACAAAGCTATTGCAAAGATAACAGTATCACTGCTTTTCCCTCTCCTCAGCATTACACTGGGGCAACTGTTACAAGCCCTTTCAGGACAGCCTTATTTTGGGGCAGCACTTCAGCTCTGAAATCAGCACACTACATCCCAGGAACTGCACAGACACACTTGAAATCTTCTCACGTACTTCCCTCTCATTTAATTAGACTGATATTATTAGAGCTCTCCTAGAGATATCATATCATATTATATTTATCATTTTTCTGCCTGTAAAATATATCACTTTTTCATTTCACAATCAAAACACCTCATCTGATCAAAAAAGACAAAAGTTAATTTTATCAGTCATGGAATAAAGGCATAAATCTTTCCATTAAACCCCACTCTGATTTGATAACAAGATGGGTTTGCTACACTTAAAGTTATTTTTAAAAAGCTCATAAAGCAAGCAAAACTCAAGCAAAAAGAAATATGTGCTCATCTGCCTCAAATTCTTTACTTTTTAATTCAGCTACTATAAATACTCCAAATGGTAAACACCCTGAGCAGCTCGCCCAGCCTCCAAGTCTCACTGCCCTCTGCATTTGTGTATTTACAGCTGAAAGGTTTAATGCAAAGACAGGGAAGAGCTGGGCCCTGCTCTTGAGGTGTGTCCTGTGCAGATCCTGCTAAATGACAGCAGGTCACATGAAGCTGTTCACAGGCAGAAAGCACCTAGGGAGCCCCACATGGAACCTGCCCGATGACAGCATCGTTCTGCTTCCCATTTTCTTCACAAAAAGAAGCAACTGCAAGGACATGCATTCTGTGGATCAGAGCACGTGCTTCCAGAAACAGCCCTCTACGATGTGACCAAGGTACAATTCAATAAAGATAAAACTTTGTCTTTTCAGTGTGCACATACAACACAGATCCGGGGAGATCAGGCTCCTCCATCTCTTTTCAGATGGATATTGGAAAGCAGCACAGAGCACTGGCTCCTGGGCACCCCAGCCAGGACGTGACAGCTACCAGACGAGCCACCACCACAGCCGTGAAGTCCTTTACACGTCAGGAAAAATACATATATGGGGGAAAAAAGAAGCAAAGAACTGCCAAGGGCATCTATAAAGGATGTGCGGAGAAAAAAAAAATCAAAAAAAAGTCGTTAAAAGAAATACCCGGATTTTTTAAGGGTTGTGTGGTGCGGAGACGAACCCCACGCTGGGTATCGGTGCGGACAGCAGAGAACCGGCCCCGGCCCGACGGAGCCGCCCAGGCCCGGTCCCTGCCGCGGCCCCGCTCGCTGCGCTGCACCAAGATGGAGGCGGCGGAGCGAGGGGCGGCCGCGCCGAGGGGCGGCGCCGGGGCCCCGCCGCCAGCGGAGGCCGCCGTGGCGCGGGGGCGGCGGCTCCGGCCGGGTGACAAGCGGCAGGGCCGTGGCGGCAGGACGGGCCGGGGGCAGCGCCCGCCCAGCACACAAAGGGGGGCGAGGCGGCGGGTCGCACCACCGCCACACAAAGGGCCGCGGCGGGCGCTGCGCCTGGCGGGGCCGCGCGCGGCACGCCGGGAGCCGCCGCCGCCAGCTCCGCCCGCACGGCCCCGCGCGGCCCCGCCTGAGGGCAGAGCCCCCGCGGCGCGCCCCCTCACCGCCGCGGCCCGCGAGCCACGGCGGTTCCGGGACGGCCGGTCCCAGCGCGGCACTCGGCGCCGCTGTCCCGGAGCCCCCGGAGTGCAGCCCCGCGCACCCACGCGCCCCGCGGCCGCCGCTCCCATCCCCGCACGCGAGGCATAGTAGGCCGCCACGCCCAACCACCCCCCCAGCCGCGCGCAACCCCGGCGGGGCGGCCGGCGCGCGACCCCAGGTACGGGCGGAGACGCGCGGGCGCGGTCCCGCGGCTCTCGGAGCCCGCCGTGGAGGGAGGGGTATGGCGGCGGGCTCCCGGGCCTCCCCGCACCACCCAACAGCCCCTCAGGGCCCCCGCTCCAGCCGCCGGCCATGAGCAGCAAGGCACGGCACGTGGAGAGAAATCACGCGCTCTCGCGAGAGCCGCCCGCGGAGGGGGGGAAAGGGGCGGGGCCGCGCGTGCGCGCTTCGGGGCCACCCGCGGCCGTGGCCACGACTCGCGGCTCGCGCCGGAGGGGATTGGGGGGGGAACCAGTGAGGGGGGGGCGCAGCACGCGCGCGCGCCCGGGGGGAGCGCAGCGCACCCTGCGGCTGGGGAGGGAGAACGGTGAGGGGAGAGACGAAAACCCGGGAGGGGAGAAAAGAGACCCGGTGTGGGGAGAGACAAAACCCGGGAGGGGAGAAAGAGAAACCCGGTGTGGGGAGAGGACAAAAACCAGTGAGGGGAGAAAGAGAACCCCGGTGTGGGGAAGAGACAAAAACCCGTGAAGGGGAGAAAGAGAACCCGGTGTGGGCGAGAGACAGAAACCCGGGAGGGGAGAAAGAAGAACCCCGGTGTGGGGAGAGACAAAACCGGGAGGGGTAGAAAGAGAACCCGCGCTGAGGAGGAACACACAACCCAGGAGCGAGAAAGAGAACCATTGTGGGGCGGAGAACACAAAAACCCGGGGGGGAGAAAGAGAACCCGCGTGTGGGGGAAAAACACATAACCGGGAGGGGAGAAAGAGAGCAACCGGTGATGGGGGAACACAAAACCCGGGACGGGGAGAAGAGAACCCCGGGTGGGGAGGAGACCCGCGACTGCGGGGGTAACACAATCCGTGAGAGGAGAACGAGAACGGCGAGCGGCTGTTTGCGAGAGAGAGAGCCCGGCTGAGGGGGAACACAAACTCCGGAAAGAGAGGAGAAAGAGAACCCGGTGTGGGGAGAGAGAGCCCGGCTGAAGGGGATGAGTGACAAAACCGGTGAGGGGGGGAGAGAGAGAGGTGAAACCCCGGCGGAGGGGAGAGCTTGAGGCCGGCACTGCCACGCGAGAAGAAGGAGGGGAAAGAAAGAGGTGAGGAGAAGGAAAGAAAAGGGAAAGCCGCGTCTCGAGGGAAGAGAGAAAAGCGGCTTGAGAGGGAAGAGCCCCGGGATGAAGCGTGGAGACCCGAGAGAGGAAAAGGACAGCTCGGCCCGGGCCAGGGCAAAAACAACAAGCCAAACGGGCACGTTCAGGCCCTCAGGAACTCGCTCCTGTGCAGGCAGCGCTCGAGGGACACGAGCGTGAGCTCGCTGAGGGGGGGTTCCCACTGAGCTGAAAGAATCGAACAATACGAAGCTCGACCCAATTGCAAACAAGAAGAGCAAGTTCTCAAATGCCCAGCAAGTTCTCAAAATGCCCAGCCGCCCTCGGGAACCGTGTACCATGGCTATTAACAGTGAGCGAGTCAGTACAGATCCAGAAAAATCCAGAGCTGTAGCGGGAGGTTTAGGTGGATTTTGGGAGAAGGTTCCTCCCCCAAGCGGATGCTGGGCACTGCCCCGCCTCACCCGGGCAGGAGCCCGGCCCCGACGCTGCTCAGGAGCCTTTGGACAGCACTCCGCCAGGGGGATGGCACAGGGTGGGGCGGGCTCGCTGGGATAAGGTGCAGGGCAGGGCTGGCCT
>JAGMWU010000028.1:4720932-4770431 GCA_018697195.1 Certhia americana
TCTGTTTATAATTCACGTGTGTTTATGACTGAACGGAAAACTCTTCAGCTGGAAATTCTCAGTGGTGGCTGAGGAGAAGCAGACAGCGGGGGGAAATCTGAATACAAACTTCTGTAAAACGGGAGTTGGCACATTTGGGGTTCCTTGCAGTAGCTAGCTGCTTCACTCTGTGTTTTCACGTGGTGAGGCTGAGAGTTGAAGTTGTCTTTGCATTCAGTTATACATTGCCACTTAACTTAAGACTGTTAACATGTCAAGAGGGAATTCAAGCTCAAACAAGTTGTGAAATTCACTTTTCCTGCTTACACAGGAGAAAAGGCTTTGTCCTAGTCAGTTGCTCTTGAATTGAGGTTAATTGACTTGTGGAATGATTTAGGGAATAGGTTGGCTCGTGATGAGCTTCATACCTTTATATTGACTGCAGACTGCCAGTGTGTTCCTGTGAGTCAGAGCTCTCTAGTTCTTTCACCTGCTTTGTCCACAAAATATTTCCTCCCCCGTATTAGAAAAAAATTTTATTTTTTAACTATCTGTTGAGTAAGCACAACTCAAAACTTGATTTCTTCTCAAGGAGGCCTTCTGTTTCTGTAAAGTTCTGTTTTGTGAGAAATCAGGTGTGGGCAAATTAATTTCCGAAACTGGGTGCTTTGTCATCATAAAGACCGTTGTGAGCCACTAGGAAAACTTAGAAGGCTGGAATTAATTGCTAAACTAGTGTACTAGGGGACTGCAGAAAGGCTTGGGCCTCCCTGATGTTTACAAGATACACACAGACATACACATGATCATATGTTACAAAAACGTGGTCTTCAGAGGTCTAGAGAAAGGCTCTGATGTTATTTTGTACTCTGTGTCATTGTCCTGACCACGTAGTGAGAAATTGTGTACTTTGTTATAGCAAGTCTAGATGATGCTATCGGTATCACTTAGTTCTTAATTTAACCTTTGGAACAGCAAGTAAATCAAGAAATTTTAATTCTACCATGGTCATAAAGTATATCCCCTGTTGCTCCTCTGAGGATCTGTGAGGCACTTAAACATAATAAATTATAGAGATAGTTTAAATTAATAAATCAGGAACCATAGAAAGACTGTTGGAGGAAGGACTAAGGCCTCTAAGGAGCAAATACGTAATGATCAAAATGGGGAGTTGCTATATAATTAATGGTACAGGACGCACATGGACACCTCCCTATCTAGAGGCCTAAGTGGTTGCTGAAGAGTTCAGATTGGAAACTACCCCTCACTGGCTTGAGTCTACCAGTCTTTGTGGAACAAATAAACTGTGGAGTAGTGGGAAGCAAAAAATATGTCCCATGAACGCGGCGGCTTTTCCGAACATGGATTAATTTACTGTATTAAAGATTAAAGGAAATGCCCTGTTATGTAAGTGACAAGACCTAAAACAGATTGAATGTGTGCAAGGGTTTTATAAATGAGTGGGCTGTAAGGGTCCCTTGCAAACCCAACCAATCTGTGATTGAATGATAATTGGTCCTTCAAAGGTGATACTTAGTGTGTGTTGTTCTTTTCTTTCGCACTTTCAATGTCTCCAGTATGAAGTGGGGAACAGTGAACAAATGTTACCAACCTGAAACTGCTGCTTCAAGTTTCAGGCTGCAGGAAAAGGAATAGTAAAAGTTATAAACCAAGTATTGTAACAACTCAAACCAAGAAGAGGCAACTATCCCACTGAAGAATACAAAGGCTTATCTGCAAACAAGAATTTGTGCCTACTCAACAGCTTCAAAAGAGCACGTCCCGACCTGCATAGTAGTCTTTGTGTTGTTCTCCAGTGCCTGTAGTTTACACTGCCCAGGGGGGGGCAGCAGCCTTGTATTCTCTATAGCTTGATAGATTCAACCTTCTTTTGCCTATCTTTTTTCTTTCCTCTTTTGTACTCCATCTTCCTTTTGTTCCCTTTTTTACTAATAGCAGTCGTTCATCCTTAGAACTGTTGTGCGTAACAGAAGAATCGGCAAATACTACTGAAAGTGCAATATTTGAATATCACCTGCGTAGGTTGGTGGCACGTGGTTGCAAAAGAGTGTTTGTATGTGTATTTTTTTAACATGGTTCTACTAAGTTTTTACAGAAAGGCGGTTGTTGTTTAAAAGTTTTTTTTTTAATAGTTTCTTGATATGACTTTATTTAATAGTGAGTATATCCGCTGGCACAGGCTGCCCATACCAGCTGTGGCTTCCCCGTTCGGAAGTGTCCCAATGCCGGCTTGACAGGACTCTTGAAATAACCTGGCTCCGTGGTGGTGGTCCCTGCCCTGGGCAAGGGGTGAAACAGGATGAGCTTAAGGCTCCTTCCCACCCAAACCTCTTCAGTGGTTCCATGACTCTTTGCTGTTACGTTCCTTTAGTACGTGTGAATTCCTAGTACCGCTGCAATGTGGTTCTATTTAAACATATTATATTGTTACATATCACCTTGGTACCTGATTATTGGTGTTGATCTCCATCTCCCAGTGACCATAAGTGGGTGGTTTCAATCCCGTTTTCTCAAATAACTTCATCTATAGGTGGCCTTGTACTCTTCCATCACAGGGGTTTTTTTTTTCATCCTCGATATTTCTTTTGAGTGAGGTTAATATTTCAGTGGTCTCGCTGTGTGCGTACACGTAGGGTTTGACAATTATCTTCAAGCTGCCTGATAAAACTTTATAGCATCTGTGTACAAAAAAATTACTAGTATCGCCACCTGGGGGAATCTTTGTTTGAACTGAAGTTGTCAGGCTATATAGTGACAAGGACTGATGAGGAGTTCTTTTGTGCTGTGCTGTTAATGCCTCCTTTACACTCAGAAAAAAGAGAAAGAAGGGGGAGGGAGAGAGAAGAAAAATAAGAAGGAGGAGTGGAGAAGCGAGAATGGGAAAACAAGAACAAAGGAGAAGTAGTTAGAAGAAGGGACAAAGGGGAAGGGGGAAAGAAAGAGAAAAAGGGGAAACGGGCTATTAAAACAACCTACCACCCCACAAGCTTTTTCTATTAAAACTTAGTAAACCAGGGTTCAAAAAACACATACACGTCTTTCTCCCCACCGTGCACCGACACCTCGCAGTGATATTCAAATATATGCAAACTTTCAGTAGTATTTGCCGATGTCTTCCTGCATTTCAGCACAAGTTTCTAAGTATTAAGACTGCTATTATTTTAAAAAGGGAACAAAAGGAAGAGAGACAAAAAGAGAAAGAAAAAGATTAGCAAAAGAAGGGATCTTCAAGCTATAGAGCAATACAATGCTTCTGTGCCCCTGGGACAGTTTCACTACAGCACTGGCGAAAACAAAGCCTACATAGCAAGCGTCGTGGGACGTGCTCTTTTGAATCTGTGAGACTAAGGTGCACAAACTTCTTGTGTCAGAGCAGCCAATGTATCTTCTTGGGCAGTTGTAAAGTTAAAGCCATATCTTCTGTGTCTTGAGTTTTAACAAATGTGGTACTACTTATAGTCTTTTCCTGATCTGACAACGTGAAGCAGACAGTTCAGTGGTGGTAAAATAATTCTGTTCTGTTCACTTCATAACTGGAGAAAGGAGAAAGACACACACACTAAGGATATCACTTTGATAGGAAATTCTCATCAATCAAGAATTGATTGGTTTGCAGGAACCTAACGACCATCTATTCTAACCCCGTGCACACATCTTTTTAGGTCTTACACTAATAAGCAGTTGCGATATGTCCTCTACCTTAATACAGTAAAATTGCATCCATGTTAAAAGGGAAAAGCTAGGAATTCAGACATATCTGGCATTCCCACATTACCGGTTATTTTCCAAAGAGCCTTGTATACTCACAAGCCATTGGAGATGGTATTTCGAATTCTGAACTCTCAGAACACTTAGGCCCGTCAGGGAAGGGCCCAGTGTGTAACCATTCAAATAGCAACTCCATTTTGATCATTAGATTTGCTGCCATGAGACAGTCCTTAGTCCTCCTATCAATAACTTTCAATGGTGCTGCTTTATTAATAAATATGGCCATAATTTAATAGTTGCTCTCACAGATCCTCAGAGGAGGCAACAGGGTTATCTTATACATGTGAATTTACTTTCTTATAATTACTTCTTTTCCAAAGGTTAAATTAAGAACTAGTGATACCGGAAGCACACTTAGACTTGTAAAAAATTAACCAAATGTTCTCAATTAACGTGTACAGACACTGCATGTAAAATAACACAGAGCATTCGTCTAGACTTCTGAAACAGTTTTTTGTCAAAAATATTGATTACAGTGTGACAGGTATTTGGTGTAGCTAACATCAGGAGAAGCCTTTCTGACACCAGTAACATTTAGGCATTAAAGGTTCGCCTACTAAAGTGTTCCATTGCCACTGTCTTTTGCGCATGAAAAGCGTTTCGGAAGATGTGCCACCTACCTCACAAAACAGAACTTTACAGAAACGTGAAGCCTTCGTGAGAAGAAATCAAGTTTTGAGTTTGTCTTACGCAACAGATAGTTAAAAAAAAAAAGGAGAATATCATTTGTGGACAAAGCAGGTGAGAATGCACCAGTAGTCGACCTCACTGCGAACACATGACACACTGGGCAGTTCTGCAGTAATCTACAAGGTATTAATCATCGAGAGCACAACTCTCCTAAATCATTCCCAAGTCCACACACCAAAAGACAGAATATGGACAAAGCCTATTTCTCCTGTGTTAGCAGGAAAGTGAATTTCACAACTTGTCTGAGCTTTGAATTGCCCTTGATTTAACAGTCAAGTTTAGTGACTGAAACCTGAATGCCAAAGACACTTCAAACTCTCAGCGCTCACCACAAGTGAAAACACAGAGTGAAGGCAGCTACGTGCAAGAACCCCAAATGTGCAAACTCCCGTTTTACAGAAGTTTGTATTTCAGATTTCCCCATTGAATAGAAGTCTCCTTCAGCCACCACTGAGAATTTACCAGCTGAAATGAGTTTTCCTATCAATCAGTTAACACACGTTAAACAAGACTTAAACAAACAGGGGTGATAGGCTGTTCCAATCATGGTGTGGATTATAAAATACTAGTAAATCAAATACCAAAGCTATTGCAAAGGGATAACCTTATCACTGCTTTCCCTCTCCTCAGACATATACACTGGGTCCAACTGTTTACAATCCTTTCAGGACAGCCTTATTTTTGGGGCAGCACTTCAGCTCTGAAATCAAGCACCTACATCCCAGGAAATGCACAGACACACTTTGGAAATCTCTCACTACTTCCCTCTCCTTTAATTAGACTGATATATTTAGAGCTCTCCTAGAGATGTCATATCATATTATTTATCATTTCTGCCTTAAAATATATCAACTTTTACATTTCAACCATCAAAACCCTCATCTGAATCAAAAAATACAAAAGTTAATTTTATCATTCATGGAATAAAGGTCAAAATGCTTTCCCTTAAACCCACTCTGATTTGATAACAAAATGGGTTTGCTACACTTAAAAGTATAATTTTTAAAAGCTCATAAAGCAAGCAAAATCAAGCAAAAAGGAATATTGCTCATCTGCCCCAAATCTTTACTTTTTAATTCACTACTATAATTACTCCAAATGGTAAACACCGCTGAGCAGCTCGCCCAGCTCCAAGTCTCACCTGCCCTCGGCATTTTGTGTATTACAGCTGAAATGTTTAATGCAAAAGACCGGGAAGGCTGATAGCCCGTGCTCTTGAGTGTTGTCCTGTGTCAATCTGCTAAATGACAGCCGGTCCACAATGACTGTTTCACAGGCAGAAAGCCCCTAAGGGAGCGCCACAATGGAAACTGCCCGATACAGCATTGTGTCTGCTTCCCATTCTTCCAAACAGAAGAAACGCCAGGACAATAACATTCATGTATGTATCAGAGCACGTGCTTCCGAAACCAAATGCCCTCTACGATGTGCCAAGTGTAAATGTCATAAAGATAAACTTTCAACTGATCTTTTTCAGTAATTGGCACATCACACAGATCCGGGGAGATCAGGCTTCCTCCATCGTCTTCTCCAGATGGATATTAAAGCAGCACAGAGCACTGGCTCTGGGCACCCCAGCCAGGACGTGACAGCTACCAGACGAGCCACCACCACAGCCGTAAGTCGCTTTTCACGTCCAGGAAAAATACAGATATGTGGTAACAGAGCAAAGAACTGTCAGGCACTAATAAAAGGATGTGCGGAAAAAAAAAAAATAAAAAAAATAGCGATAAAAGAAAAAAAACATACCCGGATTTTTTAAGGGTTGAGTGAAGATGGGGGCGAGACGACAACCCCAGACGCTGTAGTGATATGTAAGGTGCGGACAAGCAGAGAACCGGCCCCGACCCCGACGGATCCGCCCAGAGCCACGTCCCATGCCGCGGCCCCGCCTCTCTGCGCTGCACCACGATTGGAGGCGGCGGAGCGAAGGGGCGGCCGGCGTTTCACGAGGGGGCGGCGGCACGGGGCCGCCGCCAGCGGGGCCGCCGTGGCGCGGGGCGGGCGGCTCCGGCCGTGACAGCGTGGCAGGGCCGTGCGGGCAGAGAACGAGGCCGGGGGCACGGCCCGCCCCGCACAACAAGGGGGGTGCGATGGCGCCGCTCCCCTCACAAACAAAGGGCCGCGGCCGCGCTGCTCCGGGCTGTAGCCGCGCGCGCGTGCAAACCACGCCGGGTGAGCCGCCGCCGCCCCCTCCCGCCCTCAACAAGCCCCTCCACGCCCTCGGCAGGGGCACGGAGCCCCCTCGGGGTACCGCCCGACTCCCGCCCGTGCGGCCCCGCTAGCCACGGCGGTATCCCGGGACGGCGGTGTCCCACGCGGGCCTGCGGCTCCGCTGTCCCCGAGCCCCACGTGAGTGCAGCGCGCACCCCGGCGCCGCCAGAAGCGGCCGCCGCTCCATCCCGCGCACCGCCGGCCTACCTATATCCCGCACCCCCCAACCACCCCCCCAGCGCCGCGCTCGCAACGCCCGGCGGGGCTTCACGACCCGGCGCGCTGCCCCGGTACGGCGTCGAGACGTCGCGGGCGCGGGTCCCGGTGCGGCGCTCGGACCCGCCAGTGGCGGGTGGGGTGGCGCGGCTCCCGGCCCGCACTCACCCCAACAGCTCAGTAACGCCCCCGCTCCGCGCCGCCATGATCACGGCACGGCACACGTAGGCGAGAAATCACAGCGCTCTCGCGAGAGCCGCCCGCCGGAACGGGGTGGTAAAAGGGGCGGGGCCGCGCGTGCGCGCTCGGGTCCCCGGCGGTTGCCGCTTCGCGGGGCACCGCCGGAGGGGATGGGGGGGGGAACAGTGAGGGGGTCCGCGCGCGCGCGCCCGGGGGACAGCGCCCCTAGCGGCCGTGGGGATGTGATAAACGCTGAGGGAAACAAAACCCGTGAAGGGATAAAGGAAGAAAAACCCCGGTGTGGGTAGAGACAAAACCCGGGAGGGTAGAAAGGAGACCCCGTGAGGGAGATACCAACCCGGGAGGGGAGAAAGAGAACCCGGTGTGGGGAGTGAGACAAAACCCGGGATGGAAAGTAGACCCCGGTGTGGGGTAACAAACCCGTGAGGGGAAAAGAGAACCCCGGTGTGGGGAGAGACAAAACCCGGGAGGGGAGAAATAGAACCCCGGCTAAGGGAGAGACAAACCCGGAGGGAGAAGAGAACCCCGGCTAAGGGGAGAGACAAACCCGGGGGGAGAAATAGACCCCCGGTGTGGAGAGAGACAAAACCCGGGAGAGGGAGAAAGAGAACCCCGGCTCGGTGAGAGAACAAAACCCGGTAGGGGAGAAAAGAACCCCGCTAAGGGAGAGCAAACCCGGGAGGAGAAGAGAACCCGGCTGAGGGGGAACACAAAACCCGGGAGGGGGAAAGGAGAACCGCCGTGTGGGGAGCAATGACAAGACAAACCCGAGGACATGGAGAAAGAGAACCCCGGCTGAGGGGGAACACAAAACCCGGGAGAGGAGAAAGAGAACCCCGGTGAGGGGAGAGAGCCCCAGCTGAAGGGGAACACAAAACCCGGGAGAGGAGAAAGAGAACCCCGGCTGAGGGGAGAGACAAAACCCGTGAGGGGAGAAAGAGAACCCCGGCTGAAGGGAGAGAGAGCCTCGGCTGAGGGGGAACACAAACCCCGGGAGAGGAGAAAGAGAACCCCGGTGTGGGGAGAGAGAGCCCCGGCTGAAGGGGAACACAAAACCCCGGCTGAGGGGGGAGAGAGAGAGTGAAACCCCGGCGGAGGGGAGAGCTCGAGCCGGCTGCACGGAGAGGGACAGCCGCGGCTGAGGGAAGAGAGAAAAGCCCGGCTTGAGAGGGAAGAGCCCCGGCTGAAGCGTGAAGAACCCCGAGAGAGGGAAGGACAGCTCGGCCCGGGCCAGGGCAGCGGGCACGTTCCGGGCCCTCAGGAACTCGCGCCCTGTGCAGGCAGCGCTCGAGGGGACACGAGCCTTGAGCTCGCTGAGGCTCCCACTGAGCTGAAGAATCGAACGATAGGAAGCTCCGACCCAATTTTCAACACAAGAAGAGCAAGTTCTCAAAATGCCCAGCAAGTTCTCAAAATGCCCAGCCGCCCTCGGGAACCGTGTACAACTGGCTATTAACAGTCAGCGAGTCCAGTTACAGATCCAGAACACGGAGCTGTAGCGGGAGTGTTTAGGTTGGATTTTGGGAAAGGTTCCTCCCCCAGAGGATGCTGGGCACTGCCCAGACTCCCCAGGGCATGGGCACGGCCCCGAGGCTGCTCCAGGAGCCTTTGGACAGCACTGCCGGTGATGCACAGGGTGGGATCGCTGGGATAACTGTGCAGGGCAGGGGCTGGACTCCATCCTTGGGGGTCCCTTCCAACTTGGGATATGCTGTGAACATATTGGAACTTCCCTTGCCAATATTCACCTGCTACCAATTAACAATAAACTCAATCAAAGCAACTGCTAGTTAGTTTCTGGCTGCACAGCAAGGACCCAATTGGAGGGATGCTACTCTGCACTGTGAGTAGCACAGGCATTCTGGATAAGGTTAATTTAAAGAGAAAATTCAACATTTTGGTCATTGAGTATTTCACTCAGGTACAAAAGGTTTTGGAATATGCAGAATACATGGAATTTCCCCAGAACTCACAAAACAGATCACTTGAGAAAGTATTTCCCATTGGGTTTTTTATTCCCTCCTGAACAATTTCTTATAGAAAAGGATTGTACACAAGAGCACTCCTGTACAGAAATCCCTTATATCTCGCAGTCTTGCTGGGTATTCCAAATGTTCACAACGTCTCCAGTGTTCACTGTCTCTCAGTAAGCACAGGAATGAGTCACAATCTGCATCTATCAAAAGTCTCACTTGGGAAAAAAAGTGGCATTAAAAATTTAATCTAATAGTGGAAATGAGATGTTTACCATTCTTGGAAGATTATTCTTCGATCACAAGTAGGACAGAAATCTTTTATATAAAAGTATCATTAAAAATACCACCCTACTGAGAAACTCCTATAACACTGCCCCTCTAATTCCACTCAATTCAGGACCTGCAGTAACCGTGGAACATGTGTCACCAGAGTCACCTGCTATGTGACATTAAAATCCTGTCTATGGGGGTGGTTTGGTTTGGTCTGGAGGCAAACCTGAGCTCCCTCTGCCTGAACCCAAATTTATGGGAGGCCAAAGAGCTTTGATTTGCAGGTGCTGTGCTCTGGCAGGCTCTAAACACACCAACAGAGCAGGGCTGGCTCTGGGATGCTGGGATGCTCCAGGAGCACTGGGATGGCTGGGACAGGTCCATCGACCAGAAAAGATTAATCCTTCAAAAATATGTGTGTCAGGAAGGGTTGTTAACTCCAATCTTCACCCCTAAAACAAGGTAAAGTTTGCTCTGAATAGGAGTGACTCCTTCAAGCGCTCTGCTGTTCTCTCAGCTGCTCTCAGCAGTGGCCAGGTGACAAAGTCAGGCCAGCCAGACACTGAGGGTGACCCACTCAGCAGAGCCCAGCTGCCCTGTGCTGCCAGAGCAAACCACATCCCTGCCTCTCACACTGTGGGCTCTCAACCATCTCCTATTCCTTCTATCAAGCATTATGTTCTCTAGTTACAGACAAGGTGGATTTAAGAGCCATCTGCACAGCAGGAATTATTAACTAAAGCTCATAAAAAATAACAAAGGGAGAGGAAATGAACCATCACAAGGGAGGACACATCAAATACTTCAGTGTTAAGCATCCGAGTGCTGCAGGTACTAAGACAGAGCAGGGTGCAAGCTTTTGCCATCAACACTTCAGAAAAATGCAGAGAAAACAGCCCACACACTTTAAAGATAAAACAAATATACAAGGAAACACCTGAAACAACAAATCCTTGTCAGGTAGTTTCATAACAGTCTCTGAAGGCTTGGAGATGAGGTTTTTGTGGCTTAAGCTTCACAGTCTGGCAGATCTTCTCTCCCCACCTCGAAGGACTCTTTGCTGATCGACAGCAACTCACGCAGCTCTTTGTTTTCAAGCTGCAAAATCAACATTTTTGCTGAAATAGAAATGAGCTAATTCACAACTAAAGGACTATCACAGAAAGGTGCTAATTCGTAGTTAAAAGATGTTAATCTTTAAACATTCCCACTCCTTCACAAATACATAAAGTTTGAGTGTTACAACAGTTTGTAATGCAAGCATTCATACAGTGCTGGCACACTGGAACCACAATTTAATGCTTATCTTTTTCTGGCTTTATTTATTTATATATATCAGAATATAAAAATAATATGAACATTAAGAACTTGAAAATAAACAATCATATTCTGCATTTCCTGACCCCATCCCCAAACTTTGAGTGTTGTAAATCCTTGATACAAACATACAGAGGAAGTCTAGAGACCCCCAAAGCTGGATTTATCTTCAGCAACTGGCTCTGTTCTTACCTCCAACTGAGCCAGCTTCTCCTGAACTTTAAAGAACTGCTCATCATCCACTTGAACAGCTTTTCTCATCACCTCTCCCATCTCACATATTCTGTCTATTTGACTTTCAATTTCCTGAAAGACATAAAATTAATACATTCAGTAAATTCAGGCAAAAGCAACGGTCGTAATTTATCCCTTCTAAATCACTTATTTCCATTTTTCTGATTCTGGATTCTCTTTCTGTTTTGAATTTTAATCCTTTCCTCCCAAGCACTTGAAAGCCTTTCCGCCCTGTATACTTAAGGATAAGAACTTGTACCTTATTGTCCTTTATCAGCAGTCCTTTATCAGAGACACAGCAGTCAGCAAGATAAGGCGCCCTGACTTTAAAGGGAAATAATTTCAAGTGTGCCAAGGTCTGAGACAGTAGACTCAGGCTGATGTGAACATGATTAGTTGGCAGCAAATTTTATATTGCTTTATTAGAAAAGCCTGAGTGAATTTATAAAGACACCAAAAATAAAAGCAAAGAAGATTTCAAGTGTGGAGTGAACAACTTTATCTCAGAAGGACATCAAGCAACAAAATTAAATCAAGTAAAACCAGAGCTTCCTGAGACAGATTTCACAGAATCTGTCTAGACACAGCAATAATCCTCTGGAGGATGCATTTTGCTAAAGCTCAGAAATGCACATGGAACAAATACTGCCAAATTCCAATACAGAGCAACAGTTCCTGCTTGAAAAGCAATACAGCACGTAATGTGACAGGGTAGAGTTTCTTTAAGTGCACATAATCTTTCTACTGGCTCTGGAAGATAAATTTATCACAGAGCAGAGAATTCAGTTTTGAACTCCATTATTCAGAAAGTATGTAAACAAATTAGAGCATCCAGAAGAGAGCTGGAAAACACAACAGACTTCTGGGAAGGAAGATAATTATTTTTCTAAATTATTATTTTTCTAAACAGGAAGATGGTTATACTATGAATGTAGTTCTTTTAAAGACTTTAGAAGTTTGTTACTGTTCTTCAAATGGTGGGGAGAAAAAATCCCAAGGACTTAATCTGAAGTACAGAAGACTTTGCCTAAACATTGAGACAGTCAAGGGATATCCCTCAAAGGGTTCCTTCAGAGCCTTTTCAGTTTTGCTTTGTAAAACCTTGATAAACAGCAATTCATGCACTCGGGGAGGCACTGGAAACCAAACGTAGCTACACCACTTACCTTCAGAGGAGTTAAGCAACTCAGAAAAGAGAACCAGTGAGTTGCCACATATCAGAGCACAGAAACACCTGAGAAGAGTTAGGCTGGCTCCAATGCCATTGAAAAAACATTAAGATATGAGATGTCACAGGGCTGCACCAACCTACTGTTCTCTAATCAGATAAAAATGCACTTTAAAAAATGCTTAACACGATTCCTAAGTTTTAAATGGAAATGTAATGTCATTCTATTGTTAAGAGATACCTAAATATGAAACAGGCAGCAGTTATCAGCAGCCACATCTCCGAGCTGTGAAGTCACTGAGCCTCATGTGTACAAAGGGACACTGCACAGAATATCTGGATTTAAAAACAACAGGGAGTGAAATCTCTTAAGAACTAAACATATACAGCTCACAGAGTTTAGGAGGGGTTCTTCCCCTTTGTTACAGCTACTGAACAGGAATGACAACAACTTGGACATCTTTGATTTTACCACAGAGGATCAGGAACATTAAGCTTAACCCAGGGAAGTCACCAACTGGTTCAAAGAAAAAGCCTTCCCCTGAGCTGTGAAGGGGTTGTGCCTTTCAGTATCCTCTGAGACAGCTGTTACAACCTGTGTGCTATGAAAGGAACACGGGAAAACACCAGGAAAGAGAGTCAAGATTCAGAGAAAATGTATTTTGGAGTACAGACATTGCAGGAATGGAAACAAAGGCTGCATGACAGTGAGCAGGGAACAGGGGTCTTGAGCACTCTCCTGTCCCCATCCCACCTTACCCCAGAATTAGCCTGATGGACTTTCAAGACTGGTTCTGCCTCTTCACGTTTTCTCCCTTCCAGCAGCTGTAACATCTGCTTCCTGTACTTGCTCATGATGAGTTCTAGCGCGTCCTGGTGCTCCTCCAGTGAGACCCACAGCTCTGCAGATCACAGCACGTCACGACCACAGCAGGAGCCCCGAGACACTCGCTGGGTGCCAGCAGCGGGCGGGACTGTCCCCATCGCCCCCCGCCCCTGGCACTGCGGTGGGGCTGCCCGGACCCTCCGGCCGAGGAGACTCCCTGATCCACCGGCACACCCAGCGATTCCACAGGCCACACAGACACACCTCACGGGGCGCGCATCCCCGCCGGGACAACCCCGCACAGCGCCCAACACCCCCCGGGGCCCCTCTGCACATCTGCCGCCAGGATCCGCCCCCGGCCCCGCTCACCCCTGTTCTCCTGCTGCAGGTCGCGGATCTGCGTGTTCTCCTGCGCCAGCACCACGTGCGGCCGCAGCCGGGACGGGTCGGGTCGCTCCGCCGCGGGGCCCGGGCCCTGCCGAGGAGACACGGGGGTGGGTCCGGCCGCCTCGGGGCTGCCGAGCCCCGGGGGTCGGTCCGGCCGCGCTCACCTGGTCGGCGCAGCCCGCTCCCGCCTCCCGCATGGCGGCCACGCGCCGGTGCAGCACGGCCGACTGGTCGATGAGCGACTCGGCCGCCGTGTCGTGCTCCTTCAGCCGCTCCAGCAGCGTCCGCGCGTCCGTCAGGATCTTATCGATGGTGCAGCTCATGGCGGGCGGCGCTGCTCACCCCCGCGGTGGGCCCATGTCCGTCGCGGCCCCGCCGCCGCTCTCGCCCCTCAGCCCCTCTCGGCCCCGCTCCGGCCCCGCCGCCGGCCGCGGGCGGACGCCAACCCGCGGGGTCGGCACGCCGCTTCCGCCCGCGGCCACAGCGCCCCAGTGCGCAGGCGCAGGCCGGCGCGAGCCCGACGATCCACCGAGCGCTCGCCTGGCGGCGCCAGAGCGCCGCGGCCGGCCCGGGGGGCGGGGCCAAAGGTCGGGGGAGGAGCCAAGGGGCGGTCAGGGGGCGGGGCCATCCGCCGGGGGCGGAGCCGGGGCTGCCCCGCCGTTGCCGGGGGACGCTCGGAGCTCTGGGGCTTTCCTTGGTTTTGGGGATGTTTTGGGGTGTTTTGGGGCGAGGGGACACGGCTCTCCCCCGGCACACGGTGTCCCAAAGCCGCCTGCCCCAGGTGGATGTGTCCCCGTCCCGTGTGTCCCGAGAGCCCCGCGCTCGCCCCCCGCACGGCGGCGGAGCCGGGCCGGGGCCGGTTCGGAGCGGGCGCTGCTCGGCACAGGCTGTTTGCCGAGAGCCGCCGGCCCTGACCCGGGGTCCCGCTTATCTCTGCGGCTGCTCCCTCACAGCGCGATCAATCCCGGCCGGGACCTGCGGGGCTCCCATCTTATCTGATCCCGCTGTTTGTCCCTTCCAACAGTAAACATCCGCCACTCAAAATAACAAGCTATGCAATGCTGACTCGCTGCTTTGATTCTTATTTGCTAACTGAAGCTACTGTTGGTGAGCCGGTGTGTCCTTGAGGCTTCGTGCCACAAAGCTTTGTTCAATAGCACCGACTTCATTAACAAGGTTTTCAACAATAACATTTTAGCAGAACTGCCTTTGATTTGAATCATCTTTTGAGTTTAAATCCCTGTTCACAAAGACACATGAGAAAACTCCAGGATGCTTTATCTGATGAAGGTTCTTTATGATCCCAGAGATAATCAAGTCTGGTGCAGAAGTGCTGAACAAGATAATTCTATAAAAGCAACAATCTCAAAACATGCACACAGTGCAAAAGAGAACAGGGTAAGCAGCTGCAGTTGGAATATTTCATCAGAATCAGATTAATTAGTAAAGCATGAGAACTATTCTGCAAATTTGGGAAATGTAATCCTTCCACTAGTTTAGAAATAAAAGTCCGGACCATGGTTATAACATAATTCACCTTGTGGTCCTTCCCTATTTTTCATCTTATTAGAGAACACTAGAAAGTTAAGACAATTTTAAAAGAATTTCTTTTTCCTAATAGGCAAGTCATGAACACTTGAGAACTGACAAATATTGCAGTGTGGACCATCCTGGTTATGGAGCAAATTGGGTAAAGATTGTCCTGTCCCTAAATGGCCACATCATCCCTAAGCCATGTTCTGATTTCCCCTGTCCCACTCACATCCTCACATGACCCCTCGTGTGCAGTTCAGCACCTGCTGCCGCCCTCTGCTCCCATTCCCAGCCCCGTGCCTGCCTCCAAAGCCTCTCCCAGAGCACCATTTCCACAGGGCAGGCCTGACACAACTCCATGGAATGAACTCTGTGTGCCAGAGCCGTCTTTCCCATCTTCACTTTATCCAGCATGGGGATTTCTGTGAAAACAAACTTAATTCAAGCACTCAGTGAGCCATTTAGAGATGTGGCACTGGGAATTCCAGTTCCCATCTGTAGGAAATCAGCTGAAGGAACCCATAGGCAGTGTGAAGGATCATTTCACTTCCACAGGAGCTGCACGGGATGGGTCTGAACTGCTGGCCTGTTCTGTTCTTGTGTTTATAATTCTGATTTAACCCTCACTTCTCCCTGGTGTCAGAGGTGCCATCCTGGCCTTCCCTGCCCGTAGGGACAAGCAGGGGTAGGTCAGGGCCAGCACTGCTGTACCAGACTGTCATTTCAGGATCAGTTTAGTTCCTCTGTGGCATTCTGGCTTCTAGGAATAGAATTCCAAGGTGAGGGAGATGAGAGTCTGTGACACCACTGCCACACTGCACTGAGCCTGTGCTCCTGCTCAGGGCTGGGGCTCAGCCCCTCTCCAGCAGATCTGGACACAGAATCATTCTTCCAGCTCCAAGGGGCAGCAGAGTGAGTTCCTGTGGCGCCAGGACACAGGGCGGATCCCAGCGGATCCTTGGTTTAAATGCTGGGAATGCTTGTCACCAAAACTTCGAGTATGTAGCAACAGAGCTTAAACAAATCAACAGATGAGCATTTCTGAGTAGGGGTGCCTTGTAATTCCTTTGGCTTATCACATCAATTCTGTGTAAACTAAATAGAATGTATAAATTTGGCCTCTCAAGCTTTTTAGTGTTTAGCTTCGATTTGATTAAACACTTATGTGTGTGTACAAAGTGAAAAATGGGGTTACAAGAGGTTAATGTTTTAATGCTTTTAATAACTCTTAACCACATGGCTGTATTTTGTCAAACAGAACACGGGGTTGTTGTAGCAGGAGAAGTGAAGGCTGGATAGCAGAGTACTGGGACACTCAGAACAACAACGCTGCAGCAGAGCCCAAACTGCTTCCAGGCCATCTTTGGAAAATCAGAAATGGTATTTCTGTGGTAGGATAAATACATAACAGTTCTGAGTACAGCTGAGGAGGCTTTTCTAACAGCAGGAAAATTGCAAAGAAAAAGAAAACTGGATGGACCAAAAGTGAGCAAAATTGCTCAGGGGACAGGAGTACCTTCCCTATGGATACAAGCTGAGAGAGCTGGGGCTGTTCAGCCAGGGGAAGGGAAGGGTGTGTGGAGACCTCAGAGCCCTTTCCAGGGTCTGACAGGGCTACAGGGAAACTGGAGAGGGACCATCAGGAACTGGAGGGACACAACAAGAGGAAAAGAAAAGAGATCTTTCAAGCTGAAAGAGCGGAAATTCAAGTTATATATATATATATTGAAGAACTTCTTTTCTGTGAGGGTGGGCAGGCCCTGGCACAGGTGCCCAGAGCAGCTGTGGCTGCCCCTGGATCCCTGGCAGTGTCCATGGCCAGGCTGGACAGGGCTTGGAGCAGCCTGGGATGGTGGAAGGTTTCTCATGGCAGGGGTGGAACAAGATGGGATTTTAGGTCCCTTCACACCCAAACCACTCTGAGATTCTATGAACAGGCTGGTATCAAATGGCAACCTCTGGGAGAGATGGAGTGACATCTAGATATTGGAAGCAGAGAAAAGAAAAAGGGGTGAATTTCCAGGATACTTCTTGGATTTTCAGTAAAATTATTGTATATTTACTTATTAATTATAAATGTGGTCAGCACAGGTAGAAACCTTGTGGCTAAGGGTCTGAAAGCACAAGTCTCCCATAGTGATGAAGCAGGGCACAAGCTTTCTAAAAATGGAATGTCACAATGAGAATTCCTTCCTTCAAAACCCAACTACAGCTGTTTAAAAAGCAAACCAGCCCCCTCTCACACCACACATCCCAACACTTTCTGACTGCTTGCTTTTAAAATTGAGTGGTGTGTTAAGCCAGCTTTCAGCTACTGTCACAATTTCACTGGTATCACCTTCAGCAAAAGTGCAGCACAGAGACTCACGGGCCAGGAGCCCAAAGGAATCCTCCTCTTGCACTTACAGCCCATACTTCAAGGTCGATTAACGTGGCATAACGCAGAGTTCTCCTGTGACAAAAGTTATTACCAAGAAACTCAGTCTTATTGTTCATCCTAATTATCTTGCTTTGATAAATCTTGAGGAGTCACCCACTGCACCACAGCACTCACATTTATGAGTCTAATATTCTTTCTACTGTTAAAACAAATGTCCTCAAGATGGAATCCAGGCTGGAAAAAAGGAAAAACATTATCATTGATAAATGGATATATACAGTTAGTTCAGTCTCTCAGCAGCAAGTCCACTGCTGATAAAATGCTGAGCAAGGGATTCCACAATAATTATTTCGTAATGCTCAATACAGAATGTCAAGATCTGCTTTGTGGAAATCAAGGCTTGGCTTCCCTTTGCTATACCTACAAAGTGCAGCCACTGCAGTGCCTGTAGATATGAGGATTCTCTATGAACTACCAATATTTGAGATTGAAATCTAACCTAATTGATAGCTTTGCTTTCTTCCACCTCGTGCCTTTCTGGAGCATTTTATTAACAAATTTTGGTTTGCCAGCCAAGGGGAAATAGATTTGGCAGAGGGTACTGAAAGGGGGAGGTGTCAGGGTACCCAGGAACTCTGTGAAGGTGGAATGGATGGGATTATTGTTCCTACTCTGCCTTCAAGCAGTGCACGTTAAGTTTAAGAGAACGAGCATGAGAAATTGTAACATTTTGTGGGCTGTCCTGAGATTTTTAAGTGAATTTAAGGCAGTCTGGTTCTTGGACTGAAATTTGACATAATGTTTAGTTCTTCAAGATTGGCCTTATAGGCCTGTAAGAAAATGCAAGGTGAAACTATCCAACAACTTCATTATTAAGAAAAAATCAGTCTTAAAAAGATCAAAATTTGATCTAAGATTTCATGATTTCATCTCACAAAAGCATTTAAGAACTTAACAAGAATTTCCATCTTCTGAGTTAGTTCTCACCCAATTTGATTGTGAGGACTTGTCTGATACATTTGGTGCAAAACAAAAAGTATTTTTATTATCTCACACTAATGAATGCTGTTCACTGTGCAAGAACAATCAAGAACAATCCCAACAATGTCAGTATTCCTGAACATTTGGAAGACCTAAGAGATGGGGGAACAGAAAACTTGTGTTTTTTTCATGAGTTCCTCAATAAATTGGAAAGGAAATCCAAGGTCTCGGATCACAAAACTTTTGGCATGGATGTGTCTGCCAGTGTATTTTATGCCTCTGAACCGTTTTATTTCTCTGACACAAAAATAGGTAAAGATTAGGTTAGATCATTTTGATACGTGATCTGTATTGTTAATACTCAGCTTTTTTAATATTGCTCAGAACAGTTTACCAACAGGAGAGATTTAATCCTGTAATGAAATAATAATTATTTTAATATAGCCTTTAATTCACAAAGAACAACAATTACTGTAATTAGCAATTAGTTTTCTGAGGGCTTCAGTCGTTTAGTATTTGACTCTTGCTTTCATCATTTAATGATTTACAGTAATGAGCTGGAACTTCATATTTTGTACTGAAATGGCCAAAATAGTTGTCCAGGCATCCTTGCCCTCATGTGACAGATCTCAGATGGCTTGGGGAGAAGTTAGCCAAGAGCAATAGACGATGCCATCACTTCTGCTTTGGTTCTACTGAAAAACAACAACAAAGTGACTGCTGTGCCTTGCAGTCAGGGCTCAGTAGCTCTTGGAGGGCTGTTACTTTGCTGAGATTCTGCCCTTTGTTTGAGTTTTGTTTGACAAATGCTTTATAAATGAGCAGAAGAGGTGGTTTATGTTTCATTAATGAGGCTGATAGTGGTTAATTACTGAAGTTACGTAAACAATCCAATACCAGATCAAGCCAAACGGGTCATTTATGTAGAGAAGATCCAGCTGGAGTAGATGCGATTTCCTTTAACTATTGGGATACCAAAGGAGTCACAGACATCTGGAATCTCCAGTCCAGATGAACAAAGAATCATGCTGACCTTGAGAATGGATTCTCTCAGCAGGTATGGATCCAGGGAAGTTCTTCCTTCACCTCCAGCTCCCTCACCGTCCAGACCCTTGGAGCCAGCTGCCCAACCTCCAGGGGGATGTGGCAGCCCAGACCTCCCAGTTTGCAGCGGTGACAGTGAGGCTGCAGCGGTGTGCAGGTCAGGCTGCTGTCACCACATCTGCTTGTTTTCTGTGGAAAACACGTGTGTCCCTTATTCCCCACTTCAGTGCCACTTCTGGATCTTGGCTCATGGCATGAACTCGTTCAGCTCCTATTTTCAGGCCGTATCTTTGAGTGACACTTTGTTTACTTACTGCTTGTAAAGCAAGCTTAGAGTCTGGTATTATTTCCCTTGCCACTGAAGTGGCTCTGGGCATGTTACTGACCAGAGGCTTCAGCAGTGTTTTACAGAATTGATGTATGTATAGAAAAATAACAGAAAACAGAGCTGGAAGAGAGCTTAAAAGTCCTTTATAAAAAGTCCTCTTTACAAACCAAAGCAACTCAGAGCAAACAATTCTTGAGTTCAATCTGGTTGCCCAAACTGATCTTCAAAACAGAGGAGAAGATTGTACAAAGAACTCACTCCAGTGCTATTTTTACCACAGTAATTGCTTTCTCTAGTTTGTAATTTAAATCTCCCTTACTCCTAAATAACCTTTCTGGTTTTTTGATTATTTACAAGCATGGAAAAGAGTTTATTTTCCTCTTCTTTGCAGCAGTATTTTAGGTGACTCAAGTGTGCCCTCAAGTCTTTCATTTTAGTCATGCTAAACTTTGAATAGGAACAGCAATTTGTTAAAATAATGTAAATATCTGTATTTACATAAATATTCAGCCAGTAACCTTGTCTGAATCACTTCATGATTGTGCAAAATAATTTCATTACTACAGCGTGGGAGTTAATTAACCTTGGGCTAATACTTAATTACTGCAATTCATTTCTACTACAACTGAGTTTTATATAGTTATTTTATAGACTTATTTATAACCTGATTTTAGAAACTGAATTTACCCTGAATCCAGCAGGCTTTATAAACTGAGTAGAATGAGGATTTGATGCCTTTTAAAAACCTGGGCTTCAGGCTTAACTCCCCTGGAGTCAACAGGCTCTAAATACCCACATTCTACAGCTAATTTGAACAGCTTATCAGTAAGGTGCCTTCTATCAGAAAAAAAAAATGCTAAAAATAAAAGTCAGTAGCATTTAAAAGCTAACCACAATATTTCACAAACCTCTGCTTGTTTTTCCAACTTTCATGAGAAAGGCTGGATGAGAAAGTCAATGGGATATTGTGAAAGAGATACTTCTGTGAAAAAAATATTTGTTTTATCAATTTTAAAACCTTCAGTTGTAATTGAAGTTTTTTGACTACTTGTCAAGTTTCTGTATGAGGCTGCTTTTACCAGAAAGACAAGTGCTGATCATAATTAAGCTTAGAACATCATTATGAACATAATTATTTTCATCTCTGCAGCATAATCGCTGCGTTCCAGCCCCCCATCACCACATGCAATCAATGCAGGACATCTGAAAACATAGAAATCCCCACAACATGCTCAAATAACATTTATCAGTCAATGCTGTTTGTTCTTGAAAGATTCAACCATTCCACTCCACAGACAGATTCCTAAATGGCACATGGAAATAAGCAGCCTTCGGGCTGCTCTTCTCTGAAGCCCATGGAATATAAATGTGTCCTTCCTTTGAAGGGGGAAGGTGGTTTATCCATGAAAACCTACTGTCCCTAAAGAGTGTTTTAAAGGACTTTGCTGTAAGTTACCCAACAGGAAATTATATTTTCCTTTTCCCATCTAATTCCACGCAGTATCCAACAGAAGCCTTTTTTTCTAAGGTGAATGGAGAACTGATCTTACATTGAAGGCAGGTGAGCTCCTCCTGGAGTGAGGAGATTTGCAGCCTGCTGGGAGAGCAGGAACAGCATGATACATAACAAGAAAATTCCCTATCCAAAGGATCACATCTACCTAGGAAACAATGAAAACACTGAATTGCAATATTAACTTATTAGAAGTCACTAATATTGGAAATATTTGGCATTTTAAGAATGAAATTTTGCTGAGTTAATGGCAACATGAACTTAAGTTCACTGAGGTTGCCAATGAACTGAGTGTGAGCCTGGTGTGTGCTGCACCACCACAGGGGTGTCTGGATCAGAACACAAAGGACAAGGTAAGGGTTTGGTGTTTGGAGGTCCTGGCCTGATCCAGCCTTTCCAAATTAAATTATTATGTCATGTAAAAATCTCCAAATAACACTACTGCAAGATTTTCCCCGCTTGGGAACTGACCATTTTCCATCACCACGCCGACATGTCAACGTGAAGAAATCAAAATGGGAGAATTTGGAATTCTAGCAAGAAAGCAGAATCTTTGTGCCGGGCAGGAAGGACTCTGGGAAGCAGTGACGTGAGGGTCCCCATGGCCTCTGTCCCTGATGACCCAGTTCTGCTGTGATTTATGTGGGCTCGCAGCTGCCCTTGCTCCGACCCCAGCGGGGCTGTGTGGGAAGTTGGTGTCTCGGAGCCGCAGCGCGGCTCTGCCGAGTGTCTGGAGCCGGGCTGTGCACACAAACTGATAAATAGGGAAAGGCCTGCTTGGCTCCAGCTGCAGCAGAGCTGGGATTGGAGCTGCAGCCCCACAGAGCCCGTGCCGGGACAGGAGCTCCCTGCAACCACCGTGAGTATTTCATTCTCTGCATGCTCTGCTGTTAGAAATTGCTGTTCCAGCCACACATCAATTTGCCGTGTGAAAATATTATAGGTGCTGGGCTTTTTTCTTCTTTTACCTCCTTCTTTCTTTCTTTTTAAACATCTGACTAAATGAAAACAGCAAACATGCACTTTTTAAAATCTGGTATTCTACTGGCAAGGGTTTGTTCCAACAGTACTTCATTTAACACACAGAGTGAAGAAAAACAATTTTTAAATTCAATTATTTGTCTTCCTTCTCAAAAATACCCGGAAAATTGCGAATATCAAACAGCCTCTATCCTCTTATTTTACAGTGTATAAAAATTATGCCTTTGAAATAATTATTCATGGAATAACAATTCCAAAGGAAAATTTCAAGATAATTGCAATGCAGTTCATTGGTGAAATAAGCCAGTTCCTATTATGGTTGTTATATGATCAGGAAGGCACACATTTAATAAGAAGAAAAGTGGAATTTCTTCAAAGAGCAGCTTTGGGGAGCTGCTTGGCACATTAAAACCAGGAGGAACAGAAAAGCCTTTAATAATATGTGTAAGCTGCATACAGGATCAATCAAGTGATCCTACAATTTCCCCTGCAAAATAATTCTTTAATTAAGCAATAATTACTGAATTGCTTGAGTGAAATTGAATAGATCAGCTGGCATCACAACTACTTGGCATTGATTATGCCCAGTTTCCTTTTTTTTTCAGTTTTTAGTTTAAATTTTCACAAATTAAAAAAAAAAAAAAAAAGCTTTGCCTTCCTGCTGCAAGCAAAGTACAGTGATTAAACCTGAGCCTGAAATGTGCTCTGGTTCCACTACGTGACAACTGACGTGCCCCAAGGTGTGCTAAATACATGGTGAAGACCTTCAGCTCGAGTTCCTAAAATTCCCTGTAAACAAGAAATTTCCCCATGACTCAACTGTCAAAATATTTACAATAGCAGCTAAAGCACTGTCAGTACCGACCTCTGAAAGGGCTCCCTGTGGCCCTGCTCCATGAAGGATGTTTTGTATCCCAATACATTTGATAAGTTGATGATATGTTGCTTTGTGATATGGGGTTTTATAGCAATAAAAAGTGATAAACCCCACATCTTTCATCATAAATAGAAATAAATAGATGTACAGTTCAGATATTAGTCTGAATGTGTGCATTCTGTTTATGGTTCTACTTCACTTTTATCAATCAATGGGGTTTCTTTTCTTTCTTTAGTGGATTCCATTTTTGATAAATTGTCAAGTTTTCCAGTTGGGACTAAGAACTAAATTTCTGCATGAGATGGATAACCAAGCCCTTGAATCAACACGTTCTGGTTTATACTGAGTGTCTGTAGTTCAGAAGATGAGCACAGGCAATGCTAAGCCTGTAAAAGCACCACATTTTCGTGCTGAAGCCACTTTAAGTGTAGGTCACGTCTTCCAAAAAACCCCATTCCCCTCACCTGGTCAGGACTTCACAGGTGAAAATAGAAGTAGAAGCAGGAAAAGCAGGAACAGCATGTGCTTTAGGCAGATGACATTTTCTGTCAGCTCAGTCTGTGTGCCTGAGGAATGAAGGCTTCCACCCTATGTGCATTACAGCTTGGGATACTATAAAATAAGACATTAAAAAATTCATCTTTTGTTCCCAGTTATTTCCACTTTTTAGGCTAAAGACTTTCATGCATTCATGCATGCTGTCTGGGCATGTATTTAGATTTTTGTTTCTTTTTAAAGCACTCATGCACAAATGTGGTTATATTGGGAATACACAGAAAAGAGAAAAAGGGGCACAAAACATTTTGATTTGGGAATGGCATGGCTGCAACTGCCCCAAACATCCAAACCCATTGCTCCATTCTTATTTCAACTTTGTTCCAGTTGCTGTTTTGGACATTCACCTGGCCATGTCTGGGACCTTTTGTCAGGAGCTTCACTGTGCTGGGCACGTGCAGAATTCCCTTACCTGCCAAAGGGTTAATGAGTGTCTGTGTGGGCTGGGGATGTGTCCTGCAGGTCTGGCTCAGTCTCATGAGGTGTGAGGGGCTTGGGATGGCCACAGAGCCTTGGGGAGAGCAGCACATGGACCACAGCATCCCAGGGACTGCTGCACTTTAGTGGAGGAGGCCTCCCTGCTGCTGCCTCACTCACAGAGGGGAGGCTAAGGTTGGAAAACACAACTGACACAGTCACTCATAAATAATCAGAACTTGCCTGGCCTCGGAAATGAAGCTCCTTCCTTATTCTCTTCTTTCTTCCCCCTTTTTTTTTTTTTCTTTTTTGCTTTAAAAAGCCCAATGCTTTGTTTGATCAGAAGACAAGCTTGTCAACACTAAATTCTCAAATGTCAGAAAATGAAACTCTTAATGTTTATGCATAAAGTCTCATTCTAAAACAGCAGAGCATTCCTCAGATAACCATTGGATTTGCTATTCCCACTGTTCTAACATCCTCATTATTTAAGAATTCAGTTTACAAAGTCTCAGTCTAAGATGGAAATTTTGTAGGTGCAACTGGTTACTGTTATTAGTCATAAAAACCAACAAGGAGAGCTGAATCCTTTCTCATACAACACCTAAGCTGAGGAAACTTTGTCTAAGGAAAATCTCTTTCAAAGATTTAGAATGTTTAAGGAATTGACCACCTTACATTTATAACTTCATACTCCCAATATACTGTTTTTATTAGACTGGATCAGTGTAATTTTTTTTTTTTTTTAATCTACTATTCAATTATGACTTTTATTCAAAGAAACCACTGGAATTCAGAAACACATTTCTTCAGCAAACACACATTTTTGGGAAAAAATGTAGACTTTGCCCAGGCCAAATTGATCTAACTGATAAGACCTCATGATTCAGTGACTTACTTTGCTCTCAAACAAATATTTACTAGCAGAGATAACAACCCCCCCAGCATTCCAGCCTCACTGCATCCTTTCACCTTCTGCTGACAACACGAAGCGAAAGTGGTCAGCCCCAGAGCTCTGTCCACTTTGGGGGAAGGGATGTGTGTTTTTCCAGTCAGGATTTCAGATTCCCTGGGGTGATCCATTCGTTGTCTCAGCTGCAGCAAGGTGCAGGTACAGCACAAACCCCTTCCTTCAGAGAAGGTCTTTAAACCCAACTTGCTGTAAATTCTGCAGATAATCCCATTGCAGGAGTTGGATTTGCTGTATTTACCAAATCCTTGCATGCTTTTTTCATCTTTTCTTATCCTTCCTGTCTGCTCAGAGAAAGCCTGTGAGTGATTCATGGCTGAATTGTCTCTTACAGCCCTTGCTCAGTGGGCATCAGGCTCAGCAAAGGTTTAACCTGTGGCCATATCCCACTCATGTAGAGGGACAAGGGGTTTAGGAAAATATTCCTGTTACTCCTCTAATGGCTACTCTGTTAGTTCTCAATTCTAAGCAATAGCAGAGTTTTGCTGGAGGGGTGTAAACTCAAACCCAGCTAGTGCCACTGTCCATACAAACAATATTTTTTTTTTCTAAAACTCTTCTAAGAGTTTTTAGAGCACACTTTTTCAGAACCTCTCTCCGAATTTGAATTTATAAGTCAAGTTACTGAAAAATGAGATAAATGTTGAACTCCAAGCACAGCAGCTCTTCTCACCATGTCACTGTGAGCTCTCAGTGCACTTTGCTATTGGGAATGTCATTGAATCCAGCCAGGAGCCCAGCCTCCTTCAATGACCAAGGGGCAGTGGAAAGCTCTTTAGAAGCAGCACATCCTATAGGAAATCAATATTTTGGTCTACACTGAAAACTTTACACCATTAAAGGAACACAGGAAGTGTAATTCAGGCAGTGCTTAAGCAAGCCAAAGTTGAGTTTTACTGCATAAATGAGTACTTACATGATGAAGAACAGATATTCCACGCTGACCTTTCCATGTTATTTTCCTTGCTTCAACTCTGCATAAAATGTGAATGAAATAAACTCATTAAAAGCCCATCTTTGTGCACAAACAGGACAGCCCCACATCTACACTAGAGCAAATGCTCCAATTCACGCCCAAAGCAAGTTTATTCTATGCAGTGAAGCTCCTTTTAACCTTCTCTAAACTAGAGAATTTACCAGTGATTAGTCTAAATCCCCCACATGGTTTTGTGTAAAACTCAGAGCAAAACATTTCTAACTACAACTTGGAAATTTAGGAAAGAGTTTTACTCTGAATCTGTAATATCAGGACACTCAAACATTTTGTAGCCTCGTTGAGAGTGTTATGTGACTTCACAGACATCTGATTTTCTTCTGATCTGAAAACTCTGCCATATTCTGGAGTTTCCTGGCTCTGGGTCTAGCCCTACCCAGCAATTCTTTCCCATGGGATGTTTCTCCTCCTTTCCCCTTTGCCCAGGTTGCTGTTTAAAGGCTGATCTCACAGCAGAGTGGATGAAGCAGTGCAGCTGGGAGCAGAGCATGGCTAACACGTTTGTCACTGTCCCTGATGGGTACGGCCTTCCCGAGCCCATCCAGTACTATGGTGAGTAAAGCAAGTTTTGTACTCTGGAAATACAGCAAAATCAGCAAAATGGGGGAATTTTTTTTCGCCCCTTCATTTTAATTTATCTTTAAAGCACTTGAAAGATCTTACCAAGCTCATAGTGAACGTGTATTGAAATCTCTTACTGTGTTCTCATAGAGACTTTTGAGCACAAAGTGATTATTCTGACTGAGTATTCCATATAAACATCCCTAGTGCTGGCTGCCTTTGACCTGCATGGAGAAGACACAGGTTTTATTGCAGTATTCCAGATACATTATAAATAGTTAATGCCTGTTCTATATCTTACGTAACTATAATTACAATAATTAATTTGATTCTGGAAGAATAAAGACAGGACCCAAAGATCACTAAAAGGGAAAAAAAATCTCCAAACTGTTTTAAAAAAACTTTCCAATTTGTTTTTATAGAGATTTTAATAATCCCAGGGGAAAAATTAAACATGATGCATGTTGCACAGGCTTTCTTTGGTATAGCTGTGTGTATTTAAGGGAGGCTGGATAAAATTAAAACTCAACAGACAGGAAGGCAGAAAGAAACTCTCTTTGTAATTTTGTACCTACATTTTACTAAACTAAAATCTCATAACCATAAAGACACGTGTGGGAAAGTACTAAATAAAGCAAGTCTCTGCTTTTTACTCTTGTGAAGTTCAACTTTAAGACTCCTCTCACAGTAATTTTTAGTACTCTCTGATTTCTACACAATTTTTCTCAGACCCTTGTGCAACATTTTCAAAATGATGCCTGAGATATGTATCAGTAAAAACCTCTTTATTCATTAAAAATTAACTTATGGAAGATATTTGACTGTAGTGTGGACAACTAATAAAAACAACTTTTAAGTGCAAGATCTGAAAGCAGCTGTGCCATCAGTTGGCAAGAGATACTCAATTATCTACTATCACTAATCCAGTGGCACCCACATGATATTGCCCAAACCCTTACTGAGCCATTTTTGCTACATTTAAGATTTCACTTCAGAACATTACAGGTTTAAATTTAAAGTGTCAGATTGCCCTTCTGAAAATGTGTTCCTTTAATATTTATGCTACTAAATCTAGAAAACATTTTTAAACTTTGGAGCAGCTGATGTCGAGATACTCTCCAGGCTTTTACTCCACTTTCGATTTCCCCCGGAACAGATGTTTTACCAGAGCACATCAACTACCAGCTGCAGGACACAGATTTCCAGGCTGCCCCGTACTGCCAGTACTCAGCAGTGCCAGTGCCAGCCCTACAGCCCCAGCCTGCCCCAGCCCCATATGGCTCCTACAGCCTGGACCCCCCGTTCACCGACGGGCCCTGCGTCGGCAGCAGCTGTGAGCTCAGCAAGGGCCCCTTCCTGGCTCCCCACGGGGAGGATGGGGTGTACCAGGGGCTCAAGAGGCCCAGGTTAAACCACTCGGTGAGGCTGAAGGGGCAGGAGGAGCTGTGCGTGGTGTGTGGGGACAAGGCCTCGGGGTACCACTACAACGCACTGACCTGCGAGGGCTGCAAAGGTGAGTGAGGACACGGGGCCTCGGTGAACCTCCCACAGCTGGCACCGAGGCAAACAGATTTGGCTGGGGTTGGAGCTGCTGGGACTGCAGTGGCTTTTAATTTGTCTAATGAACCCCCTAGCTAACACGCTTACTCTAAATTCACATTTTTATAACATTCTTTGAAGAAATATTTTCACAGTCTGTATTTAATACGAGCACTTTAAGCATTTTGCATTGATGACTCTAGAATAGTGTCAGTGTAAGCAGGTGATGGCTTTCTCAAGAACATTTCTTAGAGATTTACTTCAGTGTTATTAATTTCACTTACTATTAAAATTGAATAAAAGCAAGTAGTAATTACTTGATAATCATATTTTAACTTGATGGTAGGGGAGCTGTCTCATGAGGGGCAGCTCTGATCTCTGCTCCCTGTGACCAGGACTTGAGGGAAGGGCTGGAGCTGTGTCAGGAGAGTTTAGGTTGGATATCAGGGAAGGTTCCTCCCCCAGAGGGTGCTGGACACTGCCCAGGCTCCCCAGGGAATGGGCACAGCCCTGAGGCTGCCAGAGCTGCAGGAGAGTTTGGACAATGCTCCCAGGGATGGCCAGGGTGGGATTTGGGGTGTCTGTGCAGGGCCAGGGGATGGACATGGTGATCTTTGTGGGTCCCTTCCAAACCAGCATATCCTGTGATTCTATGTATGGAAAACATCAATGAACATCAGTCAGAAAGAACCAGGCATATCTAAAGAGCAGATTTAAAAACCCAACCATTCAGACCCTGAGGACGTTTTTAACTCCTTGTGAGCTCCTCGTTTGCAGGTTTCTTCCGGCGCAGCATCACCAAGAACGCCGTGTACCGCTGCAAGAGCGGGGGGCACTGTGAGATGGACATGTACATGAGGAGAAAGTGCCAGGAGTGCCGCCTCAAGAAGTGCAGGGCTGTGGGAATGCTGGCAGAATGTAAGTGCTCCTTCCTGCTGGATTCTTTACTGCAGATAAAACCTCCTCCAAAGTCAATCCCTTCCCGATGAGACTGGTCTAAGCTTCATTTGGCTGTAGGAAAATTAACTTTGGGGATGGTGGCACCTGTAACATCTTGAGGTGCAGAAGCCAGCAGTGCTTGGGAAGTATCCCCTCACCTTAAGAGAACTGTTGTTCAAAGACAGTACAAGAAAAAAAAAAGGAAGTACTAACAAGAGAAGCTAAATATCCCAAGCCTTGTCAGGACAGCGGTGAGCAGATCAGATGAGCTTTAGGGTTTGAGGGAAAAAAATTAAATAAAAATGGCGTGATGGGATTTGATGAAAAATTCTGATGCCTGTGTGTCACAGAGCCACAAGGACAAAGATGACCTCAGGCCTTTGGTGGCTACTGAACATTAGCTCACCTGATAAATCACATTCCCTAGGAAACATAGTTCATTACAGGCGACAGCTTCTGTGATGCAAGACTGGAGTTATCTCTAGTGAAAGTGATGACTTTAGACTGTAATGAATTGAAAATGCAAGCACTGATGGCCACTTCACACCTCACAGGTTTGCTGACTGAAGTCCAGTGCAAGTCAAAGCGACTCAGGAAGAATTTCAAGCAGAAGAGCAGTTTCCTTTGTAACATAAAGCTGGAAGATGAGGGACTGAATAGTAAGCAAGTATCATCTACAACAAGATCTGGAAAAGTGGGATATTTTTCTATTTGAAATATCTCTTTTTACCACTTATTCTTACGCCAAGTCGTTGTGATTTGATTGGTTTATTTTTTTAGCAGATCCCAGAGAAGATGGAACTTACTCCAGGAGAACATCAGCTTCTTGACCACATTGTAGCAGCACACCAAAAATACACAATTCCCCTTGAGGAAGCCAAGAAGTTTGTAGGTATCCAGCACGCCCAGCCTGCATTGCTAAGTCATTGTCATCATGTATCTTGGCTATATCCAATGTCCAAACACTCTTTTGTGCAGCTACAGGAAAATGCAAGTCCTGAGGAAAGTTTTCTCCGCCTGTCTGAGACAGCTGTTGTCCATGTCCAGGTGTTGGTGGATTTCACAAAAAGGCTCCCAGGTGAGTTTCTTCCTTTGGGGAACATTGGAGGAACCAAATCTGTAGCAGTTCTCCCACTCCCACATGTCTCTCCCCTGACAGGGGAGGCCCTATCCCAAGTCCCTGTTAATCAAAAAGGCAAACTGGACTCTTGGTTGTTCTCACTCTCCAGGTTGTTTAATATTTTCTGATCAGCAATTTCTGCACCCCAGGCTTTACACCAGCTTGGCGTGAGGGACAAAAGGCACCAAAAAGCTTCCAATACACAGAATCAAGGGTCTCTTAAAGATAATTCACCCAATTCTCACCAAGAACTGACATTATTTCTATTTTTCTACCAATAACCAACTCAATCTCTATTCACGGGACACTGTGGCAAATTGTGCCCAATGTTCCTGTGTCCCCAACACTGCAGAATGTGCAGGAGATGGAGAAGGAGGAAGAAACCTGAAAACAACAAGGATCCTCAAACTTGTCTTCATCTCCTTACCATGCTAACAAACCCAAAAATCTCAATTTCTCCCCCTGTGATCAATTCCATATTCTGCTACTATCTATTCTGGAAAGTTCTGTTCTATCCCAAAGCCTAGGGAGCCCTTTCCACGGATGAAGGTGGAAAGCAGTGTTTGTCAGAGGGTTTGGATCCCTTCAGACATGCAGAGGAATATTCTCTGCATTCTGGGTTCCAACACAATTCAAACTGATGGCATGAACCAGAGAAAAATACAGGCTTTAGAAAAGGCTTTAAACTGATTATTTGTACTTCTAACTTGCCATTTACGTGTCATGAAGACAACAAAGTTCAAAACTTTGCTATGATTATATTTCTTCTCCATTTCTGCCATGGTGTAGAGACATTTTCTGGAAGCACGTGGACCTCAAAATACCACCTTGAGGGAATTACTATCTCACCACATTCTCTGAAATCCAGTTCAGTCTGCAATTTATCATAATCACAAAAAAGGAAAAAGCAGATGTTCCTTCAAAGGAAAAGGCAGCACAGAAGGGACTAACCAGGTGTTCTTATTAACGTTTTCCTTTCATAAAGAACAAGGAAACAAGTGCTTAAATTCACTACATTTCAGTGTAAAGTTGACAAAGTAACATTTGACAGGGAGGGTGATAAGTTTTCTTTGTAGAACTCACTGACAAAGGTCAATCACCGTATCTAAAGCAGGTATTTGATGTAATTTAGCATTTCTGTGGGGCAAAGCTGAAGGAAGGGATGAGTTGTCTGTTTTCTTATGTTACATATCCTGCTTTGATCAGGTTTAAGAAAAAAACCTGAAGCTCCTTTGCTCTTGAATGACAAGTGCAGACAATGAGCTTGTCAAAAGATGAACACGAATTCTAAAAATAAAATAATATAACAAGGAATGGCATATCCACAGTCACTAAGCAATGCAGCAAATTTATCAGGTGATAGGAATGTTTTTATAACACCTTGTTTAGTCCAAAAATTTTCACTTGTATCTTCCTGTGAATCTTTTAACACTGAAAACTGCCCCTTTCTTTTTCTTTTTTTTTTTTCTTTCCTTTTTAATTGTCTAACTTGCAAACTAGCCAAGAAAGATCCCAAGTCTTTGGCGCATGCATCATTTAACTATGGCTCCTCCTTTCCAGTAAATGCATTTATGAAAAAAAAACCCCAAACATTTTTTCCACATCATTTTGGGGGTTTAAAGGCAGCCCCAGCCTTCCCTGATTCTGAACATGGACCTTTCTCTGCAGGGTTTGAGAGTTTAGCCAGTGAGGACCAGATTGCTCTGCTGAAAGGGTCCACGGTGGAGGCAATGTTCCTGAGATCAGCACAAATTTACAACCAAAGAATGAGTGAGTGCCAGCCATCAACCAGTGAAAGTAGGTCTGAAATACTTCACTTGAATCATTGTGGGGTGGGGGGATGATATCAGCTATATTAATTACATATTATATATCGTGTCAAATTCAACACAAGAGATCCGGACCAATAAAACTGCAACCAAAGAACTTGGAGCCAGATGCCAAAAAAGATTTTATACCTTCATGGGTCTGGGAAAAATCCACACTTTTTCAGCAATGATACAGACAAATATTTTAGATCACTTTAAGCTTGACTGGGAACTGTCGTCTGCCTTGTTCCAGGTCATGTAAGACTTTCTGATCACGGGACATGTTGTCATGTTCAAAACCTTGATAAAAACAGTATTTATTCCATGGAAATGTGCCATAATAAAGAGAGGCCAACTTCTACTACTACCACAGGTAATGGAGGTCTCAGAATCTAAATACTGTGAATCTTTTGTTTTACTGGCCCTATTTTTATTCCACTGAGCTACACTGTCAGTTTGGCCACTGCTCCAGCTCCTTTCCTCTCTTCTTCCTCTCCTCTCCCTTTCCTTCTCCTCTCCCTCTCCCTTGAGCTGCTCTGGCATTACCTCTTCAGGTATTACAGCTTCCTGGCAGGAAGAGGTGTGTTCATGCTTGCTTATATCCCTTTAGTTACATATGCATTCAAAGCTCCACAGTACAACTGCCGTACAATTTTTGTTATTATTTTAGATATTAACACTGTTTTCATGAAGTTGGTTAACTATTTCATGCAATGGAACAGCCCCAAGCCTTAAAAGATTCACAGAATCACAGAATGGGTGAGGTTAGAAGGGATCACAGTGGGTCACCTGGTCCCACCTCTGTGCTCCAGCACCATCATCCCAGAGCACATGGCACTGGCTCACGTCCACATGGGTCTGGAATATCTCCAATATTCCACACCCTTTCTGGGCAATCTGTTTCCTCATGGGAAAGAAGTTCTTCCTCACGTTCAGGTGTAATGTCCTGAGCATCAGTTCCTGCCCATTCCTCTGGTGCCATTGCTGGGCCCTGCTCGGAGCCCTCCCTGCAGACAGGGACACCCAGGGCTGAGCGTCCCTCTCAGCAGCCCCAGCTCCCTCAGCCGTTCACAGAATCATGGAATCACTTAGCTTGGAATAAAACCTCTTAGATCACGGAGTCCAAGCATTCCCCGTTTCCTCGTCAGAGAGATGCAGCAGTCCCCTCATGATCTCCACAGCCTCGGCTGGCCGGGCTGCAGGAGCTCCGTGTGCCTTGTCCTGGGGAGCCCAGAGCGGGACACAGCGAGCCGGATGGGTCCGGGGAGAGTCACCTCCCACCCTGCAGGCAAAAATGATTTGCAACTGTTTCTGCACTGAAATAACACTCTCATCATTCTGCACCTTCGTTGGGTTTTGGTTTGTTTGGGTTTTTTTTTTAACCAAAAAAATATTGGTTTTGTCCATTTTCAAGGCATAACTGAGGAGTTCATCACCGCCCTGTTCTACTTCTACAGAACCATGGGGGAACTCAAGGTGACCGAGACCGAATACGCTCTGCTCGTAGCAACAACAGTGTTCTTTTCAGGTAAGTTGGGAAGGTGACAACAAACTGTCACTTTCCCCGGGGGGAGCTCCCATTTGCCCCCTGAGGGGCGGCACCACCGAACAGACCCTGAGGGGCGGCGGCGCCCGGAGGATCCCGCTCACCGCGCTCTCCGTGCCGCCGCTCTCCCGCAGACCGCCCGCTGCTGAGGGACAAGCGCCATGTGGAGGAGCTGCAGGAGCCGCTGCTGGGGATCCTGTACAAGCACTCGAAGCTGCAGCACCCGCGGGACCCGCAGCGCTTCGCGCGGCTGCTGGGGCGCCTCACGGAGCTGCGCTCGCTCCGCCATGCCCACGCGGGGGCGCTGCGCGCGCGGGACCCGCGCCTGGCAGCGCCGCTGCGCGACCTCTGGGACCTCCACTAGGCGGCGCCAACGCCGCCGGCCCGCGCGCTCCTTCCCGCCTCGGGCGCGCGCCGTCGTTTCCCGCCCTTTTCGCCCTCCCTCAGCGGCCGTCGTGAGGGGCCGGGGCCGGTGTCGCCGCCGCTGTCGGTGGTGGCGGCGATGTCGCTGTCAGTACAAGTGCTGATGTCGGTACCCGTGTCGGTGCTGGTGTCGGTATCGTTTTGGGCGCTATGCTCAGTGCCGGTGTCAGTGCTGGTTGTCTGTGCTGGTGTCAGTGTCAGTACCAGTATCGGTGTTGGTACCAGTGTTGGTGTCGGTGTTGGTTACGGTGCTGGTATCGGTACCGGCGGCAATGTCGGTGTTGGTGCCAAGGGTCAGTGTCACCGCTCTTCCCCAGGCCCACCCAGAACAAACCCATCCAAGCTGTTGTGTGGCCGCCCCTGAGCGCTGGTCAGGGCCTGCGGCCGAAGCCCAGAGCCCGCTCGGGCCACAGGGCTGTGGCCGGGCAATGGTGCCACCGTCCGAGCTGGGCAGCGCTGGAACGGGCGGGGGGACACCGACAGGGACACGGGGACATTGCCGGGATCCCCTGCCAGAGTCCTGACCCGGGCACACACAGCCCACTCTGTCCCGGGAAGTGTTCAAGGCCCCGTTGGACCGGACTCGGAGCAAGCTGGGCTAGTGGAGGGTGTTGCTGCCCATGGCAGGGGATGACACTGGATGAGCTTCAAGGTCCTTCCAACCCAGCCCATCCCATGGTTCTGTGTGTGTGTGAACTCATTTCTCTGCAGACTGACAAGACCGGCGCTGGAGGGAACATCTTTGACTTTAATTTCAAAGACTTCTGCTATTATTCTCTATCAAGACTGAAGTAAATCATCTTCTCGATCATCTGCTCTGTGTTGTAACTGCACATGACCGATGATAAATCCACGTTGGATGTGGGTGATCCAGCAGGGAGCAGTGCCACGCTTGGATGCTTGCACTGGCTTTGCTTACACCAGACCAAATGTGCAGTGAAAGCGTTCTGTCACCACACTGAGTTTTGTGAATTAAACAAATTACTGTTTCATGTTGAGGTTTGTTACAGAATATGTTTAGATTCAAATGTGATATTCTGACAGATG
This sequence comes from Certhia americana, assembly GCA_018697195.1. NCBI lineage: Eukaryota > Metazoa > Chordata > Aves > Passeriformes > Certhiidae > Certhia > Certhia americana. The sequence continues at coordinate 4,755,756 of JAGMWU010000028.1, forward strand.
AGTTACACTATTTATCCTATTTTTTGTGACTTGAAAATCTTGTAAAATGGCATTTTTGTACTAAAACATGGTCAAATGTGGTGTTTAGAACTACCCATGGGAGTAAACCAAACAATAAATGTCAGCTACTGGACTTTAAAGAAAAAATTTTGCTTTCTGAATCCTTTATCACACACCAGTGCACAGACAGGCATCAGCTGATGAGTTCTTCTCATCCAAACCTTCCACTCTGGCCACAGCCTCTAAAGCAAACTACAAACCACCAGTGGTTTGAAAAGCCACTGTGAAGTACGAAGCAAGCCAGTTCCAAAGCCATTACCACTTCTGGTAATTTTGAAAATTCCAGGCACTTGATTTATTAATTAAAAATCGTATTTTCATGTTAGCTGTCTTGTTTTTTTTTTTTTTTTTCTTCTGGATTTTGTAATCCTTCTTTACAAATCTATCCATAGGAAACTAACTCTTAACTTTGTGCAGGAGTTTAACAAATGCCCAGGTGATGATTTTAATTTGCCATTCAGTCCCTGAACTGTGGCAAAAATCACTGATTCACATAAAATTAAAATAAATTTTACCTTGCACATTCTTTACCATGTTTTAATATTATTGAGTTTTAATATTCATGGGTAGCCTAACAATTTCATATCTGTAAATGTTAAATACAATTTCACTGTTAGTTTTTAAAAATATGTTGATCAAAATCACTTCATAATTCAAATATGATTTCACAGCAAGTAAAACTTTGCTCTGAAGCAGATGAAGTCAGCTACGCATCAACTCTGCTTATCTAAATTCTTAGGGCTCTTAATTTGTTCACAAATAGTTTCTAAAGCATTATTCAGTGGATATATCAAGGCTAAATAAGAAAGCAGAGGGGAATAATAATTCTTTGCTTCCTGTTTACAGCTGAATCACTTAGAGGAAATATTTATGATTCAGGGAACATGCTTAGAGACAAACCTTTAAAAAAATATGGTGATTCCAGGTTTGTTCATTGTGGTTTTAATTTTCTTTTTTTGTTTGGTTTGTTTGTTCATTTTGTTTTGTTTGTTTTGTGGGGGTTTTGTTGGTTTGTTTTGGTTTGTTTTGGGGTTTTTGTTTTATTTGTTTTTGTTTGTTTTCTTTTAAAGTGCCTGGGAAGTCTTTAAGTTTTAATCAAAATAAGATTTAGGCACTTAAATATCTTTGTGAAACTGGTTCTGAATAGTCTGTTGAAAGGTCGAAGGATTGAAGTCAAAATATTCTTTGGAAAAATGAAATAGATTATCCCAATTGCACTGCTGGCTTTATTTTATCTATAAACAATGAATTTAGTGGAGTGGTGTCCTCAAGAATTTAATTCTTTTCACAGTGTCTTCACTCACCATTTTGTTGCGTCACTAGCAACTCAGCAAAGCTCTTTTTTTTTTCAGCACCTTCCTGATGCGCTTCCCAAATAACAAATGCTGTTGCTGCCCCAAAATGCAACGCGGTTTCTTTCCATTCCCTTCCCTGGATTTTCACATCCTGAGGACTAAACTTCCTTGCAGTGCTGGGCAGCTCTGCAGGCGCAGCCCAGGATTGCATCAATGCTGTGCTGCAGCCAGGACTTGCAGCAGCCAGGACTGCAGCAATGCTGTGCTGCAGCCAGGACTGCAGCAATGCTGTGCTGCAGCCAGGCCGAGGGCAGTGCTGGGGACACTGAACTGCAGTGCTGCCTCCCAGCCTGACCCACACCCTCACCTTGCTGATTTTGCTGCAGTGCCTTTATCCGAATCTCTAAGCCCGTGTCGTGGTTTGAATGCCAGGTGTGTGCTGAGGAAGGCAGGAGCCACCTTTGGAATGGAGAATTTAAACCCCCTCCCTCTGAATTATTGTAACTTTAAAATTCAAGGGCTCTCAGGTGAAGATATGGGAATAGGAATAACAATTCTTTATTAGGGGAACTAAAATAAACAATAAAACCAAAACACATGCAGTAAGACAAACAAACAAACAAACCAACCCAGTGGCAGAGTCAGGCTCCCAGCTGTCCCCTGTGGGTCAGGGGTTGGTGGCAGTGCCATCCCATGGGGGCTGCAGTCCCAGTGGCAGATGTGGCTCTGGGGCAGGGATGCTCCTGGAGAAAAGTGGAGTTTGTCACTGAAGGTGCAGTGGGGAGAGATGGGGCTGGTGTTACTCTGAGAATCCAGTGGAAAGGCTGCTTGGTGTTCCAGCTCCAGATTTTTACCCAGGTAGGAATGTTTGGCTCCTCCCCTGGCTGGAGCATTTCCTAATGTGCTGATGGATTTCTCTCAGTGACACTCCCTGGCCCATGAGCAGAATATCTCTGCCTGGAGTGAGGATGGGTTGTGAGGAGGTAGGAAAACTGCCCCAGCAGGTTTGTGACAGTTGGCCATGGACAGACAAATACACACACACACACCCACACCCAGTTTAACAGACAGTGACAGAATCCACAGTTTTGGTGACATTTTGCACTGCAACCCATGACAGTCCGTCTCTCTGGGGATGGCTGAAGGCAGTGGAGATTTTCCACTTGGGTTTGTCTCCTCCCTGTCCTGCAGTGTCTGTCTGTTCATGCAGGCACAGCAGGTGCACAAAGTTTTAAACTTTGGTTCCTAATCGGGCTTGCGACACCCTCTGTGGAAAAGAATTTACTCTTGTGATGTCTCTAAGAGTAAAATAGATATTTATAACATTATTAATTAAATAGCAATTGAGATAAAATTGTGGAACTTGTTTTAATAGAGTATAGAAACAATGAATGAATTGTACTCAAAACTCTACAAAGAGACTGAGAAGATCAAGCAGTGGAAACTGACTGTGGAATCAGAAGTAAACCAGCAAGAAAATGCAAGAAAATAGAAAAGTTATTGAAGCACAGCATAAAGCCATTCAAGAACTGCAGGCCAGGATTGTACAATATACATTGAAGAGATGAAGTAAAGAGAAAATGCTTCTTGCTTTAGTATGACAATATTGCTAATACAATTAAATATTAAAGGATGTTGCCTGCTTATTTTTGCATTGAGAAAATGACTATTCTGAGCAGGGGTGTGCACCTGTTCTGTGTGAATGTGTGGATAAAGAATCTGCAAGTGTTTCAGTTCCTGGTAAATTATTGTTTATTATTCTGCCTTTCATGCAAAAGATGACTCAGCAAGGAATACCAGATAAAACAGACTTCTGTCTTCTGATGAATAAAATTACTTTTCCATACAAGATTTACAAAATACAAAAAATACACAAAAGTGTATTTCCAGTGTATTTTTCAATAATGGTGTGGTTTCCTATTTGTTCCCTTTGAAATTAGTTTGAAAATTAAAAACTCGGTTTAAAACAGGAAGATGAGATATGTAAAAATAGAGATCTCTTGAAAGAGTAAGTAATACACAAATTTCTATTTTTGTGAAACATTTTTTTGTGCGGAGAACTGTGCTGGTGTGAACAGATATGTTTAACTGTTAAATTGTAAAGAGATCATTACATTGTTAATCCTCAAAGTTTGTGCATTCCTGTGACACATATCAGGGTTTTCTCTCTTTTAGAAGCATCACTTTGAGATTTCAAGGAAACCTGTGGTCACTTCACAGAGAAGTCCAGCACATGTAAATGCTCTTTAATTTTGCTTTTAATTCTGTTGGAATTTGTGTTTTGAGTTTGGACAACATTCCCAAAACTTGATGAATATTTGGCTAGGAACAATCACCTTACTACATGAATGAACATGAATGTCTGCTTATCAGACACAGAGACAAATGAAAGTGTAATCTGTCCTTTTTCCTTCATTACCATACTATTTTCATTCTGTTAGATTTCAGCTCTGACCATAAAGAGTGATGAAAAAGATGATTTAATAGGAGACATCTGGGATCAGCTGCAGGACTCAAAAAATCAGTTTGCTGACTTAATAGAATCTAAAAGTAAGAGTTCGCTTTGCTAGAGTAAAATGTAATTGTTTATAGAGGTATAGAAAACGGGATCATGATAATTTTAATCTGTTACTAGTCAGCAGCAGAATTTTGGGGCATTGCAGGCTCTGTTTTTGTCTGAACCACAAATCATGTGGGATCAGGATTGGCAGGGTAGTTTTTAGGACAAGTCAAGCAGTGAGAACTTTGGAAGATTACAAGAGGAAAAGACATTACTTGAGTTTTGTACACTTACAGTCAGGTTCCACTGAGGAAATTTACTTTTCAGAATCTGACTTTCAATATTTTAAGCAAATTGTACTAAAAATATTTATAGAATATAATGCAAGTACTTCTGATCTTTGTTAAAATCTGTAACTATATGTAATATTATCTTTTAGTAGCATTTTTTAGTAAATATCCTATTTTTCTTAAATGTAAAGTTGAATTGAAAATTCACTTCTGAAAAGACAAATACTGAGCATTTACCTCTTCCATTCTAATGCTTGTCTTGGTGCTCTCATAAAATATTCAAATGACAAATTGGTATCATTTGTCCATCGTAGTTTTATTGAGCGCAGGAAAGTTCAAAATTTTCAGCCTTTTATTTCATTAGTACAGTGTTGAGGGGTTTACTCAGAAGCTGAACTTTTTAAATGAATGTTCCAATCCCTTTTATCGCCCAGTACTTAAGAGTTCTGTACTGCATAATACTGAGAGATTCAGCAAGAGTCTCAAATTTTGTGTCTGGCCTGTGTAAAGAGAGGCCTTTCCCCAGCCAGGGAGCCCCAAATCCCTCTCTGGGGTCTGTTTTTTTGGTGTTAAATGCACAGTGTCTTCTGTGACAGTGTGGGTGGTACCTGCTCATGAATGCAATTCTAGAACGGTGACAAAACTTGATGCATTATTGCAGGTATTTCCACCTGACCTCAAGCTTATTTAACAGCTCAAGAAAACTCACATGTTTTATTTTAGTTGAAGGAGAAGAGTGTAACCACTGCCAGAATTTAAAACTCCTGTACAGGGAAAATGTACAGGCACTCCTGAGGACATGTAATTGCCACTCCATTATACTGAAAGTAATTTCCCAGTGGTGTTTACACATTTGTGCTGTAAGAGCCCAGTGTGCAAAATAGAATGTGGAAAATAAGAACAAATATGCAGAAGTCTCACTGCTAGGATTCACCCAGGAGTGACAAGTTGAATGCAGTGTGCTTTGCTTCTTCAGGAGTATCTTTGAGAGGAAGAGTTCCTGAGGAAAACCAGCCTTCCCTTCTTCCTCACAGCCATTTTAACTTTTAGTTGGAATCAGAGCAGCTTCCCTGTTAGGATCTGGCAGGTCCTAGGCTGGCACACCTGGGGCAGAGTTTTACCTTTAGCATTTTTATGCTGCTGGTTTTATGTTGGTACCGTTCATCCTTGGCAGTACTGCAGGAAGCTCTGGACTGTCTGTGGTGATGGTTTGTTGTTTGTTTTTTTGTTTAGCTTTGCCCTCAGCGCAGTGATTGTGTATCTCAGACTAACAGAACTATCTAGCACTTTCCAAAGAAATGAAACCAAATCCAAAGGGCTCTATCATCTGAGCCAAACAGCAAATAGGATTATGAAGAATTTTCAGACCATAAATGGAGATTGCTGGCATATGATATGCAACAAAGAGATTTGCTGTTTTAATCTGTGATTGATAGGAAATGCTGCAGCTAATCCTAGGAATGAAAGAGTAGAGGAGACTCTGAATCTATAAATTTCAGAGATGAGAACTGTGTTTTGGGCTGTTACAGAGACTGGCAAAGGCAGATTAGCTTTGAAAATTCAGCAGCCACAGGCTGTTTAAATGCAAAGCCTGGCAAAAACACTTGTTTCTATGGCAGCATATCAGGATCTTATTTCCTTTTATCAGTGGAGGGCAGCAACTGGATGGAGTTGGAAATAATTCCTCTACCAGAATACTCATCTTTCAGAATCTGATTGGTTTTGTCTGTTTTTCATAGGCAGAGATTCCAATTACTGGTTGTTTGCAAGTGTGGACATGTTTTTACTTCACTATCTACAGCTGTATATTTAATGCAAATAAGGGTGGCCCTGCTCTGTAAGTAACCTGCTCGTGAGATCACCAGGTTTTCTCTGTTGTACCACTACCAGGGGCAGAGTGAGTAGGAATAATGTCTGATAACTCCTCATTGTTCCTACTTTTATTTTAGGCATTGGTCAGTGCCAGAGAATCCTATTAAATTACTGTTACATATGAACTTCTGGTATGCACTGAATTTCTGTTACAGGCGACTCCTGGGGAATGAACCCAAGGTTTTTATAATTACTAAATTCTATTTACAGATATCACTTGGAGCACTTCCTGTAAAGCATCATCACACTATCATTCACTTAATGAAAGAGTAAAATCACTGATGTCAGGGAATGGATTGATTTGGTTAACAGAAAGGTTAAAGATAAATAATCAACAGTGTAACTGGCTGTTCCAGAACAGGGCTAAAAAGCTGGGCTATAAAAGCACATTAAAAATTTCTATCACTGAGTCTCTGCAGGTCAGCAGAAGGGCAACCAAAGAAATGGATCCATAAGCATCAGACTGTGGATGATGGATTTGAGGAAACTGTGTGGAAGAAGCCTCAGGCACTCACAAATTGTGACACTGGACTTCGTTGTCCTGCCACAATCTTTTGTCTTGCTGCTCCCTGTAGCTTGTGGGATCTCACTCCCATCAGAGGTCAGTAGTGAATGAGCTCATGGTCACAGCCAGGACAATCCAGGAGGTTTTTTACCAGATGACAGTTTGTGTAAATTACTGAAGATATGTGATACCACCCTTTTGATAGGCAGGATAACAGTGCCAGCAAGGGAAAGGCAGCAGCCAAGAGGTTCTGTGCCCATATCAGCACAGCATGGGGCTGAGCTGATAAGCAGCAGTCACATTGGTCCCAAGCTCCACTCTGAGTAATTTGTTGCCCTTCCAGATAAATGAATTTTCACCCTTAATACCTGCTTAGGTGTTTCTCCAGTGCACTGCAGAGTGTTCAGAGGCTGAGTAAAAACATTGCAGTGAATAAAAGCACCACTGAAATTAAACTGACTGCTCCAGTGGTTGATAATTGCCAGCATTATCCCAGTTTCCCCAGACTGGGCTCTGCCTGACAGCTCTAAACCTTCCTGATAGGGGGGCTCTGCACAGATGGAACCAAAGACATTGCATCTGTGCAATTGCCTTAACAACCAAATTTGTAATCACTGCAAACAATGAAATTGGGTTTGTGTGGCATAACCTGTTTTATGTAACATCAGCAATTATGTTTTCATCCGTTAATTCTTTATTGCTCAAATCCTGTATCAATTTTCTGTTATTTTACCTGGCTGGTGCAGAGTTACCTGGGTCAACACTCTCTCCTTAAATATTGCCATAGTATTAGCACTTTGTTTTAATGTTTTGAAATTTTCTCAGTATTCCAGACTTGTTGAAATGAGCACTAGCCAGCTAATCATGTTGAGTTTAAAATATTTATTCCTTATATGATTTATTTGATAATTTTCATTGGAAATCGGTGTGTGGTTGTTCAGTCACTTGTGTTTTCAAAAGCACGAGTACTTGCTGAAGCCTTTGCACTTATTCTGCATCAACAGCTTGTCTTCATCTTGTAATGTTCTCTGACTTTATTATTGACCTCTGACCTCTGGCCTTGCAAAACTTTATTTCCTACCCTTCAGTTTCCTGTAAAAGTTTTCTGCACATTCTCACCTCTAACAATTATTGTCACTGGCTTTCCCCATTTTTGTTGCTATAGTTTATATTGTAGCACTCTCTTTTTCATCTTCATTATGACTTTCAAGCCTCATTACAATTTGCTGATATTTGCAGACATTTCCTTAAATCTTGGTAAAGCAAATCCTTAAACCTTGGGTTTTTACCCTAATCTTCCCCCCACCCCCTGCTTTACACCCAGTTTTCTCAGCTCAGAGAAATTGGCACTTTGAGGCAGCAGAGTACCTGTCCTCAGAGTCTGACCTGTTCTCTGCCTGTGTTCCTACAGGGGGTGTTGAGACACTTTAAACCTGGCTGTGGTGGTCTCCAGGGTGCACAAATCGTGCTCCAACTGCCTCAGGTGAATCTCAGAGGGAAGAATCAGCCGTGCATGCAAGGGGCCACATGTGATATTTTTGCTTTAAGAATGCTGGATTTTTATTTTTACTTTGAGCGTTTTTTGTCCTCTCCAGGTTTTAGTTTTATGAATTGTGTTTTTTTCCTTTCAGGTTCTTTGTGTCCTTTGAAATACTCTCTGTGCTTCCCAAGAACAAACATTTTTTTTCTGTGGTTAAAGCTTCAAACAGTCAAGCCCATATACGTGTATGTAGTGTGTGTGTGTATGTGCAGTGTATAAATACACATTTACATTATCGATGGGGGTTGTGTAGTGTACACTGAGAAAACTTAAGTGTTTTTATTCCAAATATATCAGAAAAATACAGAGCTAAATAACATACTGGAGTGGTAGCAAAGTGAGTGTTCCACTCCTGTTGCTAAGTGAGATGGACAGATGTTACAAAGAGTACAATTAATACTCTGCTCATGTCCCTAAGCCAGAAAAGGGTTTAAATATAATTAAATTATATTTAATTCCTGAGAAATTATATGGTAGAAATTAACCCAGAATTAAAGACTCCACTAAAACAGAAAGCATTTGACTAGTGTTAATAGAACAAAACCTCTATTTATGTTATCCAAAAAATGGTTGAAAAATTAGCCCAGGACACAGACCTGTGTGCAGGAGTCTGAAACCACAGGAGAAGGAGACACTATTGTTCAGGAATTAGCTGAACACCAATTGGGACCAACTGGATCACTCCTCCAACAGCTCAAAGTGACCACATTTACAACCTCAAACTCATGTTTTCCATGTTTCTTATGGCTATGTAAATCAGGAATGTGGTTGACCTGCATAAGACATCCATCAGATCAGATTCCAGATGGGAATTAGGTGATTGCCTGGAAGGGCACGTGTTCCCAGAGCTGCAGGAAGGGAGCTCAGGGAGGGGCTGACAGAGAATAGTGGCTTTGTCGACTCTTCTCCCTCTTGCTCCCCCAAATGTGAGTGCTTTCCCCCATCTGGGGACATTGTTTCATTGGTATTGATGCAATATTTTGTTTGTTACTGTGCTGCCAGGAGTGATTTTTAAGTTTTTTCCCTATCTGAGTGAATTGCTTGTTGCTTCAATATTTGCTGAGTAGGTTCCAGACCAGCCAATTTCTGAGTGTTTTGCTTGAGCAGATAAGTCAGGCTGTGCCTGAGCAGGCTGCAGAGCAGTGGGTTTCATTTCAGATTTGTTGCTTCATGGGCTTCATGGCACAGACTTAGAGAACCCCAGAATGGCTTGGGTTGGAAGGAGCCTTAAAGCTCATCCCATCCCACCCCCTGCCATGGACCTGGACACCTTCATTATCTCCAGCTGCTCCAACCTGGAACACTTCCAGGGCTGGGACAGCCACAGGTCCCCTGGGCACCCTGTGCCAGCATCTCCTTGCTGGTAAAGAACAAGCACAGTGAACCAGACCTCGTTAAACCTTAGCAAAACACAGCTGTAAAATTCATCGTGTGATTCTGGAAGACTCCATGGCAGCCCTCCTGCCATGGTCTTGCTGTCCCATGGAGCAATTAAATTAATCAATAATAACAACTTTTTTAAAGCACTGGTTATTTTAAAAGCCTGAGGAGAAAATGACTGTTAATATAATTAGATTTCCAGCTCCAGTTTCCAGGTTAGGATATTATGGACACGTTTGTTCCTATCACATTTGCTTTGTGGTTCAGTATGAATTTTCAATAGATGACTTTGTGATAAGAAAGCAGCAATTCAGATGCAATTATATAAACAGTAAGATCAGCCTGGAATTAGCCTGGAGAGTATAAAGCACACACAGAGCTGTGCTGGGTCACTGCCTCTCCCAGCTCAAGGCAGAATCAGGTTCCTGTAATAGGGAAGAATTCTGCTGACAAGAGGTTGGTCTTTCCAGACTGGTGTTGTTGCAGTTACAGGGTAAACCAGCCTGTGTAATGGATGGGAAACTGGCAGCTCGGAGACTAGAGGGTGAGGTCCAGATGTTGGTAGACACTGTCGTTTAAAGTTTATTGTTTAGATGCTCTAGAGTAGTTCCTGAAATTGTCTTAGAGCTAATCAAGGCTTTGTTCTCAGGATCCCCCTGCAGGTCTGAGAAATGAGGTCAGCACAACAGACAGATAAAGCTGGATTCATTGACTTGAACTCCTTGCCGATGTTCTTTATTGTAATTTGCTTGAATCTATTATTTAATTTTTGGCTGTGTTCCCATCTCATCATACTTCTAAGCCACGGGAAATTGAAAAATCCAGTTTTATGCCTGATATGCACAGTCTTGTCTTTTTTTCTCTTTAACATTTTATTAGATACTTTCTTTAAAAAATTGCTTTAAAGCAGTGAGATTATCTTAATATCTCTGCTTAATTTTAGAACTCATATTCTCTTATGTGTCACAGTTTCAAATCTTTCAGCTCCTTTTATTTGTTCTGTGTCAGGATTTTATCACTCACTAGTGAGAAGTTCCATGTATTATGCTTAAGTGGGGGGAAAGTAATTTGTTCTGTGCTGTTAACAGAACAAATCTCTCTGCCCTTGTTCTCTGTTTAATGGTCAATTATTTCAATAAGAACAGAGATTAAAAAGAAATTGCCAGGCTGTATCTAGAAACACTAAGATTACTCTGGGTCTGTGACTGTCCTGGCTGTTTCTGTTGAATGCTGAGGACAGGGCTGGAAGGCACATCCCATTTTACCTGTGGTTTGCTCTGTTTCTTTATTTGTTCTTCCCCATCCAGCATGAGTCCCTTCTTTGTGATGTCTCTCCTCTTTGGCGTGATTTTCGGACAAACAGCATCACTCTGTGCTCCTTCTGAGTACACAATCCATGTGGAGAAACGGGAATGTGCCTATTGCCTGGCCATCAACACCACCATCTGTGCTGGATTCTGCATGACTCGGGTATGACTTACAGACCTTTCTGTAACAGCCACTGCTGCAAACTAAAGCTCTGTTCTCCCAGAAAATAGGGTGCAAATGATTTGATTGCAATAGTTTATCACAGGCAGAAAAACTGCACCATGTTTTCAAGTTAGCTTTTTGCAAAAGCGTGGATGAAAAATGCCAGCTATGGAACTGTGGAGTTGACAACACCAGTGGCACAGCAGAGACCTGACTGCTGCCACTGTAGAGCCCCTGTGGGCAGGATGGAACAGGTGAGGGGCAGATTATCTTAATTTATATAAATAACTTCAGTAACTTCTGCTCCCACTGCTGCTATCTCAGCTGGCTCTGGGGACAGCTCTGCAGCAGCCACACCACTCCACACAACTTCACTGTTCAAAACAGCATTTTGAGTTCCAGCTTGGGCAGCAGGGAGACAGAAGAGATCACGAAGCACAGGGAATACTGAGCCACGAGGATTAGTACGAGGATTAGTTAAACCATAAAAACAAGGGGAATGTGTCTGTGTGGGGAGGGAGCCCCAGTCACAATCAGAGCTCCAAAGTCAGTACTGGGCTCAGGTATGAGTTTTGGTCTCTTCACCTCACAGGACATTTCTGACACAGGTGTGGTTCAGCGAAACAACACATTTCTCTCCTCTCTGTAGGACAGCAATGGCAAGAAGCTGCTCCTCAAGAGTGCTCTGTCCCAGAACGTGTGCACGTACAAAGAGATGCTGTACAGGACAGTGCTGATCCCGGGCTGCCCTCTCCACACCATCCCCTACTACTCCTACCCCGTGGCTGTGAGCTGCAAGTGTGGCAAGTGCAACACTGACTACAGTGACTGTGTCCGTGAGAGGGTCAGGACAAACTACTGCACTAAGCCACAGAAGCTCTGTAACCTGTAAAGCTTTCAGTGGGATGTGGGTGAAATGTACTGCTCTGCTCACACCTGAACTGAAATAAAACTGTGTTTCACATTCCGTTTGCAAACTGCTGTGCACAAAGATTTGTTCTGAAGGTGTATCATTAGTTGCTTCAATTAACTGAGTGTTGTGAGACAGGCAGAAAAGAATCTTGAAGGCTGCGTGTTTGTATTGAGAACTAACATGAATTTCCTTTGGGGAAGAAGAAGATGTGACTGAGTGTATCAGCCTTTGCTCATAAATTCCAGATATTTATGCTCAGAGATGCTCAAAGATTCATTATATTAACATATTTCAGAATGTGATATTTATTTATTTCAGAGTTCACATATTTCACTTGATATATTTCAGAATTTAAAAAGAGGCCATACACACTCTTGGTATTTAACTTTTAAAATAGATTTTGACATATAATTACAGCTTTCAAATTAGCAGCATATTTTTCCATTTATGCATTATTAGTTCCCACACTGCAGATCTGTGTCCTCCCTGTGTTTATTTGGAATGCTTCTCTACCTGAATGGCATAACTCTCCTTTCCCTGCTGAAACACAGTTTGAAATAAACCTGTCTCTGTGAGGGCTGAGGAACCACTGCAGCTTCACAGCTGGCTGCTCTGTTCTCCTCAGGGGAGTGTGGTGCCATCAAACAGAAAGCAAAACTCAAAAAATCCCATTTTTCCCCACAGGTCAACAGGTCCCTTGGGAGTGGAAGGAGAGCTGAACCCACGCTGTGTGCTGAACATGCACAGGTGAGAGGTGCAGAGCCAGAAATAAAGGAAAGTAATGCATGTAATAAATGTAAACTAACAACTGCTTCCTTTCCACTGAGATTGCAGCTCCCAAGAAATCACAGATATTCCATTCACACTTTGCTTGAAATAGTAAATAAAGGAACCAGAATTCACAGGATACAAATATAAAATTTGACATTCTTAGAAAAATCCTGCTTTCAGGATTGCAATTTTCATGACTGTTCCTAGAACCTGATTCTTATTCTAAACATCTTCATTTTATTTCACCTGCAGCAAAACCTGTGAGAAAGCCCAAGGGAAATTGCTGGTCCCCCCCTGGAGCAGGGGATTGCACCAGATGAGCCCCAGACGTCCCTTCCAACCTCAACCAATCCATAATAATTGGAATACATGTCACGGATTCTACACATGGTATGAACTGCAATTATCATGTGCATTATTTGCTGATCAAGAAATACTTTCACAGGCAAGGTTTGAAAATTTAAATCCTCCAAAAACATGTTTGAAATGTACCAAAAATCCAGGAGATGTAAAACTGGTTTTAACATCCTATTTCTGTAAAACTGGTCCCTTGCACCTATGGTTTAAACAACCCAGTTATAACTAATTTTGTACAAGACTATTTCTAAAACTCTTTGGAGCAGGGGAGGTTATTTACAATTAAGTTACAAATACTTTCTGGTGGTGAGAATCTGGTATTCCCAGCCCCTTCTGTGTATCACACAGAGGAGCTGTGGTCTCCCAAGTTCTCCAAGGAAGAGCTGCAACATCAACTGCTGCTCCATAGCCGGTGAAGAGCACAAGAATGGTAGAAAAAACTTGGGAAATAGGTATTTATTGAACAGAGCAGCCCTTATGGTATCTGGTAAATAGCGAAGAAACAAAGTGTTCACCTTTAAGATCAGCCAGAAGTTTCTCAAGGTGTCTGGCTGTTAAAAATGTTATTTAGCCCAAGAAAATATAATATTGTTTACAACCAAGCAGCACTTATACTTAGCAAAACAAAAAAAAAAAAGGTAGTTAGCCTATTTACAGTATCAGCAGCACTACTAAGTTATTGTAATGTATTTCATGGCCTGCAGGTATGTTTTCAGTAGAAACAAAAACCAAGTCTAGTTTTATGGTTATGGTTTTATGGTTATGGTTTTATGGTTATGGTTTTATGGTTAATACCCATGCAAAATCATTGAGAGGAAAAATAATTAATGTACCTTCTTTTTCACTTCAGAAAAGCCCAAACTGAGGTGTTTGCGCTGTGCTAACTCTCTGTTTAACCACACATTTCCATGCCCTCAGGACTGCGTCTCTCTGACCTTTAAGCAGTTTTCATGTTCATCTTTAAGACCCCCAGGCCCAGCGATAAATCCCTGTTCAGGTGATGATTCCTTACAGACACGTGTTTGTTACCTTCCATTTATCCCAAGACCCCGTTCCCACATAACTGAGCGATGGATTTGCAGGCAATCCCATCTCACCTTTTGTCGGTATCTCGTCCGATCAGGTGGTGAGAGCACGAACTGACTGGCGGCTGCAGTCGCGTCCTGCTCCCGGCGCTCCGCGCCCGCGGCAGTTGTTACTCAATAGCAGCCAAACCCGAACGCTCCTCCTGGAGCACGGAGAAGGAAAAGAAGCAACAGAAAAAGAAGAAAGAAAGAAGAAAGACAAGAAGAAAGAAAAGAAGAAGAAGAAAGAAAGAAGAAGAAAAGAAAGAAGAGCCCGCGCAAGAAGAAAGAAAAGAAGAAAGAAAAGAAGAAAGAAAAGAAGAAAGAGCCCGCGCTACCTCTGCCTCCCTGTGGGGGAAGGCGCGGACCGCGCTCCGCACCCGCGGGGGTTGCGGCGACACCCCCGGCCCACAGGGGGCGCTGTGGGGAGAGCTCTGAGGGGCAGCCCTGGGCATGGCCCGGCCCCGCGCTCCGCCTGTCCCTGTCCCGCCCTGTCCCGGCCCCCGCCTGTCCCGGCCCCGCCTGTCCCGGTTCCGGCCTGTCCCGGTCCCCGCCTGTCCCGGTCCCGGCCTGTCCCGGTCCCCGCCTGTCCCGGTTCCGGCCTGTCCCGGTCCCCGCCTGTCCCGGTCCCCGCCTGTCCCGGCCCCCGCCTGTCCCGG
>JAGMWU010000028.1:4770441-4817729 GCA_018697195.1 Certhia americana
CCCCGCCTGTCCCGGTCCCCGCCTGTCCCGGCCCCCGCCTGTCCCGGTCCCGGCCTGTCCCGGTCCCGGCCTGTCCCGGTCCCCGCCTGTCCCGGCCCCGCCTGTCCCGGTCCCCGCCTGTCCCGGTCCCCGCCTGTCCCGGCCCCGCCTGTCCCCGCCACCGCTCCCCGCAGGAAAGCGCCGCATGTAAAGCGGTGTGGGCAGCAATTCGGGGGTGATTCTGCCCTTCTGCCCCCCTCAGGTGAGAGCCCACCTGCAGAGCTGCCTCCATCCTTGGGGCTCAGCACGGGAAGGAGCTGGAGCTGCTGGAGAGAACTCAGAGGAGGCACCAGGCTGAGCAGAGGGATGGAGCAGCTCTGCTGTGAGCAAAGGCTGGGAGAGCTGGGAATGTTTAATCTGGAGAGGAGAAACTTCGGGGTGACCTCATTGTGGCCTTCCAGTACCAGACGGGACACTACAAGGGGGAATGGCTTCACACAGACAGTAGGTTTAGACGGGATATTAGGAAGAAAATGTTCCTAATAATTTCTGGGGTGAAGAGGCCCTGGCTCAGGTTGCCCAGAGCAGCAGTGGCTATCCCTGGACCCCTGGAAGTGTCCGAGGCCAGGCTGGACGGGGCTTGGAGCAGCCTGGGGCAGTGGGATGAGCTTTAAGGTCCCTTCCCGCCCAAACCACTCTGGGATTGTGGCACCGCCCCGCGAGCAGCGCGAGCAGCCAATGGGGAGCGAGAACCGCCCCTGCCCCGCCCATAATGGGCGGGGTCTCCCCAGCAGGGCGGCCCTCAGGGGAATTCCTGCGGGTCAGGGTTCGGATCCCGCCGAGTCCCGATCCCGGTCCCGGTCCCGATCCCGATCCCGATCCCGATCCCGGTCCCGGTCCCCGTCCCCGTCCCCGTCCCCGTCCCCACTCCGGGGCTCTGCCTGCCTCGCTGGCCGAGGGCTGCTCTGTCACCTGAAGCCCACCCGGTTGTCCTGGATACAGCAGGTGAGGCCGAGGCAGCCCCGCGGTGCCTCAGGGCCTGGAAGGGCTCTGGCCGCGAGGATCGAGTTCTCTCCGGGAGTCGTTTATTCCAGGTTATTTTTATTAGGAAGTTGTTTCAAATTCAAGACACAAAGCCGATAAAACTTCGGAACACATCATAGGGAAGTGAAAGCTAATTTCAGCCACAGAGCTAAGTTTGTTTTGTTTCAAAGCAAGAGGTAATTCTGCCACAGACTTGGCAGCATGAACCGAAATGCCAGTACTGTCCAAAATCAGAATTTATGCTGTACCATACATATTATCCTGGAAGTGGTTTGTGTTTTGGAGAGCCTCGTGGCTGGAGCACCAATACAGAGGAAAAAGATTGAAAAGCTTTATTTATGTACATTTTCTGTGCACAGCATCTGATGCTGTTAATCTGTAGCCTGCAAAGGCTGTACACTACAGCATTTGAGGGCTTAAGGCAACTCAGTTTCTTTTTCAAGACACATGAAACATGCTTTGTTATAAAAGTATCAGTATCAAGACAAGTGATATACGACTCTTCATTGTAGGGATGCCAGCTGCTGTGTGATCTCTGAGAGGCACCAAAACTGGCTGAGGTTTCCCTGTGACAAAGGAAGCTCCCACTGAAATCAGTTACTTAGAAAAATTAGACAAGGGAAATGTGAATAAGGATGTTTAGAGACACAATAAGGGCATCAACAACTTACATCTTTATGCTTTAGAGCAAACTGACAGGAGAAAAAGAAGATGTGCTTTCAGAATTATATCACCTGGAGGGATCTGATCTTTTGTCATTTTCCTCTGACACAGGTGCAAGGGGACAGGATAAATGGGTATTTTTGCTGCCTTATGTACCAGTAACTCTCTCAAAAAATACCCTCAGTTACTAAGATGCAGAGAAAACTGCAATTATATTATTCACCTCACAACAGCAGGAAACTACAAAAGACCTTATCCCTGGAATTTGTTAAAGGCACTAGTATATGAATAACATGTTGATTTCCAGCTTAATTTATACCAATAACTTAGAGAACTAAACCAGTAACGGGTGCTGTCCTGTTCCTGGTATGCAGTGCAAGTATCCCCTAGACCTAAATAACCCTGGAGATTATGCAGGAATGCTCAGAAAATTAATGCCCTCTTTAGAGGAAGAAAAAAACAAAATCACAAAGCCAAAGCGCTTCAGCAGAAAGTTTGGTGGCTCGAGTCTGAATTTATAGAAGGTCTTTTTCTACCACTTTTTCCCATTTTCCTAAGGCACTGGGGTGGTTTCATATTTCTGGGGGAGTGGAGGGCTGGGGAAGCAACAGCAGGTTGTGTAAGCTGCCTTGGCATTCAGTGCCTCTCAAAGCAGGAGTGGGCATCTTCCAACTTACTCAAGAAATAATAAATAAAGAGAGAAACTCTGGTCCTGTCATTACATTCTGGTGCCACGAATTTGAGGAATGAAACCCAGTTAGGTGTAGATGTGTTTAAAATGAATAGGATACTCTCATTATGAGGGGGAATGTAACACAAGGAAATTGCTTTATTTGCAATCAATCCTGTAGGGCAACAGTCTTGGAACCTGCACCACTGGTTGTGGTGCTATTTTTACTGATTTTCCAGGAAAACTGGCTTGTCCTGAGTGGCAAAATTGTAGAGTTTCTTTGTGCCAGTACTACCTTGGGACAACAGACCCCAGCTGGGCACTACCCCATGGTCTCTTCAGAGCACAACCATTGTAGGGACAGTCTCAGGTACACCTGGGAGCCAGGAAATTGCTTTGCTGGCTGCTGTGTTAAACTGATTTCTAAGTTTCAGCTTGAGACCCTCAAGGATTTGCTGCCACTGCCATTCTCCCAGCTGAGCCTGTCTTAGGAGCAAGCAGCAGATCAGGGCCCTGTTTCGTGTTCTGGTTCTTGCAGAATCAGGTCCCAGGCCCTGTTTTTAATTAACATCCATTGCTAATGAGCTGTGACAGAGTGACACAAGCCTGACTCTTCTGGTGTGTGATCTCGTGTGTCCCTGCCAGCCTAAAGCTCAGCTCAGCTGGACACAGTTCAGTCAGCAGAGCCTGCCATGCCCAGCTCTTACTGCAGTGCCACAGCCTGTGCTTGGACAATTGGAAAAGAGAAATCCATTCATAAGACAGCAAGATGTGTCAACTAAACCAGAGACTTGGAGCAGCAGCACTACCCCAAGTCTTGAAGTGACAGAAAACTGATGGGAGTTTGAGTTTCTTTGGGGAGTAAAACATAAAAAATAAATAATAACTGAACGGTGGTATATCCCACACAAACATGCACTAGAATCACATATTTACTGAATCCCAGTTTGTCCCACTGTGTTTCAGTGGAACAAGGACCCCATGACTTGTAAATTCCAAGGCCTCTTAGACAATGGTCTATTGGAATGTGTAGTTTAACTAAACTTCTCCCCATCATGTATGGAACAATTGCATCAGGGATCTGAACTGATGATCTCTAGATCTGCTGCTATGGGGGTATAGTTAGCAAAAAGCTGTTCTCTGAAACTGTGAATTATCTCAAGTAAGCCAAAAATTAAGAGATCCTGAGCCTTTGATGTAACTTATTGTTCTGGGGACAACCATTCTCCCTTCTAGGCTGGTTCAAAAGGAACATTCTCCTAGGAATAAATATGACAAATAGAAAAATGAAAATCTAGAAACAAACTATGTAAACGCAAGCCCTGAGGTATTTCAAGCACACAGTGTAATTTTTATACCTGACATGCAATCTAAAGTAAGAAAACTTACTTCATGGCTCTGTAAAAATGTCCCATCTTTCTTTCCTGCCTTCCGCCCCCAGGAAAGGGCGAGAGGTTGAGGTAAGAGCCCCGTGGAAGCTGTGATAGTCACAGAAGCAGAAACTGAGGATATTAAAGTGCTGTGTGTCTTTTTCTAACCGCTTTCACTCTTTGTTTGTCTTCCACAGGCCAGTTAGATTCTCCAGAGATCTGACAAAGGGGCTGCTTTTCAGGACCTAGGCTCCACTCCTGCACCACTCTGTAGCCACAGCAAGGCTTTTGGGACAAAGGGGCTGCTGAATGTGGATTTTAGTGGCCCCTTGAACTCACAGTTGGGTTTTTTGGTGTATCTCAGCCTAGCTTGGGAAGCTTAAGCACACTTTGCACTGCAGCTGGTCCCAAATGACTGCCTGGTCTTGCCAGCTTCCCACCTCTTTCCCCCTCTTCCTTCAGCCTGGATCTCCTTGGATGTGTTTTCTCCCCCAGAACTTTCTGCATTTGCATGAAGGGTCCAGTCCTACAAAAAATAAATACCCAGTCTCTGCATGACAGTGAAGTCAGTGAGTCTGCTCACGTGAATTCAAGTTTGCTGGAGCAGGCCCTTAGGCACTAGTTTGGTTTTTTTAAATAAAGTCCAATTTTATTAGTTCTACTCTGTTTGGGCTTTGGAAAATGAAGTCACAAAATGGATCACAGGTCTTCCTTTTTACAATGGCATTTGTCCCTCTGCTGTTTCTTGGCAAACAGGGGCTCGGGGTGAGAGGGTTCTGAGCAGTGTGTCCCTGTGGGCTGTGCACATCCTGCACAGGGACACTCTGGATACACACACAATGTTCCATCTGCAGGTATTTACCTAGACAGGTACTGCACATCCAGACCTGCTCACATCCAGATGTGTTTGTAAGGAGAGATGCATGTGCTTACACAAAGTCTATACATGTGTAAACTCTTAATTGCACATATACAAACATTAAAAATCAAATTAGTCTTAGATGAACCTTTGCTTTTTTTTTTTTTTTTTCATTAAAAAGGACATTTTAAACCCTTTTTTTGTTCACTTCAGTTTTACTGTAACTAATACAATTCACCTGATCACCTACTGGGCTATTTTCCTCTCAGTATGTTAAAACACTGATTAAAATGCATTACAATTATTAAGTTGGGTAGAAGAGCACTTCTTGTAAGCTTAGTCTGGAACTCCTGGGGCACAGTGGTGCAGTGACAGTTTTAGATCATTTCTCTCATGTTACGGATCGTACAGCACAGAACCATGCTGAATATCATGCCAAAGATCTAGAAGAGAAGGGATGTGATTTAGGGATCCACTTACAAAACAGTTATAAAACAATTTGCATATCAGACAATCTGAGGGTCCCTATGGCAGAGTAGTGACTGCTTCCATCTACAAACCCCACAACATCAGACAATAAACATGGAAGAGGTTTCACTGATTTTATCGGCTCACACTGGTTTCATTCTTTGTTCTAAATGTCCGGGCAAGCACAACTGACCCAAATATTAATATTATTAAGGTTATTGATAATATTAACATCAATTTAAGTCACATAATAACTGTGACTGTTGGTGGTATCCTGGTATTGCACCAGAGCATTCTGAGTTCCAGAATGCTTCTACATGGAATGTGACCCAATGGAGAAAGGGCACAGGGTATTCCCAGAGCCCCTGGAGCTGAGCTCTGGATAGTTCCTGTGCTCAAGAGCAAGACTGTCCATTAAATCTAAACCCCCACTCGTGGCAGGGTACTAGAGGGAATGAGAAAAGCAGAGAACAGTGGGTGTTGCCAGAATCTCTCTCAGCTTTCTTATCACAGGTCAATAAAGCAGCTGCCTCCTGAGGATGCACTGCGAAGGGTGGGAGATGGGCAATTAAAGCACTGGTTCATGTCCCCTCCCCACACATCTCCCTCCCTAAGGACGAGCACAGCTGAGCTCTCCCAGCCCAGCAAGTGGCAGAAACCAGCCCAGGAAAAGGTGCAGGTGCATTTCTGCTGCTGAAGAGGCTGTAGTCATTTCAGGACCTTGCTGTGTCTGAGGTGGGGTTGGAAGGGGAGATGATCCCAGTTCTGGTGTGTCCTTGATGTTACTGATCTCTGTCCCACACCCTCTGCCTGGCTGTACTTTTAAGTCCCTTCATGTCTGATACAAACCCCAGGATTGTTGAATATGCACACCATGGTTTCTGTTACCTGCAGAAACCCTTCAGCTGCTTTTCAGTATCCACATAAATCTGCTGCTCTTCCCAGCAGTTAAAGGAGTGTTTTTTTACTGATATTGTGGCTCCTCATGCTGCTGGTGTCTGAGTCTGAAAGAAGTCATGGCACAGAGGTGCTGGAAAAATCTTTGTGCTAAAGCCTGGTGAGCCCCAGCCTGCGGGCCCTGCTGTGTCCTTGGGACAGGGTGACATCTATTGGCCACAGCTCTAGTGGGTACTCCCTATTCCTAATGAAAACAAAGGAATGTATCTGAAAGGATTTAAAGTATCAGACTGCAGTTGTCTTGGAATACATTAAATGCTGCTACAGCTTTTTGCTTTTCAGTTTGGTTCATGTGCACTCTGCTCTCCTCCTCTTACAACAAAAGGAGATTACCATTACTTTGGACCCTGTCTAAGGACACAAAATGAGCTTGAAAAGCACAGTCACACAGCTCTGCTTGCACTGATGGGGACAATTCCCAGGGAGAAGACACACTGGAAGCAGTAAGAATTGAGGAATCTCAACAGTTGCTGCAAAATAAACTCCACAAAGCTTTGTGTAAGGGACAGGGCTCAAGGAGTGACTGGAGAACATGGATTTACTCACTGTGATGCTAGCAATTGCAATTCCAACAATTCCAATTAAGTGCAGATGAGTATCAATTACATTCTGAATTTCAACCAGGCAGTTCTGTTAAAAACAAAATTAAAATATTTTTTTATGCCTGGAAATCTATATTTCAATCAATTCTATCAGCTGTTCTCACTGAACAGCAAACACAAAAATATTATTTCAGTCATCATCCTCATTCCTGCATCTAAACCTTGGGGTTTGCTGGATAATTTTCCCAGCATCTTCCCTTTTCTGGTGATGCATCTGTACCTCTTGACTGGAGAGGCTGACACATGCAAGTAGTTTTCATACATTCAGTTTTTTCCCTAAATTTAAACTCTTTTATATAACAGGCCATGCTAAATCAGGAGGTTTGGTGCTTCATTTTGACATTGAGCTCAAGCAGATTCCAGAAAAGACAGAAATTACAGAAATATCTTTCTTAGCATCAATGAAGTTTCTAGTCAGGAGGCTCCATGCATGACTGAGGTGGGCACTTGCCAAAATTCAGCTTCCATGGGGAATTTGGGGTGCTGTTCTGTTCCCTCCTTCTCCCTTTTCCTTTCAGATGATGCAATATTGTCTCAGCTACCATGGAATTCCACAAACAGGTGTCATAACTGAGTGCAATATGACCTCCAGCTTAATTCTACCTCCACTCTGCTCCATTCCATAAGGAATTTCACGCTGGAATTTGCAAGGTGAAAAGGAACTTCTTCCTTTTTTTACTTACAGAATGTCTCCAATTTTACTAAAGAACTGACATGAAAAAGTGATTAGAACAAGCAGGACAGAGGACACTTGCCTTTGGCAGCTGGATGTTCTCTGGACAGGGTAATCCCGTTTGTTGTTCCACATTACCTTTACCACAGCACTGGAGCTGAATGAGAGAGAGAGAGATGAAGGATCAAAGAGGGGGAAACCACAGACTGTTTCATATAGTCAGTTATTACTTTCATACTACAAATGAGACAATAAATAACGGAAAAAAAAAAAAAAAAAGAATCTGAACAGATCAAGTAATAACCTTATTCTCTATATTTAAACTGCTGCTTCTGGTAGAGTTCCAGCTGCGTGGGGCAAAATTCTCAAAAATTAGTTTCAACTGTCAGAGGCCACAGCAAACAGCCACATTTATATTAACAACAATGTCCAGAAGGGATTTTTATTACAGTATTTCATAACAAAGCAAACAAGTGGATTTGGGAAAAGCAGATCCCTGGCTTACAAGAAATCAGGAGTTGTTAAAGGGAGAATGCAGAAAGTTCAAATATCACATACAGAATTATGGGTGATGCAGAAAATCTACAGCAGAGCATTCTGGAATTTTATTTCTGACACAACATTGTGCTGGTTTTGGAGACAGTAATAAATCAGAGTTTCAGAGGGTTTGTTTTTCCTGTTTGCCTATCTCCCACAAAATTCTTGGAATTCCTCTTTGGGTCAGAAATAAGAGCTATGGGAGAAGGACAAAAGGGTCTGAGGTTGTGAAATGTTTGTTCTAAAGAACGTGGGAATTGCTGTAAGGAGCAACAAAGCTTGGACTTGTTCTCCGTGGGAGGCAGTGCAGATCCAGGATGGTCACAAACAAGATTAAAGAAGTCACAGGTTGTAACTGATTCAGACATTCACTTTTTGGGTGGCCTGAACTGTGCCACACATGCTTTTGGTCTTGCACCGACTTGGCTCAGCCACACTGTAGGTCCTGGAACTCGGGTCACGTTTTCTCTGACAGATGCAGAGGGAAGCAGACATTTCTCCCTTTCTCTGCATTTACAAGTACTTATCTGTGGATTTCAATATCCAGAAGGGTATGAACAATCATTTTTTTCTGCACACAAAGACCAGAAGCATCAGGAATTTCAAAGCCTGGCTAATTGCACTTTCAAGTGTAGAGATCCAAAAACCAGAATTCTGACAGAGCCCTCAGGAAACTCTCAGAGTTGTGAGTCTCTGACTGGATTTTAAGCACATTCAGTTCTACTTTGCCGTATCTCAGAGGGAGGAATTTTGGGTTCTAAAGGGCAGTGTGAGCAGTGCAGTGGGGTGTTAAGGTGGAGGAGTACTCACAGCCACGTGGTAGCGATAGATGGTACTGTTCAACTTCCCCACTGGGTTTTTCATGTAGTCCTCGTAAGCATCTTCGTAGATTTTCTGGGCTTCCTGTATTGCCTGCAGAAATCAGACTTTCTAAGTGAGTTGCAAAGCAGTCCAGCCTCCAATCCAAGACTTTCACCTTGTGTCCTCAACCTCCAGGGCAAAACAGGTGAACAGGTATGGTGACCCAAAAGCCAGGAGGGTTTGTGGCCTGGTGGCATTCAGAGGGTCAGAATGTTCATAGGCTCTACTCTGTGCTTTGGTTAAAAACTCTAAGTTGGGGAAGTTCAGTGCCTAAATTTGTTTGCCCTTCTCCCAGACAATACCCTCTTTTCATACAGTTCCCCTTGATGTTCCTTTAAGGCTGAACCACACCTCCACTTTTTCTTGAACAGCGGAGGCAAAAACTTCATCCTATTCCTTGATAAGACAAGGATAATACAAGGATTCCTTGATAACACAAGCTTGTGATAACACAAGCTGTCTTTTGCTCCAGAAAAGAATGTTAGAGTCTTCCAGGGAAAAATCTGCTGGAAAGTTTTCCTCTGGCAGAGCCAGGTCAGTGGGCACTGGTTTCTGTAACTACCCCATTATTAGATCAGAGGCTGTTTGCTACTCACCACTTTCTTTCCTAAGAAGGCAAATACTCCAGCAGTGACCTCACCTGCAAATATCACCAACAGGCAAGCAAAGAACTGCGGAGGAAGGAGAGAATCTCACATGAGTGTAGCTTGTTCACGGGGGCCACCAGCCAGCCCCTCATCCTCCCCAGGCCTCAACAGCCCACCCTGAACCAAAGCTCCTGAGGAGGCTCTGCACAGGGCTGCCAAGGCAGATTTCTTGTCACATTCAAGCAAAGGGGAAATGGCAAAGATGTGGCTCAGAGGGAGCCTCAGGAAGACCAGAGGGTAATTCCAGGGAATACATCACAAGGGACACGCAAGGGCACCTCTACGTGTACGCCAGCTCTGCAGTAGCACGGTGGCTGCTGAGTCTAGAGAAGCTGGATTAGCCAATAAAAGGACATAAGACCTTTCAGGTGTCAGACTGTAAAGATCTTTTCATTAATGACACCAAGCATTGAATGCTTTTCCTGCACAGCCCAGGCCCTGGAAACCTTTTACTCACTGTTCCAATTAAGCACTGGGACTCCCGTGCTGCTCCACAGCACCCGAAAAATCCAACTGCTGACATGATGGCCCCTGCTCCCACCAGTACATAGAGTCCTGTGGAAATCAGAGCCAGGCAACAATTTCAGAAGGTTTCTCTCCCCAAAGCCTGCTACCTATTTCATCAGCCGCCCCCCCCCCCCCCCATTTACAGGTATAAGGAGGTCTCTGGCTCTCACAAAACTGGTTACACAGAAAAGGTTCTCTGACCACAGGACGAGAGCAATGCTTTCCTCAGAATTCTTTGAGATTTAAATAAGACAATTTGATATTAGCTCAGTTGGTTAGAGGATGGTGCTAAAAACACCAACTTTGCAGGTTTGATTCCTGGATGGGCCATTCACTTAGGAATTGGACCTGATGATCCTTGTTGGTCTGTCCCTTCCAACTGAGAATATTCTGTGATAAGAATCTGTGATTTCCACCTTCCAAGTTTGCTGTTCTAGGGACAGCTTAGTGCAGGGAGAACAAGCCCCATACCATCCAGAACCCCCTTAAACCTCTGCAGTAAGCAATGTAAGGCAAAAAAACCCCCAGCTTTGCTAGAGGGCTTATTTCTGGGAAACCTGGGCTGGAAAAGTGCTGTACTGCTCTGCAGAGGGGAACTGAAAGGAATATGGGAGATGGCAGCACAGCCCTGTACATATCTAGGACCCCAGCTGTAACCTGACACCTAGAAATACTCTTATTTAACAGGTGTTTTGGTTTTGGTTTTATTTTTTTGTATGGGCTTTATCTAGGAAATCGGAGCACAGAGTTTATCCTTCCTCACTTGTGGATGGACATTTTTTTGCTCTATGTTTAGGAAACACACGGCTTCTTGTGGGGTCAGCTCCCACCAGACCCAACCACGGGGCTGTGCCTTGGCTCTGGTACCGTGTTGGTCTAATTCCAGTCCTTGCCCTGTGCAGGACTCACAGAAATCTTCTGTGCCAAGCCACTGCTGGGGAAAAGAGCTTCATCTTCCTTCTCCTCGTGTCCTTCTGGTGAGGGCCAGTGGAGCTGCAGGCAGAGTGCACTAGAGGGCACAGTGAGCCTTGCTCCCAGCCTGGACTACCCAAACTTCCCATGAGAGCTTTTAGTGTGCTCAGTTACCAATGTAAACATTATTATAAAATCCGACCCAGGGTTAGCAGAGCTGCTGGAATTTGCTGTTAGCAGGCCTTGTGTAACCTGGACTAGAAAATCCTTACAGATGACAGTTTACAATCGCTAGGAAAATGTCAAACCAGTCAATGTTTGAGTGCAGAGCTTCCATCCAGCTGTTCTGCCCCACTGGTGCAGCCTGCCTTGGGGAAGGCAAACTCCTGCCTGCTGCCCATTCACTGCCACATCACCCTCCAGTCTCTGTGTCTATCCCAGTTACTGTGATCCTTCTCCATTCCCTCCCTCCTTCTGCCCCAGCTCCTGCTGAGATACATTCTGCTAAATAACAATAAAACAATTACAAGTAATATGGCTTTGCCCCACTAATTGTTATATACATGGTGCTGGGGGGGGGTTGCTGTTTGCTGTCTGTGTTGGCCGTTCTTATTCCATGTTTCCTGGATTTTTAATACTCAGCCACCTGTGACTTACTGGGGCTGAGCATTCTTCAGGCTGATACTTGCACACGTATTCACAGCACTGGTTTTTACTGATGTACAAAGATATTTATGGCTCGGGGGAGAAAGGTCAGCCAGCCCTGGTGGAAGATGAAATGGAAAAACCCTCGCTCAGGTGCAGAACCTGGTGCTCAACAGCCAAACCCCAACACTGCCATTTCCTGGGATCTCCATGGTAACAAACACAGTGTAATTACAAAGACGTTTCCTGGATATTCAGTGTGTCACTCCCTACTCCCGTCCCTGTACTTATCAGGCCACTTAGCAAAGATAAATTTGAGTAAGGAGACAGAAAGGAGTCTTCCCATTTCTTTTTGTTAAAGACAAAGCTCGGTGAGTCTTGGGGGTGAGACCACTTTCAGGAATTTGGATTTGCATTTGTTGGAGAAACAGCCTGAACATTTCACTGGTATGACTCAGAGCTAAACCACTACTTCAATCAGAACTTCCCTTTTAAGGCGTGTTACAGGAAGAACTCACACCACTCACTAAACAAAGCTGAGCCCCACAGCTGAGCCAGCCAGGAGTTAAAATCCACCTTCTTCCATCTTCTGCTCAGGAGAGTTCATCCCACTTTGTCCTTTCTCAGCCTGGGACTACCACTTGCTGATATCCAGCTATTTCTAGACAGAAAATAATGTTGACACTTAAAATTTCCATTAAAGATATTTTTACTTTTCTACTATATATACATGCATGTAATCTTGCACAAAGGAATGAAACTTGTGACTTTGGGGCTGTCCTGAGGCCAGGACTTGGCCTCGACTTGTGGATCCCTTCCAATTCTGAATATCCCATGAGGCACATGAAGAGTAGCTTGAAAAAAATTCGAAGGGGCCAAGTTACTTCTCATCATGCACTGAGAGGCTTCCCAGCACCCACATCCAGGGATGCTCAGTGGAAGATGACTTCCAGGAAGGATGTCTGTTGGAGATGGAAATGTTATAATTTATGGCTTAAACATCTTCACGAAGGACTTTTGCCTGCAGCAGCCAAAGTGTATTACAAAAGCTGCAGAGAAGATCACCACGCCCTGAGTAAGGCCCTGCTCACTGCTGGGGATAAGATAAAGTGGCTCAGCTCAGGTCTGGGGATATTCACAGAGGGATGGAGTTTAGATCCCTGGGGTGGAGCCTGCAGCCCCGGGGCTATCAGCGGCCAGGCTCGAACAGACCCTGCATCACAGGGCGGGAGGAGAGAGCTTTTGGGTGTGTGCTGAGATGTCGAAGCCCAGGACACTCCTCTGACTGTCCTGGAGGATCTCTGAGAGACCTTGGCATGGAGTCAAAAACACCTGTGCCTTCAATTTTAGCCCTTGGAAGAAATGACCGTCTTTGTGTGAAGATTTACAGGCCACAAAAGTTTAAAGTAGAATGATAGTTAATTTGTCACAAGGTGAAAAATAGAATTTCAGAGTTTTTAGAATGGCAAGCAGATGAAGGCAAGATGGAGAATCCTCGTGGTTTATAGTCTTCTTCCTTCTTCTTCATCTGCCCCATCTTCTGCTGTGATGGTGGCACTTTCTGGTTGGTTTAGAGTAGAAACTGACTTTCTAAAAAAGGTGATAGGTATTAGAAAATTATTGTAAATAAAGTACACGTAGTTTTTAGTATAAAAGTAAGCACCATCCTGAGGGAGGTGGATTGTGCCTTCGACTTGCTGACAGAATCTCTGCTAGTCAGGGAAAGAATGTAATAAAGAAAAATAAACAATCTTGGAAAACAGAAGAGACGACTCTCGACTTTTCCTTCAATCACCAGGCTGAGAGAAAAAGACTTTCTAAATCTCGAGAATTCAAAATATCCAAAAATCCCGAGACTGAGAAGACCCTCTGGCCAGAGGCAGTGAAGTGCCATCCTCTGCTGAGCACAGGAGCCCAGCTGTGTGCCCTGCACCCACATCCACGTGTGGGACAGCAGAGTCCAGCAAAGCCCCCCGAGGGCTCCCAGCCCCTGCACTGGAGCACTGCACATGATTCAACAGGTCCAGAGCCCTGCAAGGGAAATGGCAAAGCCAGCCCCCCTCAGGAGGCACGGGGGTGATCCCACCTGCCCAAAATGTTTATTAATCCTCTGCATTCTGTACTTTGTGGTGGTGGAGGACCCTCAACACCCAGAAGAGCAGATGGAGGGGAGCAATGGGACATCGTTGGGACCCTCAGATGGGTGACATGCTTTCACCTAATCCCTGTCACTCTCTCCCTCTCCGCGCCCCCTTCCCCCTTTTCTTTTTCGATTTCTTTCTTTTCTCTTTATTTCTCTTTGCCTCTTTTACTATTAAATAAAATATATCAAATTTTTTACATCTAACCTCGTTTGGTTTTAATCTGTTTTTGGGGTAGATTTTGAACCTGTCTGGGTTTGATCCGTTCTATTCACAGCCTTAGTTCTCTTTGCACTTCTGTGATTAAACCAGTTTGTAACAATATCAAAGCTGTAGATACAGAAATATCCTGGATGCTGGAAGTATGTAAGACAAGAATCTAGTATTTCTTTTCCTAGTGGTCTGTACACAGCAATGTAGGCATGATCACCTCAAATTCTTGATAAGAACAGAACTAAATTTAAAGTTAGGCTCTCTAGAGTGAATAAAAGCAAAGGGTGGCAATGTCTGCACATTGGAATTCCAGCCTTTCCTAAAGCCATCAAGCACTGAGAGCTGTCAGGGTCAGCAGTGCAAATCCAGACATTTATTTGGTGGTTAATATCACACCTTTCCTTGCAATAGTATCCAGTGTCAGAAGTACCTCAGCTTCACTAAAACCCATTCCTTCCCAAAAAGCAGGATGGAAAGCATTAATCAGCTTCTATTCATCTGCACTTCCATTGTAAAATACAAAGCCTTGGCATGGCCTCCTGGCATTACAGCACAGCAGGGAAACAAAAAAAGTCACTTTATGGCCACAAAATGGAACAGGTTTGAGAGCTACAAACTGACACAAAAAATTCACCACAAAGCTCAACATGGCAAAAAGAAGTGTGTGAGTCAGGTCAGGGTAGAGAGCTTGTTTTGGTGAGTGGAAAATGATGAGAAGACTGTCCAGCTGCAGCTTTTTGTGCAGCAGAAGGAAAAAAGTACGAGGTGGAAAGGAAGCAAAGGTTTGTGGCCTTTGTGAATTTTTTTCCTCTAACCTCTTGTTGCCTCTGTTCATTTCCTGCAGTTCTGCTTTTCAGTCTGTGTGTGCTCATGAGGAGGTTTGGTATCTAAACTGTGAGCAGGGAATGCAGAGAGCAGGAACACTGCTGTGGCATCGAGGAGTGACAGAGCTCTGCCAGCTGTGATTGCCCACACTTGGAATATTTATTCCACCTGCATTTAGGACCCACAAACAGATCACTCTCAGCCCCTGGATGGAATGGGATGAAGTGGCACATTCCAAAGATTAAAATCTGTGTGCAAATCTGACAGAAAATTGGTTAATTTAGGCAGACACAGCCAGTGCATGGATTCCTGAGGGGGTTCTGGAGGAACTAGGGGCTCCTTTATAACCACAAGAGGACAAAAAAACGTGTCACAGGACTGGGGATTTTTGAACTGAGCCTATTCTCTTCTTTTTTTTTTTTTTTTTTTTGTGATGAAATATTGAGATTTTGGGGCGTGGTTTGCTTGTTTTGCTGTGCTAACACACACCCCACACAGAGAGTTTTTTATAGACGTGAAGAGAAATGAAGACTTCTCCTTTTATGAGTTAGTCAAGTGAGACAACACCTGATAAATTAATTTCCCTTCTGGCTGTAACATAGTGAGTGTAAGAGGGGAAGCCCCTTCTTCTGCTGTTGTTTAATTTTGCAAAGACAAGTTTGGAAAGCCATAAAGCAGCAGCTTTTCTGTATATTTGATTTTTGGATTTATCCCATGGGGAAAATCATTCTTTCCTGAAAGGAAATTGTCAAATGGGGGTATTCCCTGTGAAAATTCCAACAGGAGGAATTCCCATTTTCTAGTAGACTCTGCTTTACAATTACAAGGGGAATTAAAATGTTAGCTGGCACTCTCAGAGCATCCTGTGGCTCCCAGTAGTGAATGAAGAATGACAAATCCCCAACTCAGCAGATCTCTGGATCAGCCTCAGTGCTCATGGCACAGAGTTCTTCCCTGATACTGTCACCTCTGGATATAAGGACACATCTTGGGCTGTGCTTGGAGACAAGTCTGCAAGTCTGAAAAAGCATCTTGAAAAGGACCAAGGGATTCTGTGTGCTATTTCTGAGTGAACAAAACATCTGTGATTAGCAATGAGACAGAATTCCATCTCTTTAGACCAGACAGAAGAGAAGGATGGAATTTTATAGCTACTGGCTGCAATGCATTTTTCTGTATATCAAGAGTGAGGAAAGGATCAGCCTAAGCTGGAAGAGGTCTAATTTCAGACCCTGGAAGTGAACTTACTCCCAGAGCTACTTTTGTTTGTTTGTTTGTTCTTCCCCGAGTCTTACTGAAGGTTTGAAGCACAAATCCCTGCCTGGAGCCTACTGCAAAAAGCAGGAGCAGACAAACACACCCTGTCTCTGTCTCTGTCTTTATTTCACATGGGTTTCTTGTTTACCTGGCTGCTATGGGCACTTTCCATTTGAAATAATTCTCTTTTTTTTTTTCCCCTCTCTTTTGGGCTGAGTAAATAACACTGAACAAACCCCCAACTGTTCCTACTCCACGGAGAGAACAAGCAGCTCTGTTCTGGGGGTGAGGGACCCAGCGGCAGCGACAGCAGTGCCCAGGACCCAAACAGGGCTTGAAGGGATTTTCCTGGGGTTGTGTGTTCCTTGCAGCCTGGGAGGCATTTGTCCTCCTCCACAAAAGGACCAAAGCTCTCCACCCCTTAGGAGAACACCAAGGAACCTCTAGTACAGACACATGCCTGGAAAATATGAGAAACACACGTAGGAGTTGGAAAAAAATGTCCAGACAGGGACAGTTGTGTGTGTGGCACCAAACTCAGCTCCTGAAACAGGCTGGTTACTAGAAATTTCCATTGTATATTTATTTATAAAATACATTCACAGAACTGGAGAAAAGATGCAGAGAGGCCTCTAAAGTGGCATGAATTTCTGGAGAAGTGGAGCATACCCTTAATTTGAGCATAATGGATGTATCTGAGTAAGTGTCTTGTGTGAATTCAGCAGAGATTTCGTGGTTAATCTTCTGGAACCACAAAAGCATTATAGGCACCAGCCAGTTTGGAGGCTTCTACTGATGCACAAATCCTGAATTTCAATTTAAAAGCAGCTTCACTGTAATGTAACATCCCAGCCCAGTTCCTCCCTTTCCCACAGAGCCCTTGTTACATATCTTGCTCACATGCATATCTAAATAATTAAGATTAACTCGAGGCAGTGCATTCCCAAAGCAGTTCCCAAAGGCTCTGTCAGTGTGTGTCACCCCCACAGACTGCTCTGAACTCAGGTGTCACCAACACACCTGTGCCAGCTGGAGCTGTTCTACCCTGGCTGAACTTGGCACACCCCCATGGCAATGAATTCTACGATTTAATGATGTGAATAGTGTGGGGAAACTTCCTCACATGGGAGCTGTTCAGAGTGCACACTGTGGTCAGAACACATGGTTGAATGTCTCGGTACTTTTTCTAGGTTTGCTGCATCCTTTTTGACTGGAACCACAGAGCATTCAGGACACTGAGTGCACTGGAAATATACACAATGACATTAAGATTTTTCAATTGGATTCCCATTTCCTTTCTTCATAATTCCTGACTTGACTGTTTGACTGCAGTAAGCAAAGCACTTTGTTGTCAAGAGCAACTGATAGTGAGTCTAAGATCATGTTCATGTGTGGTTGTAGCTAATTCAAAGTCTGTCAGTGTACTGCTGACATTATCTGTAACTTACCACTTGCATCACTTTGTTGATACTGTATTTCTTCTGCCTTTGTAATACTTAGTCATTTGGTATTCTGAAATTCTCTCGTGATTCTCTGCAATCCTCTCTCTGGATAATCTTCTGTGTGCATGAGCCAGCTCAATCCAAACCCTCCTGAAGATGTTTTTGAACTGGCATGTCCCAAAAAGGAGCCTGAGGGCTTTTTGGTTGCTGGTTTGTTTTTATTCCAGCAGACAAAACACTTTCCTCTTAATGGCTTCGAAGTGGACAGTCCAAAATTGTATTTACAGCTCTGTCAGAGTGAAACACAGCACAGGACATTTCCCTTATGGGAGTTATAATGGGCTATACTGATGAGAAGACTGTCCAGCTGCAGCTTTTTATGCAGCAGAAGGAAAAAAGTATGAGGTGGAAAGAAAGCAAAGGTTTGATGGTCATGTAGAAATTGCTTCAGAGCATGTAGAGCTCCGGTTAAAGAGACTCTCTATGAACACGGAGCCTGAACAATCTTGGAGTGTGGGTTGCTGCTCCAACAAGAGGAATCATGGAATGATGGAATGGTTTGGATTGGAAGGGTCCTTAAGGATGATGTAGTTCCAGCCCCCTGCCATGAGACACCTTCCACTGTCCCAGGCTGCTCCAAGCCCTGTCCAGCCTGGCCTTGGGCACTGCCAGGGATCCAGGGGCAGCCTCAGCTGCTCTGGGCACCTGTGCCAGGGCCTGCCCACCCTCTGAGGTTAATACATTCATGTAACACATGCTAGGGGCATCCAGGCATGGGAAGCACCATGATGCCCTTTTCCTTCCCTCAGGACCAGTGGCAGGTTTATCTCCAGTCACCTCCTGAGCAGGTGGATCTTTCCAGAGAGCTCCAAGTGTTGCTGTGGTGAGCTCTGGGCTGGCCCTGAGCACCCTGACCAGAACAGGGACTCCTGGAGCCTGGGTGCTCCCCGAGGGGGCTCAGGGCACCCCGGGCACTCGGTGCTGTCAGGGCTCAGCAGTCACAGCAGTGCCACCAGCGAGCAGGAACCAGGGTGGCTTCCAGCTGCCTCGAGGGAGGAGAAGAAAATGGCATAACTGTGGGTTCAGCTGCTGCTGTGGGGAGGGACTGGCTGGCTTTTACACAGCTACAGCAGGGAGGGGAGGGTGGGAGAAGTCACCCAGGAGGACAATTTAATGCACAAAAAGCATAAAGTGCATTATCATGCTTAAGTGATTATAAAGAAAAAAAGCCTCATGAACCTCAGCGTCTTGCAAATACACAGCAATTACCCTGAGGCAGGTGGACAGATTGTTCCATTAGGCTAAATTAGCTCGTTTGGTCAGAATTGCCTTTATTCTTGCCTTTATTCTGTCAGAGGGAATACTAACTCTTAGGAACTGCTGCAAGGTTTTGTGATTCAGAACTGAGACTGAGGACTTTAGAACAACTTTCATTTTGAGTAAGGTTTTCTCAAGGGGTGGTAGTGGTGGTGCCATATATTTAAAGCAAATTTCCAGTACAGCAGCTTCCGTTTTCCACTCAGGGCCACTATCAGCCTTTTCTAAGCCACTCTTCCTGAGTGACAGAAAAAGAGAGCTGCACACAAGATGATAGGAAGGAAGACAAACTCATTGCTTAAGTCTTAAGTACAGACTAAAAGCCTCTCCAATAAATGATGGCAGGATCATTTAATGCTCTTCTTGTGGTTTCACATCTCTACACGGGCTGCTTTGCCAAGAGCTCTCATTTTAAGTGCTGGTAGAGTTTGCGGGGTGGTGGATTTAGGAGAGAAAATCCTGTTGACTAAGGGTATAGTGCTTGACTCCAGAATACATGACTAGAACTTGAACAAAGTGAGGCACAGGAGCAGAGAACTGCAGTTCACAAGGATGGAACTCCAGCCAGCTCCTGTTTGTATGGGCATCCACTGCTATGGAGAAAAACTACTAATATCCTTCAGCTCCAGACATGACTTCATATCCTAAGGCACGCTCCATCTAACTGTACCTTTCAAAGCCAGCAGCATCACTCCTGCTCTCACTGACCCCAAGAAAAAAGCTACAATCACCTTAAAACTTTTGCTCACAGCTGTTTTGGCCCTGATGGATGCTTGGACCACAGATTGGATCATGGGACTGAAACAGAACAGAACAGAGCAGGAGGGTTGTGAGCTCTGGCTGTGCAGGAGAAGCAACATCTCAAGGCCGAGAAAGAGCCACCCAGACTGATTTGTTTGCATTCATCAGGTTTTGTTACCATTCCTGAGGGCGTTTGTTGAATACATACACTTCACTTTTATTGGTGCTGGCAGGGATGGGACCCTCTGCACATCATTTCTGAGGAATACAGAGTTTGTTCTGCTTGTTGCCCTTTGTCCACCAAAAGATAGAAGAATGAGGGTTTGGAACTGATCTCTAGAAAATCCCCATGTCAGTTTTTGCTTTACAAGTGCTCTACTTGCACTCAGCAGCACTTGGTCTGTACTACTGTGATTTAGTCATTCTTAAAATAAAGAACGACACTACTACAAGGAATTAATTAAGGACCAATTAGTTGTGAGCCAGCAATGCTGACACCCTGGGTTCCCACAAGCATCTTATTTTCTTCTGACTGTTTCAGACCTTCCTACCCAGTAGAAAATTTCCCAGTCTTGGTACAGGAAACTCCATAAGGATAAGCAATCCAAGAGAATTCCTTTAATTCTACAGATCTTTTCTCCATTTGATCAGTGCAGTGTCACAGACAACTCAGATAAAAAAGTATCTGCCAGCTATGGACCTTTGCTGAAATGATCCTTTCTTCTTTCATTTTTTCTCTCTCGAGTGCAGCTAAGAGAGGGATCTATGAACTCTACCAGAGCTGAACTACAGCTGAACAGGGAAGCTGAACAGTTTTGCTTCAAGCACAGGCACAAAAACTGTACTGTGAGATGGAGCAACATACAAATATATCCCCCTCTAGGGGAATATATCCCCTGTAGAGGGAACTCCAAAAGCTGGGGAGCTGCAGGGAGAGGATGTCCAATGTTAGGAGCCTGCTCCAGTGTAAGGTATGTCTGGTAAAATGGTTGGAGACTGCTTGGGTCAACAAGTGACAATTCCAACCTTTTCTGTTATAGGTTTTTCACTGCAAACTGCAGTGGGGAATATGGATCACCAAACACAAAACCACAAGCAACAGAAAGCTAGGAACACATATGTGCTTGCCCACAGCACTGCTGCCTGTAAGCTGTTCTCCAACCAACAAAAACATCTCAGTGGCTGGAAAAGATGAACAGGCCTGGTTGCCAAGTCATGGCCTGAACTATTCCAGGGGCAGAAAAGACAGCTGGACTGCTGGTAAAGAACAGGGCTATTTAAGGAGACTCACTCTGGCCTAATGGAAAATGCAAGGATAGAATTATCAATTACTTTACACTAACACCACATTTCAGATCCAGGAAAAAAACAATCAGAAGAAAGCAGAAGAGAGAAGCTGGTTAGATTTGGCTGGCAGCTCAATCCGGGTACAGAAAGAGCAAAATGTGCTGCCCTTTAGAAGAAAGAAAATTAACTGTTTTCAGAAGATGGTGATTCTGGAGTGGTTCAGCCTACAAAGCAAACTCCAACCTGCACTGTTGTTCCAAGCACTGACACAAAGTTGATGTGATCACAGGGCCTTGGGTTATCACAAGGGGCCACAAAAGCCATCAGTGGAACAGAGATAAAGAAATTATTTTTGGATGTATAGCTATATGCTGATATTTTAAGTCATACTGCTGATCTACTTTCTCTTTCAGCCCTCAGGGCAGCTGCTCCTGGTGTGCTGCACAGTGTTCCATATTAAGAATTCCTATGCAAAACCCTGGCTGCCACCCAGAAAGCATGTTAGAGAGCAAACACACAGAGCCAAATAAACAACAGTCCTGGAGACTCTGAGAAAGGCCCAATACACAACTGCCAAGGGGGACTCCGAGATGAAATCTCCTAGAGAGGGAAAGCTCTTCAGCATGACCTTCAAACGCAGCTTTGTCTGCTGCAAACCCCACTGTAACTGAATTTCTCACTGTCCTTTTACCACGGCCTTGGTCCCAGACTGTTGACAGCCTCAGCCAGCTGTGCCATCAGATGCTCAGGAGTCACAACAGCATTTAGCAGGATTTGTGAGGAGGGAGGGAGGGCAGCAGAAAACTCTTTGGTTTTCTTTCACAGGAATGCTCTGTTCAGTGCCTATTACAAAAAAAGGGCAGAACCTTTGCTTTAGAATTCAGTCCAAAGTGCAAGTTTAAAAGAATTCTGAATATCTCTGTGCCCTGTTCCTCAGCACTTCCTCTCACAGTTACATATTTCAACAGGCAGCTCTATAAATACATGTGGCAGTCCAAGAGCTGCATGTCATGGTGCCTGATGAAACTTTTACAAGAACGTTCCCTAAGACTTCCCAAAATTAACAACTGAACAACTTTTGTAATTACTATTCAGGTCAGAAGCAGACTATATCTTTTGGAGATTTAAATACACATGCACTAAAGAATATCTTGTTTACACCAGGTGTTCCAGGCTGTACTGGAGCTGTGGTGCTTATTCACAGCACAGGATGTAGCAATATCTGCCTTCCAACAAACCAGCAGCACTTGATTTTGAAGGCCAGAACATCCTTCTGTCTTGTTTGCTCTCCTGGGACAAACATAAGTGGATCAGTCAGGGAAGCATTCCAATCTCCAGCACAGAGAATTCAGCAGGTATGAAGTGGATCTGGAAATGAAGTTGGTGATCTAATATGCTGCTGTCATAGCAGCTCAGATGTAAGAGAAAAAATAAATCATACTTCCTGGCTGTCTGTGTCAGTGGAGGTGCTGCAGGGTGTTTCACAGTAACCCTCAGGTCCCAAACAACGTTTTCATCTGAATGGTTTTATTCAGCCTCACAAAATCCCATGGAAACATTGCTGGACATAACATTCTTCCCATCTATTCCCATGACTGCACAGCCAGTTCTGTGCCTCTAGCCTGGCTGCAGATGTTAAAGAAACCTGGGCCTGGGGTTTCTGTGGTGGAACCGAGAGAATTGGGGTATTTAAGGTAACTGCACAATCTTGGAGTGGTGGGTAACTGCTGCAGGACACCTCTGGTCAACTCCCAGTCCTTCCACCCTGTCAGAGTGGCTTGAAGGCCGAAGCAGGACCAGGTATTCACTCACATTTGGCATTTGTAGATGGCAAAAATGTTTTTACCAATGGGATTTTATTTGGTCCATCTCCAGGGCTGATGTATTAAACAGAAAAAAATCTAACTTTTCTGGTATAAAGGTATGTTACAGCTGCCAGTGACAGAGAGCTGCAGTTGCTGGCAGTTCAGACAGATGCTATTTAAAGGTGGCTACATGGAGGTGGCATTTCCCAAAAACCCCTGGAAATCCCAGGGAGAAAAACGTTATCTTAAATGCTAAAATTAGGCATAACTAATCCCAGTTCTGTAGGCACAGGAACTAGCTGATTCCTGCCTAGGTTGGACAAACAGCTCCTGTGAACACCAGGTAGTTTCACTTTTCAGCTGTGGAAGGATTTGCTCCGACACTTCGGTCCCACTGAGGCCTCCACAGGGAGAGGGGCTGAGCAGAATTTTGCTGCTGTCTTGGTTCTGGGAACATTCTGAAAGGACACTTGTTTTGTTGGCTGGCAGCTGCATAGAAAACTCTGGAGGGATATATTGGTGAGCCCCATAAGTCCCTGACCTGTTTCACCTTCTATTCTGAGAGTATTAGTACAATTCACTTAGGATATGTGGATCAAATCCAGGAGAAGAGATTAGTTAGGTCTAAGGAAGAGGATGCCAAGCAGAGAAAGGTCAAAAGCCATCACACACACGGCACACAGCACCAGAATGACCAGTTTTGTGTAGGTCAGCGCAGGAATTGTTGACCTTCCTATACGTCAATGCATAAGGTGTGTCACCTGCCCCAGGATGCAACCAAGGCTGGAGGCAGCAGCCCTCCCAGCACTTTAACTTACCCATGAAGAAAAGTTCTGGGGACTTCTTGTCTGCAGCAAACTCTGCCATGGGCCCACCAAACCGCAGCCACAGCCCGAAGGCAATGACAGCCAGTCCTGCCAGCTGCAACACAAACAGAGCAGTCAGGGCTGCAGTGACAAATGGCTGGAGAGCATCACAGGGGTGTCTTGGCACCTTGTGCTTTCTTGAAATCCCACAGCTCAGAATTGCACTGTCAGAAAATTCATGCAGCACTTGCCAGGGTCTGATAACAACAAATTCCTGTTACAGTGCAATGTGCTTCTTTCTTTTAGCTCTTCACTGTAGTGGAGCTTCTGAACTTCCTAGTGACTCCCAAACCTTGTCAGTCATGTAATCATCAAAACTGGGCATGAATTGTCATGAGAAATGGAGTGGGGCAGGGGATCCCCCACTAAAACTAGGAGGTACAAGGATTGTTACTGGGTAGATATCTTGGATCACAGAAATTACAAAACAGTGATAGATGCTGTCAAGTGCAAAGAAAAATTCCCTTTAACGTGAACAAGACTAGGTCACAAAGGAGTGTCACAGTATGTTGTTTGAGGGGAAAGATCTAGAATCAGAGGTCTCAGCCTCACCACATTCCAGACAGATCATTAGCCTGCCTGGCAGTGTTGTGTGTCCTGTCAGAGAACTCCAGCATCCCTCAGGAGCAGAGCTGTGTGTCCTGTCAGGGAACTCCAGCATCCCTCAGGAGCAGAGCTGTGTGTCCTGTCAGGGAACTCCAGCATCCCTCAGGAGCAGAGCTGTGTGTCCTGTCAGGGAACTCCAGCATTCCTCAGGAGCAGAGATGTGTGTCCTTTCAGGGAACTCCAGCATTCCTCAGGAGCAGAGCTGTGTGTCCTGCAGGCAGCTCCAGCATCCCTCAGGAGCAGGCAGTCCTGCTGCTGTCCAGGCCCAGAGCCTCAGTCTGTGGCACCTGCACAACCTGGACAAGGCTCACAAACACTTGCTGCTTCTCGTGTGGGTGCCAGCCTGGCACAGTGCTCCCCTAACCTGTCCTGCATTGCTTGGCACTTGATCCATTGGCACAGCTCCACAAGCCAAGAGAGCAGGCAATTGTTCAGCTGGAGAGCTCGGGATCACGGCTTTCCTCACAGATGTGTCCTAGCAGAGGGTGAGGGTCCCCTGCCACCCTGTCACAGCATGGGGACCTCCCTGCTGGCAGCCTTGGGCTGCCAGGGCCTCTCCAGGCTGTGGAGTGCCCCTAGCAGTTCAGGACGAATGTCCCAGCCAGCAGAGGAGATGGTTCCTTCTATCTCAGTGAAAAGGCAGATAGATAACAAAACACAGTACTTGTCACTTTTGAGAAACAAATAACACAAAGCTTTGTCCTTCTGCTGCCTTGCAGCTGCAGCTGGGCAGCATCACTCTGCCCCTCCAGCTCGAGCACAGCAGCACTGTGTCCCCGGAGCGCGCAGCGCTGTCACCACGAGGGAACAGCCTTTGGTTTAACTGTGCTTCAAGCATAAAGGAGACAAAAGCCCAAAACTGCTTGGTCCAGAGAGGCTGAACAGGATGACTTTGTGACTTCTTTTAAAAAGACCCCAGTGAATCAGAAGGAAAGAAAAAGACATTTAAGATGATAACATTGCTGATTGTTTTCTGGAAAGCTGAAGGGAGAACAGAGCATGAGGGAAAGTGAGAGAAGAGAAAGCGTGAATTCAGCTGTGTGGAACTGTGAGACTATTGAAAAGGTGCAATGAGGGGAGAATGGACACAGCATTCCCTAAATCTCTCGGGGGTGATGCGAGGACTTTGTCTTAGGATGAACTTGTAGCAGCTGTTGGCCCCCTATTTGAAATGACATTAGTTAAAAGCTCCGTGATGCTGTGAAATGTTCTGCTCACTGCACTGCACTGGGGGAACCTCTCCCAGCCTCCTCCTGCAGCCGCGTGGTTGCCGGGGAAATGATCGCTACTTTAAATGATCAGTTTGGACAGATGCTGTCTCTGATCAGCAATGTCATCTTACACCGAGCCGCTGCTTTCTCAGGCACAGCTTTATCTCCCTAGGAGCGAGCAGAGCCGGGAGTGTTGGCCGGGCGCTCCCGCAGCCTCAGCTCGGGCGGCTCGGGCAGGACTGCCCGGAGGGAGCCGCGACCGTGTCACCTGCCCGACCCCCTCAATCCCCAGCATCCCCGACCCCCGACCCCCGTCACCTTCAGCACCCCGGCACCTCCGACACCCCCGGCACTCTCGACCCACTCTATCCCTAGCACCCCCGACCCCCGGCACCCTGGAACCCCCAGCACCCCGGCACTCCCGGGCACTCCCGGCACTCCGGCACCTCCGACATCCCCGGGCACCCCCGGGAACCCCGATACCCCGGCACCCCTGGGCACCCCGGCACCCCCGGCACCCCGCAGCCGCAGCAGGTGCCGCTGCCCTGCCGGCCCCTCTCACTCACCCAGAAGGTCAGGTTGAAGATGAAGAGCAGGATCTTGATGCAGCGCATCCCCCCATAGCCCACGCCCATGGCGGGCGCCGCTCCGGCAGCAGCTCCCGAGGCTGCTCGGCCCGACTCCGGCGGGCGGCCCCGGGGCAGGTGCGGGGCCGGGCGGATCCGCCGACCTGGGCCCGCCCCGGGGCGGACTTTGTGCCCGGCGCCGTGCCCGGGGACTCCCGCGGCCGCTGCTGCCGGGCGGGGCACAGGCGGGGCCGGGCGGGTTTGTCCCGTACGCTCACTGAAATCTCTCTGGGCGTCCCGGGTGTCTCTAGAAGACGCTCAGATCTTGCAGATGCTGCCCACAAAATCAAGATCAAGAATGTGATGTCGTTAAACTTGTCCTGGTTCATAGCCATAGCTAAGAGCCCCTCAAGTTCATTTTCCAATCATTAATTTCTTCTCTAATCTGACCCAAAATGCTGACTCTGCTGTCAAAATCTTACATCTTTCTCATCTTATGACTTTTTTTTAGCTGCTGATTCGAGGTCTCCAGGAGCTCTGAGTCCAATGGTGTCTGTGGGGCTTTGACAAGGGAGCACAAGGTAAGGCTGTGTCTCTGGAAAAGTGGGGTTTCTACATTAAACATTTCCTCTCCTTATTTAACAAATAAAGCATTTGTTTCCTATTTATTTTAGTTTGTGCTCTAGTCATAACTGTAGAGTTCTATCTATTCTGATTATTTTCATGTTTTAAATAAATTTTCCCTAAGGTGTGTATGGATACCATGCAAAAGTGCGTGGGAAAACATGTTTAGTGTTGGTATTTCAAATTACACTCATCTAATGACGCAATAATACCAAAGGATGTTGGAGGCGGTTTCCTTTTTCACTCACTTTGCTCTTCATTTTCAGTTGCATTAAAGCCTGGCCACATTTTTGAAAAATAATCCCAAACAATTTATTTCAATTGCAATGACAGAGTTTAATTAAGAATATCTTGTTCCATTTGTAATGAAATACACTTCATTGGTTTAGTTGTTTGGGGTTTTTTTTAAAGAAACATTAAATCTACCTTGTAAGTCAAGGGTAAAATCCCACAATTTCCCTTTGTTTTGCTTCTGTGATGCTCTGCTAGATGGTGTTGACCTACCAGATCCAACATATTCCTTCTAAAATTACAAAAGCATGAATGCATTTGAATAATCAAATAGCTTCATGACAATGAGATGCATCAAACAGTAGCAAAAATCTTCATTATCCTCTGATACATTTGAAGCAGAGAAAAAACGAGGGGAGCGGTTTTGGATTGGATTGAGATGGCAACAGAAATAGGTTTTTTTTAAAAAGTCTTTTATTAGGCTTCTCTATTTCTCTAGTAATTTTCATACTGATTTTCTCTAAAAGTGTAGGAATGGAGCATTCAGCCTTCATAAGCAGTAGGACTCCTTCCCACATAATTCTTGCAATGAGTTAATCCCAAGGTGCTGCTTTTCAGCAGTGGTTCTTGGCATCTCTAGGAGACACCTCAGCTTCCTCCGGCACTGCCCAGGGGCTCACACAGCTTCGATGCCCAGGGGGCTCGGGCGGGTTTGGGGGGCACAGGGGTTACAGAAGCCTGGCAAAAAGTCACCGGTGGGGCTCTGCTGGGCTCAGTTTTAGGGCCAGTGCCCTGCAGTGTCTTCATAAACTACATGGATCAGGAGTCGAAGGGATAGTGAGAAATTTTGCTGACAACATGAAACTGGTAAGAGCTGCTGACCCCCTCGGAGGCAGAAAGATTTTGATAAATGTGAGTGCTGGGCAATCACCAACCATGTGGAGTTTAACAAGGGCAGGTGCTGAATTCTGCATCTGAAGAGCTGCAGGACCTGGTAACCCTGGATGTACGGACAGCCCAGGGAATGAGACTCTGGAAAGCAGAGCCGTGAAAGGCACCGGGCCGTCATGGCGAGGGCAAGCTGGGTCTGAGGCAGTGTGCCCTGGAGCCAGGAGGGACATCCCTGTCCTGGGGCACCTGGTACGGCCTCTCAGCCTGGGGCAGGGAGGGATTGTCCCGCTCTGCTCAGGGCTGGGGCAGCCTCCAGTGCTGGGGTCAGTTTTGGGTGTCACAATATGAGGATATAAAGTTGTTGGAGAGTGCCCAAGGGAGGGACACGAGGATGGTGAAGGGTCTCGAGGGGCCACACGAGGAGAGGCTGAGGGAGCTTGGTTTGTTCAACATGAACGAGCCTGAGGTCAGAGCTCATCGGGGGCTGCAGCTCCTCCCGAGGGGCAGCGGAGGGACAGCTCGGATCTCTGTGAGCAGAACAGGACCAAGGAAGGGCTGGGGCTGTGCCAGGGCAGGCTCAGCCTGGAGATCAGGGAAAGGTTCTTCCCCCAGAGGGTGCCGGGCACTGCCCAGGCTCCACAGGGAATGGGCACAGCCCCGAGGCTGCTCCGGGAGCGTTTGTACTCCGCTGCCAGGGATTCCCAGGGTGTGATTTGGGGTGTCTGTAGACGGCAGGAGCTGATGATCCCGGCGGGTCTCGGGATATTCCTCAGTTCCATGAAGGTTCCGCGGTTCCCGCTCTGCCCTCACGGCCCGGCCATCCCGCGGGCGGCAGCGCCCCCTGCCGGCTCTGCCCTCACTGCCGGCCCTCCCTCACGGCCGGCGGCTCTGACCGCACGGCTTCCCACCGAGCACGGCGGTTTGGGCAAAGCACTAAGGTGGGCAGTGCTTTCATTCCCTCGCCTGTTTGGGACAAAACAATATCGTTAAGGGAAAAAGAGAGGCGTTGAATTTTTTGTCAGCAGGACAATCGGACTGTAAATGAGGCCTTTGACAATTCACAGCATTATTCCATGAGCTGCTGGAGTTAGTACTGCGTGCTCGAAGAGTGACATTTCCATCTTGAACATGTCCAGCTTCAAAATCCATGGGTTTTATTGCTTTTTATATTAAAGACCCTTCTGTTAACAAAGTGTGCTTTCCCCCTGAGGTTATTAGATGAAACAAGCGTGTGAATATTTGTAACAGGCTTCAAGTCTGGCAATTTCTTTGCAGTTCGATTTAAGTTATGCAAATCCAGGGGCAAAGACTATTTGGTTTTGGTTATTTTCTGATTGCAGACCATGCTAGGAAACTTTTCAGCGAAGTGTTATCCAACTGTAGCACTAGGTGTCAGATACTGCTGAACACATGCAATTACTTGCAGTGACAGATGGATAAGACACTGTCCTTGCTGTTTAATTTCAATTAAAATTCTTCTTCAACTAGAAGAAGGCCTGAGTTATTATTCTCATAAATATCATCCTGATCTGAGAATGAAAGTGTTTTAAAAATAAAAAAAAATTATTTGGGTGAGGAGGGGTGAATGTTACCATTTTCGTTCCAGATCTGACCTACCCTTCCTCTGTTTTTCAATCTTCCAAATGGTTCTCTGGTAACCCATTAACTTTTCAGATATCAGGAGAGCACAATATTCTTTTTTTTTCTGGTGTGTGACTGTTTCCTATGTGGTTTACAGTTCCAGTTTTATGCTTTATGAACAGCAAAACTCCTATGAGTGTTTCTTAGCTATGCAGAGGATTGTTCATATTTCATAGAATTAAAGAATAAAATTATAGAATGGTTTGGGTTGGGAGGGAACTTAAAGCTAATTCATTGCCACCTCCTGCCATAGTTAGGGACACCTTTCAGTATTCCAGTGTGCTCCAAGCCCCGTCCAACCTGGCCTTGGACACTGCCAGGGATCCAGGGGCAGCCACAGTTTCTCTGGGCACCTGTGCCAGGGCCTGCCCACCCTCCCAGGGAAGGATTTATCCCCAATATCCCATCTGTCCCTGCCCTCTGGCAGTTTAAAGCTATTCCTCCTTGTCCTATCTGCCTCCTGTTTCTCAGCTGCTTCTATCCATGATAAGCTCAAATTCCCTGTTTAGGGTCCAATATAGCCCTTCAGAGAAACATCAGCCAGGGAGTGAGGAGGAGCCTCCTTAATAAAAATAATCTTATCCCCTGACTTAAATATTTAATTTATGTGGAACTACAACTG
This sequence comes from Certhia americana, assembly GCA_018697195.1. NCBI lineage: Eukaryota > Metazoa > Chordata > Aves > Passeriformes > Certhiidae > Certhia > Certhia americana. Next base: position 4,800,122 of record JAGMWU010000028.1, read on the forward strand.
CTTTTAAATTCCAAGCAAACAGCCTCAAACCCATACTGGACTCCTATTATTCCAGGGACAATGAAACTTGCATCATACCTTTGGCATCTGTGTTGCTGTTTCCATTTCCACTGAGTAATTGCCGGAATTCTGGGCCTGGCAACTCTGTCTCTGTCTCTGAATGCAGATCAGGAATTGCTCCCTGGAATACAAAGGAGGTCAGAAGGGACTGTACTCCTCCAAGTGTCTGGGCAAATCGTCTGCTCCTTTGTTTCCTTCCATGCTTTAATATTTTTTTTTTAATATATTTACTTGCATTGCATCAGGCACTTGCATGCTGGGTCAGTCTGCAAAGCTCATACAGGGCTGTTGAGAACCTGTTGGATGCCCTGGCAAATGCACTGGCCTTGTTTTCTTTTCTTAGGAGTGTTCAGAATATGCTGTGCTTCAAATCCCAGCCTATCTCTGAAAGCTACTTCTCAGAAAATGCATTGCAAGGGTGCAAGATCCCACAATCCTGTCATTTCTACAGCAAGCATGATCTGGGTATTATTTCTAGCATCACCCCTTTAGGACCAAAGTGGGAAGGAAGATAGAAGAACACCAAATTTTCTTTTCTGTTGTGTTCCAACAAGCCTTTCCCAGTCCCAGCCTGGTGTTTTTGAGTCCTCTCCCAGCTCTTCACTAAACAAATGAGAGGGGTTCATCCAACTACCAGTTATATTCTGTCTTTGCAGATTCCTTCTGCTCTTGGGCCTGGTTTCTCTCTGCTCAGGTAGATGTGAGTTGTACCCTCCCATTTGGGTTCAGAAACTCTTCCTGCTGAGTCCCTCTGCAAGGTGCAGGGGGTGGTGCCTGACACTTACCCAGATGATCACTGTGTGTGTGATCGTGGTGGGCAGGAACTGAGCATGACCTGGTTTGCAGGCTCCTGTAACAGGCACAGCCTGCACAGCCTCTAAGATGTGGGTGATCCAAAGGAACATTCCCACTAAATCTTCTCTTGCCAAGGGAAAGAGGCTTCCATATCAGAGTTCAGCATCTCTGCCCTGCTCACGTGAGACCCCACCTGCAGAGCTGCCTCCAGCTCTGGGGCCCAGCACAGGAGAGACCAGGAGCTGCTGGAGCCAATCCAGAGGAGGCACCAGGATGATCTGAGGTATGGAGCATTTCTGCTGTGAGAAAAGGCTGGGAAATTTGGATTGTCCAGCATGGGGAAGAGAAACTTTGGGATGACCTTATTGGGGCCTTCCAGGAGTTGAAGGGCTGGACAAGGGGGAAACAAGGTCCTGGAGGGACAGGACAAAGGGAACACCCATTGCTAGAGGGCAGGGATAGATGGGATTTTGGGAAGGAATTGTTACCTGGGAGGGTGGGCAGGCCCTGGCACAGGTGGCCAGAGCAGCTGTGGCTGCCCTTGGATCCCTGGCAGTGTCCAAGGCCAGGTTGGACAGGGCTTGGAGCAGCCTGGGACAGTGAAAGGTGTCCCTGTCCATGGCAGGGGGTGGAATGAGAGGGGCATTTCCTGCCCAAACCATTCTGGGATTCTGTGATGTGGTAAGAGCTGGAGTTGGTGTCCATGGGAAGAGTCCCTTTCACACATTTTTGCTGTAGCAACATCCCATTCTCAGCAGAGGAGTTTCCTTGACCAAAACACACAATAGTCAGAAAAGAACTTTTGTCCCTGGTTAATGTTGTCTCTGGACATGAAACAGACTTTTAAAAAGCAAGCTTAGTTGTTTCTGCTCCCCATTAATCAGTAGCACATTCTAGGCAGTTGATGTTGATTTATCCATGAACCATCTCTGACAAAATGTAATGAATGCTCATGAAATGTTTTAATTTGGCATCATTTCCCTGGAAAGATTAGAAAAGTAAGAAGATGCTTTGTTTCCCAGGAAACCTGGCCTAGAAGATAATAACATGATCTGTTGAACGGTGAAAAACACTAAAGAAAAACAGGTTATCAGAACTGTTGCTCAAGTTTAATTAGAAGGAATTTTTCTGTTATGTGTGATGGCTGAGGTCTTTTTGAGCTAATCTGGCTGTTTGGGTCAGCATGGAAAATGAGGTATGGAACTGATTCTGTGATGAGTCACAGGGGGTCTGGGACAGCTGGACAGGGATTAATTCATTTTGCCCTGGCCAAAGAGTCTCTGCTGTGGATTACAGTGGGATCAGTTCCCAGGAGAAGGGGGTCCCTACTTGCACGTGGATCTTTCTCCTGTATATACAGCCTTCCCAGTGAGAAGGATTGACCTTCTAATCCTCATTCTTACAAACTGAACACCTGGAGACACTGCCTGCTCTCAATGCCCAGGGACAGAGGAAAAGGCTGTTTTTCCAGAACTTCTGTGTGTTCATTGCCTCTGGGCCCAAGAGGCTTCCACAGGTCTGGGGGACACACACAACCAGTGTGGAATGGAGATTTTCTGCAGAGCTTGGGCCACTGGAGTGATCCCAGAACTGTAAGTTCTTGAGTCTTGTCCTAGCTCAGCCCTGTGGTTTACTCCCATATAATCTCTTGTTCTCTTTAGGGAATTAAAATCTAATACATATAAAAGGGTCTAAGAGTGACTTATTTCATAGTGCTCTGGGACTGTTTATTACAGAAAGCCTATTAAAAAGCTCTGCTAATCTCTGAGCTGTATTCCATCATCTTTTCCAACCTTAATGATTCTAGGAGCTAGAGGAGGGCGTGAAGCTCTGCCTTTAGCCTGGAAAGTAGCAACAACAGAAACCCAGGGTGGTGTACAGAGCTCCAAACATTGCCAGCCGTTCCAGGAATACCCCTGGGGCAATCCCCTGGGGGCATGTGGAATTTCATGCAGTCAGCAGGAGGTCCCAAAGGCCTTGACTCACAATCTGCATCACAGGAGGGAACAAGCTGTTGCTGCTCTTGCTGCTGTCTTGACTTGAAAATTGTTTGAGCCAAGTAGGAAAAGGAAACTGCTCCAAAAGGCATTGGAAAAAAAGAAAGTTACTCAAATTCAAAGCTTATGCCTCAGGATCAAGGAAGTTTACTAGACAGGTTTTAAACTGCACATTTCTGTGGTCCTTCAAAAATGCATCACGGCTGGAATGTGAAATCAGAGAAGTGAGTGGTGAAACGTGCCACGTCCTCTCTGCTTTCACTTGACTGCCACCGGGCCCTGGGCTGATTTGCAACACCACGAGAAATACCAGTTCCACCAGTGAGGTCTGGGAGCTGGGTCAGCTCCTGGGGAGGGAGGGATGCACTGCTGGGTGCGCTCCCTCCAGCAGAGCCTGGCTTCAGTTCAGAGCTGCCTCCAGCTGGCAGGAGATGAAGATTTCGCTGACAGCAGGGCTGAGTGGCACTTGCAGGGTTTGCATCTCATAGAGATGGTGGAGAGGTTACCCAGCAGACAGCAGAAATCCTTAAAGAGAAGTGTCTGCTTCCACAAAACTGCTTTAAGCTGGGAATTAATGGAGGTTTAGGCATTTTTTTCAAGTTTCAGTGTAAGCACAGCAGCAGCAGGTGATGTATGAACTGTAGCAGGTGCTCAGTATCACAGAGAAATACTCCATGAAACCCAAGGCAAAGGGAAATCTGAACACGTTTATGGCCTTTAAGGATATAAATTTGTTTGTTGGTTAAACGAGAGAAAACAAGGGAACTGAAAAAGCCTAGAAAGCCCATTTATTTTCCTATTTCACTGAATATTGATGGCTTTCCATCAGAAAAGGCAGCTTTAAAAACAAACAGACAAATAAAACTATGGAGAAAGGCTTCATAATAATTAACATTTGGTTATTGTTATGTCTGGGGCACCACCATACTGCCTGCTCTACCCTTACTATGAAATGTGATTTTCTCTTGGCACAGAAAAACTCTGCCTGTGTTGTATCAGAAGAATATTTGGACACAGCATTCAGTTATCTGAGGGAAGTTTTGGTTTCTGTTCAAAGAAATCATCAGTCCAGCATGTTTATGATAAATTATTTTGTTAATTTTTTGGGAAGATTTCTCTGCTATTTAATCTGTCCTGCAGGCTACAGGATGGCAAGAGCTCCACTGGAGTTAAACTGGCAGCAGCAGTGCCTTTCTCCTGCTCCTCCTCCTCACTCCAGGAGTCAATTTCTTTGCTGGGCTGCACCTTGAATTCAATGGTTTTAACTCAGCTCCTTCACATGCACCATCAATGCTGGAGGAACTTTGGGGTCCAGAGCCTCAGCACTGATTAAATGTAGAATTATCCCTGCAGGATGAGCTGCTGAGGACAGAATCCCAATCAATGACTGAGGAGTCCAAAGCGTTTTTCTGAATTCTACCCCAAGTTACTCCTTTGCAAGGACAAAACAGAAGGGAAAGGTGCAAAATGAGCTTTGTTGTGTAAATGGTTTCTTCTCAAATAAACAGAAATGCTGCTGAGTTTTCCATTTTCCATGGAAATTTGCTAGAAAGCAGAGGAACTGAGGAGGAACTTTTAAAAATTATGTATCCAGAGCTATTCTTGTGCTATTTATACAAAGCCCTTGCATCAGTAACTGCATGTTAGAGAGGTACAAAATGTCCTTCCAGAGCAAATGTACTCAGGCTAATTCAGACATATTTGGCAACTCATAAAGGTGTTTAACTGTTCATGGATCTGGGTAGAAAAGTCAAGTGACTTTTTGACTTTAAGACTGAAATCAGATGCTAATAGTGACTGATGTTTATTTCAGGAACCTGCCACTAAGACCAAAATGTCTATTTTCATGGTAAGTCAAATCAATCCATGTTTAAATCACTATTTATTGCATGTTAACTACAGAAAACTTCACTGAGTTTTATCAACCTCTTCCCCTTCCTCAGTTCCTATTAACCCCTGTAAGAAACACTCATCAGGACTGTTAAAATATTTGCAGTGTGGAAAAATATTTGCAAGTGTGGAAAGGAAAATTACGGCAGTACGGGGACATAATTCCTATTTCACATGGATCCCATTTCAATCATGATAGAATCTCAATTTCTGTCCCATTCACATGAGTGCTGCTTTTCTGCTTCTGGCTGGAACACTTGAAGGAAATATATTGATGTGATCGTGGTGTGATGCTGTTTGGGTACATGAAGAGAAAATTTCCATCAGGGAGAGCTGGTCTGAGCACAGCTGCTGCTGCTGCTTGGAAACTTGCCAGTGTTTTAAATAGACTTCTACATTTTTCCCAGGTTTACGAAGTAATAGAAAAGGCTGTTAAGAGTGGAGTAGGATTAAGTGTTTAGGAAAAATTAGGGGAAAGGTATTGGAGATTTTGTGCCTGGCTGTGAAGTGCAGATGAGAATTGGAGAGACCCATTTCCAGTGCTCCGATCTGTGTAACCATGAGCCAAGGGACAGGACTCTTCCTCTGAAATCACCCCACAGCTCAGCCTGCCCTTACTTCCATTATTCTCGCTCTAAATTTTCTTCTTCTGATCTTCTTAAAACAAACATCACTGAATTCCAGCAGGCCAAACTGGGAATATGCTCCTCCTATTCCTACCCTTACATTCCCAAGCTGTTTCCTTTAGCATTTACTGGCAGCTGCCCATAAAGTGGACAGGCCATTGGTGCTACCAGAACATACATTTATTTCTCTGGCATTTCTTTCAAGTCAGCTCTGAGAATTTCACTACTATGCAAGATGTCTGAAACAATATCAATCCCCAGCCTGTGCTCTTCCCATTTCCACCTTCAGTCTGTAAAAAACAAACCCATTTGGTGCCTGAGTCTGTTCGCTCACATGGTGCGCACACGACTGGAGCTAAATCAGAATTAGCTAAAACAGGAAGCTTATTTCAAAGCCTGTGCAGCCCAGCCAGGAAAGCTTCCAGAAACATGTGCTCCGAGATGATCTCAGCACGTTCATTATTCAGACTGTGAATAGCTTTAAAAGGGCCAAATTTCTTCGGGTTGAATCAGCTAGGAAAGTAATTCAAATGGAGCAGTAAGAATTGCTTGAGCAGTTCAGGAAATGTTTGTTGGAGCCACTTAAAATGCAGAAGATAGAAAAATAAAATCGACTTTGATAAATACGTATTAAAAGTTATAAGAAACTGGAAAAGCAAATAGAATAGAAGTACTTGTTTTTTTTTTGGGTTTTTTTTTTGGTAGAATGATGATGTTCTAAACCCTTTCATATCAAGAAAAACAATCCAATAATAGCAGCATTCCACAAGCAGATATAATGGTTATGAAAATATCAGACCTATTGAGTAAATTTTGCGATTTTGGGGATAAAATGAAAGTAGCCGTAACTATCATTCAGCAATTTTATAAAAAAGTCACAATCACCATCAATTTTGCAGTCAACCTGTTTTTCACAGTGGCTTAAGCCATAACATTCTATGCATCTATAGAAGTGCTTCAAACCAAAAACAAACCCTCTCATTTCATACCAAAAACTTGGGAATAGCATGGACTGGATGTTCTGAAACCACACTAGAGGGCACTTGAGCTGCTTCTTCTTGAGTAGATAAAGGTCAGATTTGCAGGATGCTTATCCAGGAACAGCACTGGACTGAATTGAACATGGGAATTATCAGGATTTGTCAGTGTTAGGTTGGCAGAACAACCAGTGATTCCTCCCAAGAGCCTAATGGGGAGGAATAGGTGTGAATTTCCAGGTCTAAATTTTGCTTGCAGGTACTGTAAGCAATTAGGAGGAAATAATGTAAAAATTGCTGACTGACTGCAATAGTGTTTTGTCTTTGTACATGGATTAACCACAGAAATGTGGGATACTTTGGGAGTTTCAAAGAAAATCTAGTCTCAAACAGAGCAAATGTCTGGAGAGCTGAGCTGCTCTTTGCTCCCACTGTAATGGTCTTGCTCCTGTCCTGTTCCTGTTTGGAATGTGATGCCCTAAAATGATTGATTTTGTGAGAATGGAACCTGACAGCCTTTCTGTAAAGTACTCATAATACTGAAGGCTGGGAAGGTAGTGAAGACCCCACTGCTTGTAACCCTCTTTCAGAGGTTTGGTTAAAAAAAATTAGTATGTTGATCTGGTTCCCAGTGTGGAATACACCCACAGAAGTTTGAGTGTGTTTAGCTGGAGCAAAGGAGGCTCAGGGGGGCCCTTCTGGTTCTGCACAACTCCCTGCCAGGAGGGGCAGCCAAGGGGGACAGGCTCTGCTCTCAGGGAACAGGGACAGGAGGAGAGGGAATGGCCAGGTTTAGATTGGATATTGGGGAAAATATTTTCACTGAAAGAGTGATCAGGCACTGGCACAGCTGCCCAGGGCAGTGGTGGAATCACTATCCCTGGAAGTGTTCCAAAGTCATGAGGATGTGGCACGTGGGGACAGGAGTTAGTGGTGAACACAGAAGTGCTGGGGGAATGGCTGGACTTGATAATCCTAAAAGGATTTTCCAGCTGAATGATTCAATAATTCTCTGATCTCTCAGGGATCAAGGCTTCCTTACCTTTGGTGCTGGTCCCACACTTCAGGGTCCTGGAGCCCAGCCCTGGCAGAGCAGCTCCTGGACACCTTCTCTGCCTGTGCAGAGCCCGGTGGGCTCAGGTGCTGCTGCACAGCCCCACTGACAATTCATTTCCTGCAGGTGACCATGATGTGTTTGTAAAACAAGCTCTGCTCAAGAACTGGCTGCCTCTGAAGCAGGAGGCACTGGAGTGGCTGAGTTTCAAACAATTCTCCTTTTGCCCTGCCAGGCACAACCAAACTCCAGCTCGCAGCAGCTTCACTCTGTCATCGCTGAAACAAAGCTACCAGCTACAATTAAATTTCTGGGCAATTTACAGACTTTCTGGTAAGTCAGGTTTCTTATGAAGGACGTGGGCTCTTTGTATGTACTGTGGAGCACCCATTTTTTGTGGATCACACTCCCCCAGTCACAGGGAATTGCTGGCCAGTTTTGTGACCTTTCTGTCTGTGTTTGCTGCTCCTCAGGCTCTCATCTTTCCCCTCCCTCTGCCCTCGTGAGACCCCACCTGCAGCAAGTCTTAAAAAATCTACAGGTGAATTGCTGTCCTACCACTTCTGCCTTTCAGTACATGTTTCCTCCTGAGTCTCCAGGCACAGTGGGAATTTTCCTGCTCCCAGCAGTGAGGTAGGACTCGTTTGTTGACAGGCTGACACGTGCAGCACGTCCTTGCAGCAAGGACAAGCTGTGTGCAGAGGAAAAAACCTTGGGAGAGCTGGACAAGCCCTCACAGGATCCAGGAGTCACCTCATACTTCTCTGCATTCCATTCAAATGCCAGATTCTTTTGATCTGGCTCCAGGAGCACAGAGTGAGGCAGGAGCACCTCCATCCGTGTTCCATGGATGAGGAGAGGGGGAGGATGTCTTGTGGCAGATGCTGGCTTTGCTTTTTTTGAGCACTATTGGGTTATGCTTGGGACCTGTTAATGAGATTAATGCAAAAGCTGGGTGGGATGGAGTGGATGGAGACACAGCTCTGTTTTTTTACTACTGACATATTCATCTAATCTTTCCATGCTTTCCATGTATATCCTGTTTTTTTTATGGTATAAGAATACACCATTAGAAACACTGAGCACCCAAATCCTCTAGTTTTTATCACTTCTGTAAAGTTCCTCTTTGAAGTATCTTGAAGGGGACTTTTTTCCAGTTTAGTTACAATCAGAATTTAAAGCACATGGGTAATAAATGGAGTTATTCTGTAGTAACCTACTGAATGGTAATTGTGCTGTGTACAGGGGAACTTGTCTGTCTAAGAGGAGCATATCCTTTAAAATTGAATAAATTTTACCTCTCTAGGAGGAGCTCTCTATGCCTGGAATAAGAAGAAATTACTTTCCTTCTGCTGAGTGGAGGTTTTGCAAATATATTTTGTTGTTGTTGTGTTTTTAAATTAGTTTTATGTTGGCTTTTTTTAAGCAAAGACCATGACTTGGAGTTTCTGGTGAACTCCCTCTTTCCTGAGTGTTTTTGGGTGGGATAGAGAACAGAAATGAAAGTTGGGTAAAATTCTGAAGCTAATGACTTTGTTCTTTAGCTTAAATTAGATTGTTTCCATGACAATCCTTCAGTTAATTGCACTTAAGCCACTTAATGCCACAATTTCTTCTGGGCTTCCTGTGCTGCTGCATGTGTGGCCTGACAGGAGCTTTCTTAGCAAAACAGCTGAAATTGCATCAGAGAGGACTCAGAATACAGAAAGGAAAAGAGAAGTGAGGAAGAATAACAAAACAATGGACACTAAGTGTGAGTCTGACCCAAACTGCTGGGATTCACAGGGAGCTGGAGGATGATTCAGGCAGAAAGGAAGGAACAAGAGCAAAAACTTCTCCCCTGGGTTCAAAGTTCTTGGTAAAAGCATAGGAACCCCTCCAGTTGCTGAGGTCAAACGCAGAGGAGATGACTGTGTAGAGATTTAGGATGTCTGGAACAGTCAGCTTTCTAATTATATTACAAAACAGTGCTCTGAACATGGAGAAACATGCAGGAAGAAAGGCTATGTGATGCCATATGATTTGGTTTGGACAAGAGGTAAATTTTAAAAATAGTGTATGGGCAGAGTTGGCAACAGATCTGGACTCAGAATTTTGACCTGTTACTGAAAAAGCAGCATTTCAGGTTTTAGATATGGAGTTGTTTCTTTGAGATGTGTGGACGAAGAAAACAAGATAAATGAGGGTAAAGATCTGTGAGAATTTTCTGGAAGTCACTCCTTTCCCTTGGATGTTTTTGGTAATATAACCTGCACCAGTTCCCTGTGCTTCTTAGTGCCTATCAAGTGAAGTTGGGTGATGTTGTGTTGGCCAGTATTTCCTTTTACATGACCTGGATAATGTAATGGGAACTCTGTCAGGAATTTATGAATGACAACAGGGCTGTAAAATGCTGCCAGAATGGGGGAGGACAGAACTTGAATTAGAAATGATAGATTGGGGAAAACCTCTAAAAGAGTAGCTATGACTGAATTATAGCATAGAAGATCATGGATTTGTGTGGGAATAATCATCATCACTGGGGCAGCATTGGGAGCAAATGGCCAGGTAAGGTCTGCAGTGTGGAATTTGGGAGATGCTGTGAGCTGAGCAGAAAATGCTGCAGAGAAGGAGGCAACCCCTAATTAATGTGGACAGGTCCCAGTTTGGGGGTGACCATGACAATCAGCACTCACAGCCCCTGTGGGTTCTGCTCCCCAGGAAAGGTGGGGACCACTAGGGGACAACCCAGACCAACTTTCAGCTTTCTGATCCCTCTTGAAGCTGTAAACATGAGATCATTCCAGGATATCTCCTGCATATGTCCTACATATGTCTCAAATCTTCACTGTGAACTCTGCAAATACTGCAAAAAATAATATAAAAGCACAGCCCAGATGAGGTGGTATCAGAATGTAGGAAAAAAACTTAGAATGTAGGGAAAAAAAATCCAAGTGACAAAAGCTGGATGAATCTGGAAACTTGCTCCTTCGTGGCTTTGTGATTAGAATCCCGCTCTTTCTGTTTTCTTTGGCTGTCCTTTTTGATTGCTGAGAAATGGGGGAAGTTTAAACCCATTTCCTTGATTCTTACAGTCAGTAACTGAATGTCTTTTTTTCCAGCTCTCCCCTACACTTGCAGGCCAGGTAGGTAACTCCTCATGGATGCTTGTGGTGATTCAGGATGCCTTGGAAAATTGCTGGTGCTACTCAAAAGTTGTTGGAAATCACAGGATTTCTGGTGCCTCTGATGCTGGCCTGTATCTGGCTTTCTTCTGTGACTTTCACAGGTCCTTGAGAATGAAGCACTTCTGCTGGAATTGAGGTGGTGTGGGAGGGTCACCATTCCCAAATCTTTTTTCTTTCCACTCTCATCTCCTGGGTGTTTCTGTGCCTGCTGGTTGTGTGCCAGTCATGCCCTGTTGCAAACACGTGGGGGGATTCAGATTTGTTCTGGCTCAGGATGTCTTAAAGCTTTTAAGGTAAAAATGGGACCATCCACCAGCCTTTCCTGCCCTGATGACTGCAAGCTTCTGATTCTGCACAGGGGAGGACATGGATAGGATGGATTTAGATCAGATTTTGGGAAGGAATTGTTCCCTGGGAGGGTGGGGAGGCCCTGGCACAGGGTGCCCAGAGCAGCTGTGGCTGCCCCTGGATCCCTGGAAATGTCCAAGGCCAGGCTGGATGGGGCTTGGAGCAGCCTGGGATGGTGGGAGATGTCCCTGCTCATGGCAGGGGTGGTACTGGATGAACTTTAAGTTCCCCTTTAACCCAAACCATTCTATCATTCCACAATTTTATGGCCCCATCAATACAATACTTACTATTGAACATTTATTTTTTTTTTTTTTTTTCTGAGCAGTAACTTCAGTATCCGTTTTTGGTGGCTGCAGTGAGTTCTGGGCTGAGTTCAGGTATCAGGGTACTCCTTGCCCTGTATTCCTATGGTGAATAGGAGATCTCATCCTTGGTGAGATGTCAACCAGCATTTAAATGTGTATCAAGCCCTGTCTGATAAACCTGGTAATTTGCAGCTTCCCTATAAATGCCACTTTGCATAGCAAATATTTTTCAATCAGTATCATCTGTCTTGCAGGTTTTGTTTCTTCCAGGATAACAAACCCCTCCTCTGTTTGCAGGAGTTTTTGCTCTTTCCAAGAGTTGCAAACTATTTACTGAGGATACAGCCTCAGTAAAAAGAACCATACGGCTGAGTTAAGATCCTCCAAGAAGGAATATGGCTGGAAGCAGCTCAGGTCTCTGCACTGAGCTGTTAAGGCTGAGCTTCCAAGTTTCTAATCAAAAGCTGAAACCAGATGGAAGTAAAATGTGAGGAATAATATGAAAAATATGTTGCTGAGGAGATCAAATGGAAGAAAGAAAATGAAAATGTTCTCAATTGACTGCAGGGTTCCTTCAGAAGCAGCTTTGGAGGAGTCACCTCGTTTGTCCTACACCTTTATTTTGTCCCTAGGTGCACCCAGGTGAAGCCAAGTGGAGCTGTGGTTTTGCCACAATGCTCATGCCAGCACTGAATAGCTCAGGTTTTCTGTTATTAAATCAGATTTCGGACCTAATGGGTTTTCCGTGCTCTCCAAAGGCTCTCTCTGCAGTAACCAGTTGAAAGGACAATAATTGAAGGTGTCTGCTCTGCAGGTAAAAACTCTGTTCTTGTTTCTTTATTTGAGGCAGTTAGGATGACTTTCTCTGAAGAGCAAGGTTTAGAAGGATCTGAAATCTCCTGATCTGAAGATCCAACAATTCAAGAAGAGAAGGGAAAATAAATAATTAAATCTCTCTGACAAGCAAGATGTGTCCATATTCAGAGAACAGGAATACCATTCTTTCCTTCTTTGGGGAATACATGAACAGAAAAATGAACCCAGAGACAATAACATAAGAGTGTTGTCAAAGTATTCCAAAAAATAACTGAGACTTGTGCAGATGCCAAGTCTAACTTTGGCTGATTCTCTTTTTTAGGAATGTTGTAGAGCAATTTTCTGAATTCTATTAATATAACAAGCAAACAGACTTTGGATGCTCTGGATCTACATTGTGGGAAGTAAAGGTGATTTCTTGGAGATTTTAGAGAGGCCAAGAGCCTGCATGCTTTTGAAATATGAACTTAAATGCTATTTATAAATTAAAAGATAGTTGAAAGTTTAGGGGAGGGAAAGAGGGACGCAAGGATTATGGAATATGCTGGTAATGGTACAGCATATGTGCAGCCCATGATAAGGGATGATTGCAATGATTGCAATAATAAATTCTGTTTATTCCAGCCGTGGCAGGGAGAGTGGAGAGGGGAGGTCTGTCCATGCCTCTGAGTTGATTCCTTTCTGTAGCATTTTGCCTACTGCTACAGCAGCTTTGTTTGAATGTACATTGCTGTGTCCTGCAAAATTAGGATGGGAGTGAACTGCTGAGCCTTCCACCACTGAACTGCGTCTGTCTTTCCCAGATGTGGTTTCACATTGTAACATTGGTGTGTCCTCCAGCTCCTTGCAGGACTGGCAGTTTGGGTGGTGAGCTCCAATACAGGAGGCTGAAATGTTTATTTGATTCCTTGCTCATTCCCAGCCCCCTCAGTGGCTTATATTTATAAAGGAAGAGGCTAAACAAAGGCACCAATACTTTTGCAGTAATACCAAATCCTGTTTAGGTGCTAAAAGCAGCTGCTTTTGACAAGGTTAAGAAGGTTTTGGGGTTTCCTGCTGTTGGCTCAGGGGTCCTGTATTTCTCATCTCTGCGTTTTTCCTATTTTCTTTTCCTACCTTGATAAAATGAACCAAGAACCTTGAAGTTTCCCCCCTCTTCCAGGGACCAGACTGTCCCAAAAGCACCACAGTTCCCAGGTTGAGAGCAGTGGGCTCAGCTTTCCTCTGTTACTGCTCCAAAACAGCCCTCAGCAAGAGCCTGAGCCTCTGTATGCAGTGTCAGAGTTGTCACACAGGAGCACCACCGTGTTCTACTGCTTGCATCACACTGAAAAAGTGAATAAAAGAAATTTCACTTTGACCTCTAGCTTAAAGAGGAAGGCAATTTAAGCTAAGAAAAAAACATAAATTTGAGAACATACAGTTGAAGCACTACTATGTATTCTGTTTATCTGTTGCTGTTGATTAGACTCTGCTTGACAAAGGATCTTCTCTGCCTTCACAGCACGATGTGAATGAAAGTAACAGGAATTTAACAACAGTGAATTAGTTCTTGTAATGTTACCTGTCAGCAGTAGCAGACAAGAAACTGACTCCAGATGATTTCAATTTCTCACATCTTCTGTCTTCTAAACAGCTTTAGGTAATACTCCAGCAATCAAAGAGTGAAGGAAAAGCTGAGTAATGGTGTCACCTGAGTCAGGAAATGTATTCCTAAGCATGCTGTCACAATATGACTGCAGGAATGCAGGTTCAATGAACTTCTAACAATATATGTGTCATATTTCCAGGCATAATTCATTATTTTGATGTTGTGTGGATGTGAGCAGAAAGTACTCAGAGGAATCTGCTGGACCAGTGAGAAACAAAAATTAATAAAACTTGTTTGAAGGGGCTAAAAAGGCAAGGCTGTGCAGGTTGCACAGTCTTCATTCAAAGTGAAGGCAAAGGCAAAAATGCCTTTGAGAGTAGAAATGTTTTGAATGAGAAGCACAGCCCTGAGTGGAATCTGCAAACTGAACGAGTCCAAACAGCTCTCACAGAAGAAGAAAGGGGAAAACAGGAGGAAGGAGAAAAAAACCCCGAGCAACTGTTAGGAAATGTTGCTCCAAAGTAGTTGATGAGGAGAAATGAGTAGGGGCTGAAGTTTTTAAGGCCTCAGAGGCTGGTTATGCTCTGGCTGGTGCTGCACAGTGAAGGTGATAAGACCATGCTCCTGCTTCCAATTTCATGCTGCATTTGCACTTTCTCAGTCCTGATATGCTTCTCTCTCCTGCTGGACCACTGAATTAGGAGTAGTTTTTAGCTAAATATTTCCTAATATTTATTCCAATAGCTTCCTAAAGCTCTTGAAACCTAAAATCTAGTGGATCAGGAGAGAGTGTTTGAAGAGAAGGTTGAGTGATACCTTCCTTTTCTGATCTCCCCATGTTTCTCCTTCTTTCTGGTTTCCATGTCATGATGTTTGAGTAATATGAGCTGAACCAAATGGTAATGGAGATCTTAGAATACCAAAGTGGTTTGGGTTGGGAGGGTGGTACCTAGAAAGGCTGATCTGGAACAGAGAGCAGAGAGAGTTAAATGAACAAAATAGGTATTTACTGAAAAGCCTTAAAAGGATACGCCTTGGGCAGCACAAGAGCCTGGCCAGGGCTACACCAGGTTGACCCCAAGATGGATCCTGTTCACGAGTTTTCACACTTTATAAGCTTTGGTTCATCTGCATATTGGGGTTAATTGTCCAATTACTGCTCCTGGTTTCCCCCCTCCCTTGGCTGTTGTTGCTGATTTTTGGGTAATGGTTGTCCTTGATTCTCTAGCTGGGAAGGGATTGCTTTGTCCAGCTACCTCGTGAAGAGAACTTACTAACACCTGATATGAAGTTTCAGAGTTACATTTCAAGCAGCAGAGAATCTGAAAAATATAAAAGCTAAAAACCCAAGGCATCAGGGGACCTTAAAGCTCATCCAGTTCCAACCCCAACACCTTCCACTAGACCAGGTTGCTCGAACCTGGCCTTGGACACTTCCAGGGATGGGGCAGCCACAGTTTCTCTGGGCAGCCGGTGCCAAGGCCTCCCCACCCTCCCAGGGAAGAATATGAATGTGGCTGCACATTTGCTGGATGCTCCAATTGTTTTGCCCCCTACAAACAGGCAAAGCACTCCAAGACACCTCCCTGTAGCACATTTCTCCAGGCCTGGCTGTAACCTTGCCTTCTGTCCTAGGCAGACCACAGGCACATCTCTCAGGAGCGTTCTTTGCTACAGGACTTTGTCTAAACATTTTCCCACTGGATCTAATCCAGTCTGGGATCGCAACTGTCGTGAGAATGCAACAAATCATTCTGGGAAGTATCTAATTTTGCTCCTATTGGTCAAAGTAATGTTTATGCACAGCCAGAGCCACATGACAGAGGAGAGGGTACTCTTGAACCCTGTTAGAAATGTGTACTAAAAAAATACCAGAGCTCCCGAGTTTTTGTATGAGTAAATGGCGAAACTACTGTTTCCTAGTTTGAACAACCCTGATTTGAACATCACTGGAAAAAAGCCAGGAAAGCAACTAGAGTCAGCCCAGAAACATTTTTTATCCTTGTGGCTGCTTTATTTAATCAATAAACAAAAACCCAAACAAACAACCCCCCTCAATAAACCAACAAAAAAGCCTTTTCAAAAATGTACTTTCTCTTTGAAAAGGGTGTTTTAGGGCTTTACAATGATGTTGGAGATGTGGTACCAACACAGAGACAGCCAGGGAAATGTGAAACATAAAATAAATGCCGTAAGTGCATGTGGTTTTGCTCATTTTCAGTCCTGCCTCAGACGAGTAATTGAATAAATAAAACATTGTTCAGTTCCTCTATAGGAACTTCTTCACATTTCCCAGGTGTCTGCGAAGGCCCAGCCTTGCAGGGAGCTCTCTTTAGCAGTTTTCCAGTGGAGGGGACTGCAGGGCTCTCACACATCCTGGGCAAAGGGCCAAGAAATTGATTATTTCCATGGGTTGCTCTGAATCCTCTGGAGGGGTGGGTTTACCTCCAGCTCTAACTGATGCTTGAGCTGAGAAACAGAGCCTTTAAGGAGGGTCTGAGGCAGCTGGGTGACAGAAGCTGTGTCAGAGAAGAGGGAAGCAGCCTGGCAGGAGCACTGGTGCTGTTGCAGCCTGTTCTGCAGGAGCTCTGCAGGGTAAAATGTCTTTGTTCCCCCAGCCACCACTTCATCAGAAGCAGTAAAACTGCTCCTGCCTCCAGCTGCCATTTCACTTTAGGTATTGACAGGGAAGATCATTTTGGGAAGGAATAAAACCTTGTTTGAAGGCTCAGACTGATGGAGCACTCACCCTGTGCATGGTCACCTGCTTGGGGGGAGTCACAGCATCTCCTGGGTGACAATTTGAGAAACAAATGAAGGTTTATGGCATGAGGTACAAAGCAAGTAAGCAAAATATATTGGAAGAAGTAGGAAAAATAGAACGAGAGCTGCTGCTGTTGAGGAGCATTTTAAAAATAATACTAATAAACAAGTTCCTGAGCACAAAAAAAAAAAAAAAAAAAAAAAAAAAAGTCCGCAAAATAAAAGAGAAATAAATAAGAATGGGATGGAGAAAATTGGCTAAACCAAAACAGAAACTGGGCAATGCTGAGAAAGTGACAGTGTGAAATGTTTGTTGAATCACCTTTGATGCTCAAACAGAAGATCCTGTTACAACTGGTTAACACAAACCCAGGGCTGGTTGATGGATGGGAAGATAAGTGCTGTATACTCTGTCTGAAGAATGATGGGTTGTTATGAACATTTAGAATAAACTATTACAATCAACATAATTATTCAGCCTAGTGCTGAAGGAGCCAGAGCAGATCCATTTTACAAAAATCTCATTTATTAATTTGATTCTCCCTGTTTGCCCTCGCATGGCTTTGATGTTGTGAAGCCGGTGTTTAAGCCTTGCTGTTGCTGACAGCTGTATTGGGAGTTATTAATCACCAAA
The DNA here is from genome assembly GCA_018697195.1 of Certhia americana. Classification (NCBI taxonomy): domain Eukaryota; kingdom Metazoa; phylum Chordata; class Aves; order Passeriformes; family Certhiidae; genus Certhia; species Certhia americana. Next base: position 4,817,148 of record JAGMWU010000028.1, read on the forward strand.
TGAATCATCTGTTCACTCACATTAGACAATGTCTAAGCAATTTGATAAAGCTGAAGGTGATCTGAGTTTAGGGAAGATGAGATAAATATGTTTTTTTTTAATTTGTCCCAAATCCATTGTAGATATGATAATCTGTATCTTAAATTCTCTAAATAATTGTCTGGCTATTTTTAAGTGAATCAGAAAATAAGGACTTGTAATGTCTTCAGTACGTTAGTGAAATAGAAGCAACTTAGTATCTCAAGTACAAATTTCAATAAAGTTTTTGGGTTGGTTATACTTGAGGTGCTGGGGACCCCCATCTTGCAATTTCAGAAAGAAAAATCTCTTGATGTAAGTTAATTGGGTGGCTCTAAAGTGACAGAGATTAGGTTTAGATTAGATGTTAGGAAGCTATCCTTCTCTGTGAGGGGCTGGAATGGATTTCCCAGAGCATTTGTGGCTGCCCCTGGATCCCTGGGATTGTCCAAGGCCAGGCTGGACAGGGCTTGGTGTAACCGGGGGTGGTGGGAGCTGTCCCTGCCCATGGCAGGGGTGGGATGGGATGGGATGGGATGGGATGGGATGGGATGGGATGGGATG
>JAGMWU010000028.1:4817739-4893226 GCA_018697195.1 Certhia americana
TGGGATGGGATGGGATGGGATGGGATGGGATGGGATGGGATGGGATGGGATGGGATGGGATGGGATGGGATGGGATGGGATGGGATGTGCCTTAAGGTCCCTTCCAACCCAAACCATTCCATGATTTCATGATTGTATGAAAATGGGGGTTTGTCAGCAGTGCTGAGCTCATACAGGATCTGCTACTCCTGAAATGTGTGGCCTCAATTTTCACAGTTCCACTCTTCTCCCTGTGCTGGCTGTAGAAACTGCAATCAGAGTAACTGGTTCCGCTCAGGACACAGCCGAAAGCCTTTGACTTCTCCCAGAAGCTTTATTGCCACCATTCCCCTGGCTCTGAGCTCTCTCTTACTGCAGCAGCATGGAGGAAGCATGAGAACTCCAACAGAAGGTTGCCAAGAGCATGTAACCCAAATGGTTGGGGTTTTTTCTCTTTCCCACATCAGCAATTAGTCACTAATTGTATCAGTCCCTTCAATGCATAATGAGCTGCATTCTGTGTAGGTCACTGTGCTGACGTGGCCCGGGTGGAGCAAGAAGATGCTGTGAGTTAGACATGGCTTTTCTGCATCAGCCCCTGGCCTTGTGGCAGAAAGGCTTTCTGCAGTTGGGTGGCAGAGCTGTGTGTGGCAATTCTGACCCTGCAGGTGGCAACTAATGCTGCAGGAGCCGGTGGGGATGGTTTTGGGGGTGGTGGTGGTGCCTGTCTCATCTCTCTGGGCTCACAGCTCACTGCAGTCACGCAGCTGAGGAGTTGTTTGCTTCAGCCTGACAATAACCCTGGCCAAGTTTGTTGTCTTTGGCTTCAGGGATCTGCTTTGGGAACGCACTTTGAAAGGGGACTTCAAGAACTCTTGACTTCCTAGAACAAGAGGACTGGGCTTCCATCATTCCCCAGTAAACAGTCCCAGTTTAGAACAGCACTTTCCCATTAGATACTGTTTTTCCTGTGCTACTAATCATCTAAATTTACAGATATGATTCCAAAACCTCTTTTTTGCCCTTCTTGTCTATTCTGATTTATAGTCTTGAGAAGTTAATGGAGGACAAGGGACTTTTCACATAATTTTGCATTCTGGTCACCTTCACTTCTTCATTTTATCTCATTACAGCTGTTCTGATTCAGAATATTTTTAACAAAGCCTCCAGTTTTACTGTTTGCAGAACAACATTTGTGGCTAAAAATTTCTTATAATTGTTGTCAGTGACGTAAAACCTTTTAAAAAATTTGTGCAAAATGTTTCTGCTTGATTTTTTTACTACCTTAATAGGAAAATGTTTTTCATTACTTTCTGAAAACTATTCTGGACCTTGTATGTGAAAACAAAAACTTGGGGTTTACATTTATAGGTTTGATATAGTGGACATTGTCTAACAAATTGAGCATTCTCTCTTGTTATTTCCCTGTTGAACAGCTCCTTCCTATGTCCAGCATGTTCCACCCCACTTAAAATGTCAACTCATGGTGTCTAAAGGCTTGGAATGCACATGCTTTCAGAAATTTGGGTTCCAGTCTCTGCAAAGAGCCTAGAACCAAAGCAATCCTTTGCAGCTGGTGACACAAACACTCTTCCTTTCCCTTTTCTTCCTGTGCATCATCAATCCAAAAAGAAAACAAACAGAGCTTGAATGTCACTGCAACAGATCAAACTGAATTTTGGAATGAGCACACAGTTTAGCTCCTAAATCAGACAAGTCCTGTTCTAATTAGAACCTGTAATAAAAGGCTTGTTATTTATTGCTTAATAGACCTGTCACCAGGGAATTGGGATTGTGCACACGCCTTCCTTCCTGCCACAGCTTAATTTGTTCTCAGACTTGGACTCCATGCAGTAGAACTGGAATGTAACCAAATCCAATGATTCAAGAGGAAAAAGGGAAACGGAACAAAATCCCCAGAGGACACATCTGATCAGTAACAACAGCAGATGTGTTTTGCACAGAGGTGCCACGAGCATCTGCGCCCTGTTCCTGATGCTGGAGGCATCACCTGGGCTGAGCTTTCCAGCTGGGTGAGTCACTCCTGCACCCAGCACCGTTGGATCACGACCCTGAGGGCAGATCTTGCTAAATGCCTGACAGGGCCCACTCTGTGTGCTGGATTATGGAAATAGAGGCGATAAAAAAAGAGGCAATCCGTGAGTCAGTGTGCTCAGTACAGGCTTGCCTTTTCCAGGCAGAAGGAGCCTTCACACAGGCACCGGAGCCGAGCACCACTTTGCAGAGTGGGTCTGGGGGGGTTTGTGCAGGAACTGCTGGCAATATTCTATTTAAAAGCCATGTGTGCCTAAGCAATGCTTCAAAAGAAAAAGCCATTTGCATTTAAAGGAGAAATCCATTTCACTGACTTAGACATGAGCAGTTTTGGATTGTTTTTATTTTTCTTTTGGCGTAAAGCAAGAAAAATATTTCCTCTAGAACAGTTTGTCAGAGACACAACAGAATAACCTCCTACTCCATCCCAGCCACTTTAATTGTCAGATTGTAGTGTCTCCATCATTCAGACAGCAAAGGTGCACAGCAAAACTTGGCAGCTTCATTGTTCCTCTTCATGTCTCAGTGAGTGTAGGGAAACCCTCCAAAAGCTATGAATTTCTGATTCCCTTGGGAAGTATTTGGTGTTTGAAATCTGGAAGGACAAGAAGGAAAACTCAAAGAGGGCTGAGGAAGTGCTGGCTAGGTTGTTGAAGTAAAAACAATTATTGCAGAATGGTTATCATTGTGAGGATAAGGACTAAATATTTTATCTGGTAATTTGAGGCCAGTGCCTGGGTTCTGCTGAAAAATTGGACGTAAAGGAAAGAGTTGATCATCTGATCCTCTTTAACACCAACTAATCCAAAGAACATCCATTTTCTAACAAGATATTGGTCCTGTCAGGATTCCCTTCTGCTGTCTGAAACCAATGGATGCTGTCTCCTGGCCATTTGGAGATGCCTCTCCAAATTAGAAACTGGATAATTCTGTCTTGTATTTTCTTAGTTTCAGCCCTGGGATTGGTGTTCTGGAGTGTTTTCTCTATGTATTAAACTGTGGTTCAGTGGTAATTCCATACTTTGTTCTGCTCTGGACTACATTCAGTGTTCCTTAGGTTTTGCCGATTCCTTTTCACTTCCCAGAGCAGCTTGGTTGAAGGGTGATACTGAAGTGTCAGTGTACAATCCTCGATGGTTTTACTGACCCAGGGATTCAGGCCCAGTGATTTATATCAGGTTGGAGATGCCTCATCAGAACATTTGTAGGCACAGAGACACCAACTTCTCCAGAGCAGAGAATTCCTCAGGAAAACAGTCTGGGAAAAGTAAAAACACACACACAAAGTGATTCCAAACCCTGCAAGTAAATTCCCCGAGTGGTTGTAATTACTCTCCAGAGGTGTTTCTTACTAAGGAAGAGCTGGCAAGGGTGTGGCTGCTCTTTAATCGCATGTTTGAACAAGGGATTAGAGAGTGGAGCAGCAGTGTCATGTAAGAGGTGAAAGGAAACTGGGAGAAAGCACGACTGTTATGTAAACCATCTCTTCTCTGTCAGTGTCAACATTTCCTGTCTGTATTGCAGCTAAAGTGAAAATAACCACCCAGGCCCGATGAAGTGCAGCCTGGTTGCAGGTGTAGGCGTTGGAATGGGCTTTCTGACATTCCAGGTTTTCTGGCATTCCAGGCTCTTGGCATCCCCTCAGCAGCAGGAATGACTGAGTAACCTGTGGGGTTTCAGATGTGTGGTTGCCACCCTCCCACACACCCCCCTCAAAAAAAGCCCCACCAAACTAATAACAGCAGTGACAAGAGGATGAGTCCCATGCTGGGTGATGGAAACTGATTATGATCCATCTCTCTAGAGATTGATCTGTTTTCCTCCCGGCAAAAATTAACCTTCACTTCTTAGTCAGACCCGCTGAGCAGGAGTGAAATTGTGGGTGTCAGGCATGTGGCATTTGGCTAAAGGTGAAACCAAATTGATCTGACTTGCTTTTTAAATACAAGGATCTTGCTTTTCGTTCCTCAGATTCTGAAGAGTTTCAGATTCTTGAATTATCAACTATGCAATTCTTCCAATAAAAGCTTCATAGCAGTCCCTCTAGCTGATTTTATTTTAGATAAAGTAGCTTTATTTTTTCTTAGCCATAAATGTTTTCAATCCTTATATTTAGGAGTAGGACTTGAAGAAGAAATTAAGAATCTTTAGGGAAGCAGTTGGTTATTATGCTTATAAATATAATTAAAACTGGTAGACTTCTTAAACAGTGGGAAGAGAATTCAGCACACAGTGAGTAGCTCTTGTTCCAAAAGCAGTGGAAAAGCTGAGAGCACATGGGGAACTCCTGGGAAATGCAGAAAGCATTTGTGATAATGTGAACGAGCAGTGAATGTTTAGCAAAGCTGGTCTGTAAAGATCCTTCCTCACAGGTTTTTCAGTTATTGTCACCTTACACAAAAAACTGAGCAGGGCATCAGCTCCATTCTCCATGCTGAGCCACAGTCTTGACTCACCATACAGATTCTAATGCAGCTATTACAAGTGAAAGTAACTTCTCTGAGGATGCATGGTCCTGTCAGCCCTTGGATTCAGCAGAAACAAAGCAGGTGAGGCTGATTTGGGTGTCTTTGACAGCGTTTCAGCAGCATGAGTTGAGCTGTAGTGTCACCTGGCCCTGCTGTCCCTCACCCCTTCTCTTGCAGTCATGGGCTAGGTTTGATCACCTGAGATCTCACCCAGAAGCCAGCAAGTTTTTGCTGAGCAGTTAAATCCTGAAGTTGTTTTTTTCTTTCCCTAAAGTGACATCAACAAACAGATTTTCCCTTCTGCCCTGCTGTGTGGCCTCTTGGTGTGATCTGTAATTGGGGATGGCAGCTCCCAAGATTGCTTTAATTATCATGGAATCCCAGAATGGTTTGGGCTGGAAGGAACCTTTAGGATCATTTTCTTCTACCCCCTGCCATTGGCAGGGAGACCTTCCACTGTCCCAGGTTGCTTAAAGCCCCATCCAACCTGCCCTTGGGCACTTCCAGGACTCCAGTGGCTGTTCCAGGGCCTCCCCACCCTCACAGGAAGAATTCTTTCCCAATATCCCATCTAAATTTACCTTCCTTTGGTTTAAAGCCATCCCCCACTATCACCAAATGTCCTTGTCAAAAGTCCCTCTCCAGCTTTCCCGAGGAAGAAAGGCATCACTTTCAGGGCTTTTGAAGAAATGCCAGGTCTTACACATGTTTGGAATTACCAAAGACATCCAGAAGACACTTTCAATTGCAATTCCCTTATATCAGTGATAAAATAATCTCAGTCTCCATAAACCTAGGAGTCCTGAATGAGCAGCAGCTCCATTCTTCTCTAATCTCATTGTGTCAAGTCTGGAAAACAGTTCTACAGCAATTTGTTACCGTGGAACTGAGGAGCACAGGTGGAAACCTGCTCCAATTCCATGCTTTCCTCTGCCTCAGAACACTGTGTGTCACTGATGTCCCTGCATCCCTCCTGTGATGGTGACAGGGAGGTGGCTGCCCCTGCTCCTATGTTCTGCTGCTGTGTCAGGGCATCTTACACCTCTGGGATTGCCCTTGAAGCACCTTCCTTGCCTCCCCCTGCTCCAGAACAAGTTGTTGTTTGGAGGATCAGGACAGCCAGGAGCTTTCCTCCTCCTTGGCCTTTCAAATAAGTGATTATTCATGAAAATATTGCAAATATGTTGTTCTGGAGAGAGCCATGCTTTCTCACTGGGACATTGCTGCCCCACACCATAAAAACTTATCAGAGGGGTGTGAAAACTGGCAGAGCAGTGATGGTCAGGAGTGGTGTCCCTGCCCTCCACGTCACACAGACTGGCACTGTCCCACCAGGAAGCACCTCTTGCCTGGCCTGGGTTAATTCCACTGGCACTGTTTTACCCCAACACGTTTCCTCTGGAGATTTGCTGCCCTGCTGTGCTGCTGACGTGGAGGAAGCAAAGGTCAGCTCTGCTTTTTGCATTAAAGCAAGAACCGTGCAGGAGGGGAGGTGAGAGTGGCTGTGCCCTCTAGGATTTGGAAGGGACCACACTGAAAAACCTTGATGGTATTTGTTTTGAAACAGTTTCTGCAATGGAGAACAGCTGCTCTTCCAAGGGAAACAAGGAGAGGATCTGCAGCTTTTGGAGAGTGCAGTGAAACGCCCAGCACAGGCCTGGGGCTCTGCCGGGTATTTCTGGAGGTCGATGTCCCCAACAACAGAAATCTCAAGCACAGGGTTATTTTGGGTTCTTGCTAAAACACAACCTCAGTGAATTTTTTAATATTTATTTTTGGATTTATTCTGTCATGCATGAAAAGACTTGCTCCTATGGCAGGTCCCCATTATCAGAACACTGGCTTGAGAAAATTATCAAATTTGGATTATAAGGCATGTGAACTTTTTAAATTTATGTAAGTATATTGACTTTTGAAATCCCATCACTCTAATATAGTTCTGAAGTAATGAGCTGTAATTTGAACACCATCAGTAATGAGCACAAATTTAACACAAAAATACACACTTTGAGAGTCTACTCTTGTGCAGTAAAATATTCCAAAATAATTCAGAATGGATTATTTTTTGCAATGAAAATACTTTGGCAATTTTAAAATATGCACTAAAGGTCTTAGAAATTGATCTGGCAACAATGAAGAACTAGAGTTTCTACCAGGACTTCACTAAATGATTAATTATATATGATTAATACCTTTATGGATAATTAGTAATGCTGGAAGCAAGTTTTGAAAGTTCTGTTTCAGTCCCTTGGTATTTGGACAAAAAGATTTCAATTGAAAATAAACCTACAATAAACTGGCAGGGAAATTTTCTTGTAAAAGAGAGTGATATGTGTGAAAACTGTGAGGAAAATGTTTTCTTTTTGCTGAAAGCTTGTTCAACACCCCAGAGCTGTAGAGGTGAACGGGACTAAAGCGAACACACATTTTAAAGAGCTCTGCCAGTAAATAACTTACAAAACACCAAAGGTTTCCAAAAGAGTTTAATAAATAATGAGGTTCTTTCTGTATTGTATAAACTATAAATATACCATGCAGTCCTTTATAACTTAAAATAATTTACAGGCTGAGGTAGGGGGTCGGAGGGTGTGGGCGCGGGCTCAGGGCCTGGCCGCCTTCCTGCTGAGCACGCAGACGCAGGCGGTGTCGATGCGGATGAACCTCCAGGCCGCCTGCTTGCCCTCCATGGTCAGGGCCTTGACGAAGGTGTGGGTGGTGGTGCAGTACGAGTTCCAGTGCTTGGCGTCGATGCCGCGGCACCCGCCCGACACCGGCTTGGGGTCCCTGCACTTGGTCTCGAAGAAGTACTGCTTAAAGACGTTGTTGTTGATGTTGACCTCGCCCAGCACCGTCACCTCCTTGCCCTTGATGTCGGTGGCCGTGGTTTTGTCCCCGACCCACATGCTGACGCTGTCGCACACCGAGAACTCCCCGCGGTGCAGCACGGGGTGCGTGCTCCTCCTGCTCCTGGCAGTCCTGTTGAGAGCCCCCGTGCCGCTGAGAAATCCCAAATTCCGGCCCTGCCCGGCCAGCGGCGGGGGCTGCGTGCTGAACAGCACCCGGGGAGAATGGAAACGCCGTTTCCGGAAAATTTTGGGGTCCACGGTGATGTTTACAGCTTCTCTCCTGCCGAGGCTCCACGAGGCGTGGCCGTGGGACGTCTGCAGAGCCGCCTGGGCAATGTGGTGTCGGTCACTCTGGGTATTGAGCAGGGAATGTTCTGCAGGATACTCCAGTGGAGCATTGTCCTCTGACTTGGGAGCTGCCTGTGTGCCGATCAGAAAAGCTACAGACAGAGTGTAGAACAGCGTGGGCATTACGTTATGACCTAGAACCAGAGAGAAAGGCACTGTTGTGTAGAACAGCGTGGGCATTACGTTATGACCTAGAACCAGAGAGAAAGGCACTGTTACTGCAAACTGGGCAGGCACAAACCGCTGCCGTTCTGGCCATAAATTTATCAGATACCCGGGATCATACGGATTTCATCAGGTATTCATGTGAGTGCCAGATGTTATTCTTCCGGAAGAGCTCATTCAGACAGCATCAGTGTTCTTAATAAAGCGAGAACATTAGAAAATAATAGCTAGATTATTATTAATTCCTCTGGTATTTGTTGTTAGAGCACTGTTTATGAAGCACTTGTTTGGTGTTATTAATGTGGAGACCATATGGCGACAGCATGTTCCCAGGAGTCAGATCTCTAGTGAGTTTTGCAGCAACCTTTTTGGCCAGGGTCGGTCTCTTGGCTGCAGAGGAGTGAAAGCAGAAGCAGTCCCTTGGCTAAAACAGCTGTCCATTCCCCAGATTTGTCTGCAGAGGTGTCCTTGAGGCTGCGGTGGGGGGCCACCAAGCCTCATGCCATCATCACACCCTCAGCAGCCACATTCACCTGCCATGCAGCCAGGCCCCACTGCTGGCTGGCTCAGCAGCCTCCAGCAGCTGCCAGCTCCCCCACCTGCCCTTTCAGGACACACCACTTCACTGAGTTAGGGCAGATAAAGCCCAGGCTCCTTCCTCAAAGATCTCAGGTCTCTGTCACAAGGGCAAGTGGGATTTTTCCATATTCAAGGGCAAATATGGGAGCGCTGAGGGTACCAAGCTACCTGTGCATTGGCATCTTAGATACAGCACAGCTAAAGCCATTGTGGCCAAAGTACTGGGAATTCTGGACAGGGAAACACCTGGGTTTTTTCAGAATGCTGCAAGCAAGAACTCTCCAAAAGTCCCTGCAGAGCAGATGCAGTGCCAGTGCTGGTCGTCCTTCAGTCCAGAGGATAGGCACATCTGTTTGGGCATGGAAAAGTGCAAGCCAAATGTCTAAACCTTTGCTAAGACCCATTTCATGCTGGAAGAGCAGCAGCAGCAATACCTCGTTGGGCAACTATCATATGCTGACTAATTCAGCCACATGTTGGGAATGAGAGACATTCAAAAATGCTCTGGAATTGCAGTGAAGGGCAGACATTGTATTTCCTCTGTGAAGACTTAGTAAGCAGAGACAGGGTATAAACAGAAAAGCCCGGGTGAGGCTCCTCCCCGTCTCTTTGCCTTGTTTTCCTGACATGTCTCAGCTGGCCCCGAGCTCTGCCGTGGCTGGCCAGCAGGCAGGGAGCCCCAAAGCCACTGGACAAACAGGGTTTTGTACCAGAGCAATTGGGCTCTGCAGTTCCACTGTGATTTCCCAGAATGTCTCTATGTTTTTTCTGGGTGTGGGTCAATTATGGTTGCAGTTCCCCCTCTCTGTGGAGCTTTCTCAGATTAGAACCCCAAGCAGCACTAAAGGGCTTGTCCAGGGTGCTCTGCCAGAGCATAATCCTGTGGAAAATGCAGAACAACCCAAAGATGTCCCACAGGATCTCGTGTGTCTTATCTCGGACAGGAGCTGAAATGACATAAACAGCAGGGCTTGTGCAGGGCTGAGCAAACATTTAGGAAACCAGCAGGAGACGCCAAGTGAAGGTGGTGACTGAGAAGGGCGGAGAAGCAGAGGCTGTGTGGAAGAGAGGAAGGAAAAGAAAGGCCAAAAGCTGTGTGAGCACTTGTCTGTGCAACTGTTGGGCTGGAGGCATTGGGGACAAGATGATGACGAGGAGAAGCAAATCCTTACTGTTCCAAAGCCACTTTGGTTTGCTTTAAGCTGAGGGTTGCTGCTTTCCCACGTGCTGCTCGTGCTGGAGCACTCGTCATCCTCTGTATAAGGAAACAGAGCTGGGTGTAGCTCAGAGCTTGGCTGTGCACACTCCAGAGAGTAACCCCTTGTTCTACAACCAAATTAAAGTCAGATGGTTCATTACATCTCTCAAGAGTCAGCTTTCCCGACAGAAATGTTAATGGAAAAGGTTTGCAGAATAAAATCCAGGCACGATTTACCCATGCCAATAGAAGCCTCAGTGTATTGTGTTTATGCATAAACCCCTTTTTATTATTTCCTTCTATAGGAAAGAGGTGCTGCCATGTCAGCAAAGAGCTGGTTCTGGTTTTGTGCTGTACAAGACTTGCTGCTCTAAAATGCAGCTACATTTACCTCCCTTCTCTGGGTTTCTTGCGTTGCCTGTGCTGAGATTTTTGCTTTAAGGCTATTAACACAAAAGCAGAAAGCTTGCCTTTTTTCTTTAATTGCCTTGTATTTCCTCTCATTGTGCTAAATCATCATGTGGAGTGTGGCCCATGTATTTGGGATATGTGGTAAATCTTCTGAAGATTCAAAATGGAATATTTTTATCAATTAGTAAGTTAGTGAAGAATAGAAAGTGAAACATTAAAAAAGTGAACTCAACTTGATGACAACACAGGCAAGAGAAGTTAACATTGAAGAATAGGTGTGCCTTGGGCTATGAGGGTTGTGAACTCTTTTGCTGGCATGTAGAGGTATTTTACAGGCTATTTTGGGGAGTTTGGGTTGTCCCTGCCCATGGCAGGGGGTTGGAACAGGATGAGCTTTAGGGTCACAGTTCACAGTGGATGTCTCGTGCAGCCACCTGGACTTGCAGGGGATGTGCAGCTGCCAGTTCCAGTGCTGGGGGATCCATGGATGTCTGATGGGAACCCTGGCCACAAAGGTTATCACAGGCATTGTAATGCCAACATTACAACGCCTGTACTAACCCCACTTCTGTGCTGGGCAAGTGTCATCAACCCTCCCTCTGGTGCAGCTGCTGTGTCAGCTTGGCCACGGGTGGCCCTGTGGGCAGGGAGTGCTGGCTTACCTCTGAGCAGACTGCACGAAGAACTGCTCCCCCAGCAAGGTCCTTATTTCATCCAGAGCTGAGCCGGGCTGGGCTGCTCCTTGCCATGGGGCCCTGCTGCTCCTGCCAGCTGTGTGTACCGTGGGTCACTAGGGGCAGAAGGGTTTGTGTCAATAATTAGCCAGCAAATCAGTATTCTCAGTGCCATTCCCCCCTTGGCAGCAGGAGCACAGGGACGAACCCCCTTGGCTTTCTGAGCTGTGCCTTTTCCCTGTCACAGCATCAAGCTTGTCCAAAGCAGTTCCAGACTTTGCAGAAGACAGGGCTGCCTTTACTCAGCACCTTTACTAGATTGTTGTTATTGATCCACTGCTTTCCACTCCTCTCAGACACCTTCCAGGCTCAGCAAACCCAGGAGTGGGGCAGCAATACCTGATGGCACTGCACAGCCAGGCACAAACCAGAGTTTGCAGCCCCAACATCTGTTCTGGGAGGCAAGTCTGGTTACAATTAAATTCAGGAGAAGAATCACAGATTGCCATTTATTGGCAGACAATTATCTGATTGTGGCTGATATTTGAGAAGCATTGAAGGTACAAAACTCACAGGCACATAGAAGCACATACTCAAGTGTTTGTGTTGCTGATGTAAGGGCAGCAATGACTGCAGTCTGAATCACTACGTTGTGAATGGGCAGATAGACCCCAGCTAAAGGAAAACCATAATTTTCTTCAGCAATTAAATCCAGTACACTGACACCTTCTCAGCAAAACACATTTTCTGATTGTAAATTCACAGCACTGAAAGGGATAGAAATAGGATTTTATTGATCTTATTATTCAATAGCTTGGCTGCTCCATTTCATAAGGGAAGTTGGGGTTGTATAAGGTAAATAGGGGTTGGATAAGGTACTCCTGTACTGCAAAAATCCTGCTGCATTCAGGCTGAAGTGCATTTGCTAAGGAGAACAAGCTGCTGATGCCAAAGCATGAACTGGACTCACTTTCCACCTGCACAGCGTCTGTCTGCAGGAGCACTGGCTGCCAGCAAAGGCAGCCACTGGGTTTGGCTCTTACCAACACCCAGGTACAAGTTATTTGGTGTTTAAACCTCCAACTGAAACCTTCCCAGGCAGTTTCCATCAGTGCAGGGCACAGGAGTCACTCACCCTGTTACGTGCTCGTTGTGCAACACTTGTGCAGTGGTTTGGCCACCCTGCCTTTGTCTGGGGCCGTGGCTCAGGTTCCCCCTGGGTGTTGCAGTATTTGGGAGCTGAGCTGGTTACACTCATATCAGCGTGTCAGAAAGGTCACACAGAGTTCCAGAATCCAGAGCCTCATGCTACAGATGGAGTATGCTGTGTTTTTGCAGGAATGTACTAGTGAAGTAATAACCCTTTCAGTGAACTCTGGAGAGTTGAGTACCAGTAATGATAGAGCTATAATGTGCTGGCCACTGCCAAAAATAATCCAACAACTTTTCCAACTGTTCTGCCACCCTAAGAAAACACTGTTTCAGTTCCAACTGGCTGATTTTTAACCACAAAAGCATTTATTTTCAGCAGGACCTTTTTTTAAAAGTTCTTTTACTGTCTTTTTCCCGGATTCCTGGCTGTGGTGGAATCCAGTAAATGATGCAGTGTTATTCAGCATCCATAGACTATTCCTCTACCACTCCCAGACATTCATAAAATATCCTACTGAAGTGAGTCTTTCTTCAGGATTTACATGCATACAGGATGACAGACCTGGTGGGTAAAAAAATCTCACTTCAATCTTATTTCTTAGTATCAGCACATGGAGAGTAGAACTAAAGAGTCCCAGACCAGTGTGGGCACAGGATGCCCAGAGCAGCTGTGGCTGCCCCTGGATCCCTGCAAGTGTCCAAGGCCAGGTTGGATGGGGCTGGGAGCATCCTGGGATGGTGGAAGGTGTCCCTGCCTGTGGAAGAGGTGGCACTGGATGAGCTTTAAGGTCCCTTCCAACTCAAACCATTCTGGGATTTCACAATTCCGTAATTCTGGAGGTTGGGGAAATGGATCACACCAAAAAGCAAATGGTTCTGGGCCTTAAAAAGCTCTTTGCTTGCAGGACCTGTAAGTGCAACAAGTGCCAAATGAAACAAGTTTAGGGAATTCCCCTTTTGTTAAAGTTACCCACAGAATCCAAGGAGAAATGGACAAACAGGGAATGTTGCCTGGAAAGTTATTAGGAATGAAAATTTAATAAATTTACTAAATTAATTGCTTCCAATTAGAACAGCAGTCAGTGCAGCCTTCTCACTGCACATTGACCAGATGCCATTAAAGCAGCTCCTACACAGAAAAAAGAGAAATTAATGCTCATTTGGCTCAGTCAAACACAGCAAGTAAATTATTTTCTAAATAAAAACAAACATAGTCAATAAACATAAGCATAGAATGTTGTAATCTAGGGCATGATACAATTTGGAATGTTGTTTTCTGTCATTCTTGAAGTTGTTGGCGTATTTTAGGGATGTGCAAAAAATAAACAGATCTGCTTGGCTGTCAGTGCAGCAAATGGGATCGTGGAGGTCACCAAAATAAGCAACGAGTACTGAATTAGTTTTGTCTCATTGCTTCTGGTAGTGAGAGAGAAATGAGAGAGAGTGAAGTTGCTGGTAAAGAGAAGGTGCCTCTGGCACATCTCTCATGGAAATATTTTCACAGGTATATGAGTGATATGAATTAAAATTTAGCAGTAGCAACCCAGGAAAAGGATTTCTGAGCCCTGGGAGGCCTTGAAGGGAATCCTGCAGCCATGATGACTAAGAGCAGTGTCAGAGGCACAGCTTTCCCTTGATCTTAGCTGATGAGCAAGAAAATGGGAATCTCTAATGGACCCAACATTTCATTCCTCCATTATATCTGCAGTGACTCAGCCTGTAAATAAGAGGTTTATGGGTGCTGGCGAGCCAGCTGGAAGCTACCTGTGTCTCATACACTTCCTTTTTTTTTTTTTTTTTTTTCCAAATGCCTCCAGCACTGAAATGTTCCTTTGAGGATTTCTAGGGAGAGCAGCAGACTGAGAAAAATGCTGCCCTGCAGCAGGGAGCATCGTGTCACCGTGATCCTCCTTGTCATCAGGATGTGCACTCAGCATCTGCCCCCAGAGCTCTGACTCAGCCTTAGCCCAGGTAAAGATAATGACAGAGATGGTTCACAGCCCATTGAGCCTCTGGTAATTTGGGGTGCTCAAGGGGGAATTGCACCCTGAGTTTCAACCCATCCCTGGAGGTGCTCAAGGCCAGGTTGGACAGGCTTGGAGCAATCTGGGAGGGTGGAATATTCCCTGCCCATGGCAGGGGGTGCAGTCAGATGATCCTTGAGGTCCCTGCCAACCCAAACCATGCTATAATTCTGTAGAGTGGGGATGCACCAAATCCAAAGCCAGTGAGGCTTTGGAAAACACTCCTTAAGGCTAGATTGGGGTATAAGTAATGGAAGTGGCTTATTTGCAAGGGCCTAATTTTATCCCTTCTTTCATCTTGAACCAGTACATCAATATTTTACTTGCTGGTGTCTCTGTAGAGAAGTCCAAAGAGAGGAAAAGAAGTGTCTTTCCCATCCCCTTCATTGACACCCCAGAGCACTTGGTGCTGGGTGAGGTCACCTGCTGGGAAAGATCCAGCCTGGAGCTACAGCTGGAGGTTTCTGACAGGAGGTGACAGGTCTGGTGACATGGGACAGGCACAGCTCACCTTTAGAAGGCTCACTTTAAAACTCCTGAGTAGTAAAACAAAATCAAAGCTTCTAAGAACATAATAATCTGTTTTGCTTCTCCAATTTGCTTTACAGTGTTTGGCATTGTGATACTCTTGCCTGTAGAACATGCTTATGGGAATTCAGAGGCATCAACAGTCATCTAAAATGTGATTCCTTTGGGAGAAACCCCATGATCTTAGGTCAGGGTGGCCATACCAGTAAAGGCTTGTGACAGGATGCAGCCCTTGCTGTGACAGATTGGCTGTTAGTGAGCGTTAAACATGCACAGAGCCACCCTGACAGAGCAGAAAGCTTTATCCTGCTGCAGATAACAAAACCAAACTGACAGTTATTAAATAAAAGATACAGAAATTGTCTCTGTCAAGATAAAAATCTCTTTAAATGAAGTGAAGGAAAACACATCACTTACAAAACTAGTGACAAATCTGAAAATCAATGACAGAAAACAGCTTTTGGAGGAGCATGCGAATCTGATTCTCCTGAAGTCAATGATCTCAATGGCATAAAGCTGGTAAATTAAATGGGCCAGAAATAAAAATCCTAGGAGTAAGTTATTGGAGCATACCAGGGTTGTATATCATCACTATATTATCATCCAGAAAGCAAATCCTAAAATCAATGATTGACATGTGATGATTGCTTTGGAACTTTCCATATCGCCTTGGAGCTGGATATATATATATTTTATAGGGCTCCAGGGTTTCATATATCCTAATTCATAGGCACCAAGGAATGACTAAAGATCTCAGGCACTAACTGACAAGAAAACTACTGCAGGATAAATGGGATGAATCCATCCATATAAAGTTGGATGCCTTCATCCTACCCAACTGGCAGCCAGCATGGGATTGCTGCTCCCTACAATTCCTGTCCAAACACAGCAGGACTCATTCCCTGTTGCTGCTTAAAACAGTGAGTCCAAAGATCTTCCTGAGGCTGGAGCATAGCCTGCCTTTCTCCTCTCTACACCTATCCCAAATGGATTTAAATTTGGGAATAGTTGGCTTGCTATATTTGGCCCTGAGGTTTCCAATACAAAATTACCAGGAATGAAAGAACTGGAATTTCAGACTTCACAACACTACCAAAATCAAACTGGAATTCAGCTGGGAACAGAAAGTATGAGGGCAGTCAGACTGTGATGTTACATCCCCTCTTACAGCCAAGAGTAGTTAAGGCAGAAAAATACAATATCTTTAGGGCCAGTAAACCTTTCCAACTAGTGATCTTATTCCAGCTATTCAGAAGGGAATATAAATCCTGATTCTTTTCCAAACCCTGATTAATAAGAACCAGCTGAATCCCAGAAGCAATGCTAGCATTTAGTTTTTATTCAGGCTCATAGTTTTCATTTATATTCTCCTTTTTCACTTTTCTACAACTGCACAAATAAACTTAAACGCAGACGACTTTTAGCAATTGCACATGTTGTAGTGTAAGGCATCAATGTAGTGATTCAAAAAATGAGATAGAAAACAAAAATGAGCTGGGATGTTATGATCAGATTCCCAAAGGTAGACTCCACCATCTTCAGTGTTTCTCTGGATCATGAATTTGGAAAAGAACATTATGTAAGGACAAAGAGCAGCCATAAATTATGGCCATGACTTTTCAGACTTTCCCGTTCTATTAATTATTTACATCCAACAGGAATTTTATCTTCTACAAATCTTCCAGTGTGTTTATAACCATTTTAAATGACTCAACAATACTTTAATGGGGCAGGAATTCTGAGAAGTTCCAAAGGGGAGCTGAAGGGTGTCTGTTCTTAGCAAGTCAGAGTGCAGAAGGATGCAGCAAAGGATAGAGTTGAGAGAACTTTAAAACCTCTGTTCTACTGAACTGAGGGTCTGGCTGCACCTGATAAAAAGTTCTGTAGCTGGAGCAGTTCAAAATGATGTGTTGGATATTTTTTCCATTAGAAAAACCGTTAAGGATATAGACAAAAATCTGCAAAATTAAATCTCATGACGTGGAGGTGCTCTTGTGTTCACTCAGAGTGCTGAGATAGGGAAGAAACAGTCAATACTGGAATGGAATATTGCTTTGCTTGTATAGGATTTTTCCATCCAGAAATGTCGAGTGGTTTTACAAACACTTAATAAAATGATCCTCCCCACTTGCTTATGGTCAGTAGAATTTACTTCTGTAGCATGTGAAGAACCCAAAGAATAACACAGGATTCTTGCCAAGCAGTAGCAATGTTCCTCTTCTCCATTGCCTATCTCCTTTTGTTGGTTTTTTGGTTTTTTTTTTTAAATTTCTAGAATATTCTTTCCATTTTTAAAATCTATTTTACTTTCATGAGGCCTACAGAATTCAATTGCTTTCTTAGGGATTGAATTAATTCTCTTATGATTTACTTTACATTACAATAGGAAAATCATGACAAAACCTCCTAAAATGACACTTTTAGAAATAGAATTCCTAATTTTTATTGCAGCTGGAAATGGGTAATGACCCCAGAGCAGTCACAGTCATTCTGTGCCCTTCTTATTGTAACTCAGAAGGCTCAGGCATAATATTTGGAACTATAGAAAAATATTAATATTTTTCCTTAAACCACATACCCCAAGGTGAATTTTGTGTACAAAACCCCTCAATCATTGGGCTGTTGCTCATTAGCTGTTTGATTTCTGTATTGTTTGACATGTCCTGTACATTTGAGAAGTATATTTCCATATTTTCTGGAGGTGACCTTCAAGATTTGGGCAGATATTTGTCTATCTGCTCATTGCAAAGCCTGAGTTTTTTCTGCAGATTGTAAATATGTGGTAATGCTCAAACCCTTGCACTCCACCTGCCTTTCCCATTTGAAATTGAGTTCAAAACAATTTCTTAAGAATTCCTAAGCACTCCACTACAGAGAAATGAAATACAGTGGGTTTTAAACTAAGCAGATCTAAATAAATAGTGATATAGCAATATATTATAGTAATAAAAAATATATTAAGTAACAATCTTTGTGTTAAATCTAAACTAAGCAAATACTTTAGCTGGGTGCAAGAAAAACTTTCAGCTTTGAAGTTTTTTTGCTACTTGCTGGTGGCCTAAAAATTATTTACCAAAGAGGTGGAAAAAAGGGTTTTCTTTCCCTGCACAGCAGGAACCTCTTAGATGTGGTGTAGTTTTGAAATGAGAGGGTAAAGCCTCCTAAGAAACAGGGTAGAGATTTCCACAAAAAATCTGGAAACACCACCAAATAAAACAAAGTAAACCACAGAAACACTGAGTTATCAGATTGCAGTGTCATCTTGTAATGTTCTCTGCAAGCACAAGTAGTTCTTGCAGGAGAAATAGGAGTCTCCTGACATCTAAGGTAGTTTACCAAGAAAAACATGAGGGGTTTACAACTGCTTAGGCCTTCCAGATATTCCTTCTAATGCCGTGGCTCATCTGAACACAATCAGAAAAAGGAAACAAACAAATGGGGTTTCACCTTGCAATTCCAGCACTGCAGACAATGGTGCTGCACTGTTTTCCATGAAGAGACAGAGCTGGTTTGTAAACTGTGATGCTGCTGGAATTTTTACCCCTGGGCTTTCATACTTTGTGTGTCTGTACTCAGCACTTACTGAGGATTAAAGCCTGCTTTCTATGGAAGTGTGTTGACACCATGCAGGATGCTCCATACCTACATTTTTCCCCTGTATGTTTTTCTGAGTTCAGCCTGGGAGATCATCTGGATTACTTGGCAAACCACTACAAAGCACAAGTGTTCAGGATGTTTGGGAAACTGATCCTATTTCTTCACATGCTTTTATTTGCCTTATTGTCCTTATTTGTTCATTGTATTTTAGTGTGTGCATTCCTCAAGTGGTAGAAAAACAAGAGTGGTTTTGCCAGTGTTTGTAATCCATGTGAGTACCAGCTCCTCTCTTTACCAAAACCCTTTTCTGCACCTTTCTTTATGGAGTGGATGGACTAAAAAGCAGCAGGAGAGTGAGACAGCCATCCCTAAAAATCTATTCTCTGGCTCTCTCACTCCTGCCCCTGGTCATGCCTATGTGTTGACATCTTCTGTTTTGTTTCCTCTCCAGCTTCAAGTGCTGCTCCACGTGCTTTCTGACTCCTTTATCTGCAAGGCTCCTGCCTTCTCCTGTCACACATTGAATCCAGCTGCCTCAGAGCTGCTGCCCCACACCATCTTCTCTGCAGCACACGTGGGACCTCTTCAGCATCTTGGCTTTCATCTGCTGTGGAAGGTATTTACTCCTTGCTACGTGATTGTTTAAACTCATTGCTGTATTAAGTCACAATGCCAAACAACTGCTGGCAACCCCAAAGAGGGGTGGTAACAAAATGTGATGGATTCTGTACATTAGCAACAAAATATATATTCAGAGAAACTAATCCAAGTTGTGTTTCCTTGCACTGAGTTAGCACAGAGATTGATTTAGGGGTTACTTCATTCCTATGCTCTGAGAATCTCAGCTCTGCTTCAGCTGCGACCCCGACACCGAAGCTGTGAGGCCAGAGAAGCTCAGCCCAAACTTCAGCACTCTCAGCATCCTGAGCGTGTCAGGCAGCTGCTGCACAACAAATCTACTCATGCTCTCAGAGAGCAGGGACAGTTTGAACTGGGGCCATATTTCAGCTG
Organism: Certhia americana; assembly: GCA_018697195.1. NCBI lineage: Eukaryota > Metazoa > Chordata > Aves > Passeriformes > Certhiidae > Certhia > Certhia americana. The sequence continues at coordinate 4,836,775 of JAGMWU010000028.1, forward strand.
TCCATTGTGGGCTGCTGGGCTCGGACCCAGCGAGCAGTGGGGAGTAGGAGTTTTCCATCCTTGGATTATGTCAGAGTCTGAGGGGAGGCAGCTGCTGTGGATGTTTTAAGATAGGAGGTTTTTATTCAGCCATTTAAGGTGAAATGAAATTTAAGGTGACACTTCAATGTGGGAAGGGGTTTGTTTGTCTGGATCTTGAACCTCTGGAGTCTGACAGCTCTGGAATATCCTCACCTCACACAAAGCTTGAAGGATGGTCGGTGTAACACGCAGAGAAGTGAATGATGGTGCAGCATGCAGGACGTCCTCCCTTGCTGGGAGCCTGCAGCTGTCTCTGGAATAAATGTTTGTGTCTTTGAACAGCTCTCCTGGCCACACAGTCCCTCTGTGCAAAAGGACAGTTCAACAGAAGAGTGTCTGTAAAGGAAAGCTCAGATCCTGTCCTGGACTGTGGGAATCCTTCAAGCACAGAACAGGGCTCAAAGAAGTTTAAATGAAGTTCAGCAACCTTTGCTTAAGAACAGGAAACAGGGAGTTGGACTGACCTGGCAGTCTTAGCAGCTCTTATAAATCTGTGTTTGGCAACTCACTTGTGTGAGGAGCATTTGAAGGGTCTTTACATTTTCTGGCATCATCTAGTGGTTGAAAGCATTTTATTCTACAGTGCAAATTACAATGGGAAAGAAGCCTCTTTTTCCTTTAAACTGTGCCCTTGAGTGTTTTTATCACATTTTCTAGAACTCCCTTTGGCTCTGCTCTGAATCTGAACAGCTCTGAAGCCCTGAATTGCAACTCAATGCCATCACTGATGGCACTGGACATCTTTGGACTACTCACACTTCATCTTCCTTTGGGGTTCACTGACTTCCCTGGTGTGCGGATTTGGAAATTAAGGAATTCTTATAAAAGCAGGCCAGGATTAGAAGATTACTGTTCCTCTTTTACCAGCATATTATTTTCCTTGTTACTCTTTATTATATTAGATATGAACCTTTTTTTTCCCATTTCCACTGTGAGAATAATCAGTGGATTGAATGTGGGAACTCTTGGACTGGGAGGACTAAACTGCTGTAATGGATTTCCTCAACCTACATTCATCAAACAATCTTGCAGAACCTGATGAAGCAAAACTGTATTAATGCTGTGTCACAAACTTCAAGAAGATAGGGGAGAGGAGTGAGGGCAGGAGTTGCTTCTGAAAGCTGTGGAGTGGTACCTTGATATAGGAAGAAGAAGGTACAGAACTAAAAACCTTGCAAATAAAATTTCAAGGCTGCACCTGGTAAGTGAAATACAGCTTGAAGTTCACAGGACCATTAAGGTTGGTAAAAACCTCAAGGATCATAAAAACAGCACTGTCATATCCACCACTAAACCATGCCTCCAAGCACCACATCTACATGTTTTTTGAACTTTTCCAGGTATTTCACTCCACCAATGCCCTGGGTAGCCTGTGGCAATGCCTTTGGTGAAGAAATTTTCACTAATATCCAGTCTTCCTCTGGCCCAGCCTGAGGCCCTTCCTTCTCCTCTTGTCCCTGTTCCCTGGGAGCAGAGCCTGACCTGGGGCTGTCCCCTCCTGTCAGGGAGTTGTGAAGAGCCAGAAGGGCCCCCCTGAGCCTCCTTTTCTGCAGGCTGAGCCCCTTTCCCAACTCCTTCAGCCATTCATGGTGCCCCAGACCCTTCCCCAGCTCTGTTCCCTTCCCTGATGCTCCAGTCAGATCATGCTTCTCCCAGTTTGATAAGGAAAAAATGCTGCAGAAAAATGCACCTGTGCTCCTGACGGATGTTGGGAGCCTTTGGTTGGCAGGGACACCTTCCACCGTCCCAAGCCCTGTCCAGCCTGGCCCTGGACACTTCTGTGGATGCAGAGGCAGCCACAGCTGCTCTGGCCACCTGTGCCAGGGCCTGTCCACCCTCCCAGGGAGTAATTCCTTCCCAAAATCCCATCTAACCCTGCCCTCTGGCAGTGGAAAGCCATTCCCCCTTGTCCTGGCACTCCAGACTGTTCTAAGTCTCTCTCAGTGCCCCTTTAGGCCCTGGAAGGGGCTCTCAAGTCTCTCTGGAACTTTCTCTTTTCCAGGCTGAGCATTCCCAGCTCTCCTAGCCTTTCCTAGTAGGAGATGATGTTGGTCCCAGTACAAAACGGAGCCTGTTATTCAAACCAGTGTGGATAAAAAGTCATGGCCTGCATGGAAGAGAGCTATCTTTGTGCAAGCTTTGATGTTAAAAAATAGTAACTTGAACTCACAGATGTACTGATTACCCTGCTAAAAGAAGATGTGGAATCTCTTCTCAGAATTACAGCATTTTAATTAGAAGAATGTGAGCAAAGCCTTAATCTTGTTAGTGGGGATAGATACGGATGAGGCAGAAACAAAATCCACAGCAACATGGTCCAAACACAAAAAGCTGTGTCTTGGAGGTTGGTAACAGCACCAGAACTGCTCCCTGCCACTGCTTTTCCTGCAAGACTAAGCTTGACAGTGACTAAGTTGGAAGAAATAGCTCTTCTGCCTTGTAGCACTGAGCTACATCACACACAGCTGTTTGAAAAAAAAAATAGCTGAAATGTGGGAAAGGTACTTCAGATTTACAAACCAAATCCACAGATACTTGATTATTTTCTTTAAAGTTCTTTTGAGCCCTTCTAAATTCTTGAGACATTCGAGGATCAATAAGAATCTCATCTGTAGCTGATTCTGACAGATGTTAATCTTTGCCTTGGCTTTGCAGTCTGCTTGAAATAGTACTTGTTCCTTCATGTCAGGCCTCTGGCAATGCTTACAGAGTCAGGATTACAGTCTCCAGTGAATCCCATTTGTACTGTCATTAACTTTCTAAACTGTTCCCCATAGCTGGCAACCTTTCCATGCTCGGAGATCTACTTAGTGGGAAGCTGGGAGAGTGATGGGTTTTGCTGTCTGAAATCATTGTGCCTTTAATTGAGATTTGTTTAATTTTGTCATTAAGTCCATTTACATTGTAGGCATTTCATGACCATGATTACACACTGTGCCTGTACCCTGACTGTGTTTGTGCCATTTACCTATTAAAGAAAGAGAGAAAAGCTCTGTGTTTACACAAGATTTTTACAAGTAGCCACTTTTTTTTTCTTCCATTAACTGAGTTAATAAATTAATCTAATTTTTGGATTGGAAAAAACAGCTCATCTGCAGATTCTGTGCTGTGTTCTAAGGAAGTAATTAGATTTATTTGGCAAAACACAGGTGAGGATTCAGTACCTGCTTCCAGTACTGATTCCAGTACCTGGAAGGAATTGTCAGAACCTATAAACATGGGAATTATGGTTGATTCCAAATTAGGGACAAATCTTGATCAGAAAGCAACAGCAATGGCAACATTTCTCCTGCAATTGCCAAGGGCTTTATGGTGAACAGAAATCCCTGAGTGAAGCACTGCTCTGTGTGTCCCTCAGTCACAGAGGTGTGGAGCAGCCTGGTCCAGTGAAAAGTGTCCCTGCCCATGGCAGGGCTGGAATGAGATGAGCTTTAAGGTCCCTTCCAGCTCATACCAGTCTGGGATTCTGTAATTCCATGAGTCTCTGACAGATCAGGGGTGCAGGTGACTTTCCTTCTCTCAGAATGTGAGTCAGGGGTGACCAAAGCTGTGTGAGTTACAACACGAGCTCGATCGTGATCACTTCAGCAGCTGGGGAAGCCAAAGACTTGCTCCTTAATAAGAGAAAAGAAAGCTGATTAATCAGCTGAGTCATCCTGCTCTGCCTCAGTGCTGGTATGAGTGGCATTCCCTATGGATCAGCTATTCCAAGGGAAAAGCCAAACCATAATCAAGGCTAATTGACTCAGCTCAATCAAATGTTTCAAAATACCACCCATGAGTTTGACATCAAATAAAAAGCAGGGATATTCCCAGTCAGGCAGTTAATTGCTTCCTGAAAACTTGTTCTTTGCAATAATTTGAAGATTTTCACCAGTGCTCCCTTTTATTTCCATTTCCTAGGCTTGCAGCAGGTTCCAGTGTAATGTACAGATTACAGACTGGAACAAGACACTTGCCCTCTCACATTTCTTCCTTCTGAATGATGCTGCAGTGCTGCCTTGTCTCTGGGATAGAGAATATGCAGCCTCCAGGAGTTAAAACAACTTTTTAGAAGGTTTTACAAAGATAAATAATACCAACTTCTTGCAGTTATTAGTACTAGCAGCAAAAATTGCAGTATTTTAGAGTAAAGCCAGTAGGCTTTTTAGTCTTTATGTTTAGAGAATTAATCCCCAAAGGATATTTCTCTGGGTTTTGTTTCTTACATCCAGCAGAAATTGTTTCAAGGTGGAGTTGAAATGTCAAACTTTTTGCTAGAGTTTTTCTAGTGGAAAATAGCGGTGATGTTTAAACATTTGTCTGGTTCCTGATGTGCCCCAGGTTGTGTGCAACGATGAAAAAAGTATCAGCAGCACATCTGTAAATGAATCATCTTTTTCCCTGCACGCACATGGTTGCACAATTTTATCGACTGCTTGCTTTGATGAATATTTGGTATTTGTCATGTGAAGCCATCCCATTGTAATATCAGAAATTCCAAGCACAATTAACAGCTGAATTTGATGTCAGAGTTAATGAGCCACAGTCCCCCTGTGACCCAGAGCAATAGCACACAGGGTGAGCCAGCCTTCTGTAGTCACTGTATCAAGACTGAAGTTACACATGGACATCTGGCTGCAAACCCTGCAGCTGGATTGGACATTTCCCCACCTGGCTGAGTGTGCAGAGCAGGTGGGAGCACCTCAGGTAAGGCCCAACATTAGAAAGAGTCAATATGGAATCCTGGAAGGTTTGGTTGAAGGGGACCTCAAAGCTCATCCAGCTCCAACCCAGACACCTTCCACCACCCCAGGCTGCTCCCAGCCCCATCCATTGGACACTCACAGGGATCCAGGGGCAGCCACAACTGCTCTGGGAAATCCATTCCAGCCCCTCCCCACCCTCACAGGGCAGAATTCTCTCCCAATACCTCACCTAAACCCTGTCTGTCCAAGCCTGAGAAGGGAAGTGTTTGGGTTTCTCAGGGAATCTGGGAACACTGAGTCCTCCAGAGCTTCTGAACTGCTCCTTCAGTTTGTGATCCTGGGGAATCCCAGGTGGGAACCCTGCTCTTGAATCTGGCTTTGGCCTTTATTGAGGGGCATTGGTCACAACAGGGGGTGCAAAATGTTTTAATGGTTGTGGTGGTGTTGAAGCAAAGGTTGGGCTTGATGATCTTGGAGGTCTTTTCCAACCTCAATGGTTCTGTAATAAATTCTATGATCTTTTCCCCACATGATTCTGGTTTGTATTTCACTTAAAATCCATCACTCTTCTGCAGCAGGACATGAACACAGATGCCACAGGCTTCACACTTTCTGTACCTCCATAAAAAACATTTAGAAAACTCCCATCCCATATCTGAATTTCCATGGGGCTTGTGCCAATATTAATTAGCACAAATAACTTGATAGATTTGAAATTAGCTGTCATTATAACACTTAACCCCGTATGTAACCACATATTTTCCTTGTCTGGATATTTGCTGTGCACCTTGTATTTATTACAGTGTTATTTGTTAATGCTTTTGTGTGGTGAATCAGTTGTCAGGAAGAATCATTGTGGTTACAAAAAATCAGTTTTATTGTGAACTGGAAGGAAGATAATATGGATGAGGATGGAGAGGGAGGAGACAGAAGATGACATTTGTAGCCAGATGTGATTTGTAGTATGAAAATATTAAATGCTGTTGAAAAGTGGGACTTCACAGATTATTGAAATAATTGTGGCAATAGGAATAGATTTTTCTTTGGTATTTGGCTATTTTTGCTACAATTTTCATCAGATGATGAATACATGACAATTTTACATTGTCTAACACAAAAAAATTGGCTTTTTATTCTATTTTTTAAATAACATATGTCTAGCAGATTTCTAACTGAATCATCTTTCTAAAAAGCCTATTGTGACTGAATTTTGCATCTTTCAACTTTTCTCTGGGGTTTCTTTGTATCAGTATTAGCTTCAAAGCAATAATCAAGGTCTAAGCCTTACAAGATCATTTTTTGCCTGCTTAAAATGAAAACCAGAGGGGAGTTTTGCTGATTAGGTGTGTACATTTCTGTGCACAATGCCAGAGTTTAAATACATGTCACTTGGAAATGAGATTTTGCAAATTCAAAGGGAGAGAGATGAACTTTAAATCTGAACTTTAAACCTCACATCAGTTTTCCTGTGGCACTGGAGATGTGCTATTTTCACAGAATTTCCTTTTGCTTTCAAGTGATGGCACAAGCAAGTGCTGAAGACTGAATTCAAATTGCTCGAGTTCTTTTAAAAATTTGAAATACTGAACAAAGGGGAGAAATTCTGCAGGTCATTAAATAGTTTTATAATTTCTTTGCTTTCAAAGAGGAGGGAAGAAATGAGAAGGAAAGGGCCACACACTTTTCTCTCTCAGAACACACAGAGAAAAGAAATGGTCTCTAGCAGAGCCCTTCCCAGCACCAGGAACGTGCACCCAGGGAGAGCTCATGGATCCAACTCCCTCTGATGCTTTGGATTCTGGAGGCTTTGCCAAAACCAGAAACTCACACTTTTGGCATAGATGAAGTGTCCTGGAATGTGAGGCTGAGCAGTGACCCTTTGCACTCTCCTCTTTACAGTTTGTGCCTGAGAAAATGACGAGAGGAAGGTTTGGCAGGAGGGACTGGGGCAGGGAGTGTTTGGATCTAGGCAGAACAAAAACGTGGATGTTGAATGTTCAGAGCACTGATAACACCAACCATGGAATTCCAGGGTGGTTTGGGACCTTAAAGCTCATCCCATTCCACAGGCAGGGACACCTTCCACTGGACCAGGTTGTTCCTCAGTAATGAGGGAAGGGATGGAAAAGATTTTTGACATGGAAAATAAACCCACACCTTGCCTCAGTGGCTTGTTCTGTGCTTATTTCTTTCTCTTGACACACTTCATGTACTTTCTCCTCCCAGGTAAGAAGTGCAGTTCCTGTGATCAGTTTTGCTGAGGGAAATGGATACAATTGCTAACACTGAGCAGAAACACAAATAATCAACTTATTCCTTTTTTTAGAGAGAACCCCTTTAATGTCCTCTCAGTACAGGAGAGTGAGCAGGTGAAGGGCTGCTTGTCTCTGACAAGGCAAATAGAAGATTCTAAGAAACTGAGCCTATCATGGTATAAATAATTCACAGAAACAAATTGTGTGGCTGTGGGAATGCACCCACCTCAAGCCCCTTTGCTGGTGTGGTGCTGGGATATAGAATCTCCCAAAAGGATCATGGAATAATGGGCAGGAAATGATGCATTTGGAAAATGCAGGCTGTGTCATCCACCACAGGGCTAAAGCTCTTTGTGAACAAGCACAGGTTTTTTCTCATACCTGACTCATCCAGCACATAAAGTCGTCAAAGAAAAAGAATAAAAGCTATGTTTCAAAACAGAAGAGCACATATTCTGTGAGCCAGAGCTCTCAAATGTATCATAATCAAAGTATTACGTAGCAATGAGGTGCCTGGCAAACCCCCATCACAAAAATTTCTGAAGAACTCTTTTTTTTAAAAAAAAAAGAGCCTGGATCACATATGGTTGTGTCAGGAACAAAATAAAACAGTCAAAGTAAAGCAGTGAACCAGACCAGTAAAAAAAACTGTGTCACCTTTCTACCTATACAACGGGGGGAAATACAAAGTGATTAAGAACTGGAAAAAATCAAAATAGTAGTTTTTCACCTGGCAAAGCACTACTTGGCAAATAGAAAGTTATCAAACACATAATCTGCTTCCCAGCTGTATTTACACTGGGCTAATTTACTCATTGTAAATTATCATTGTAGGTCAGAAGTGTCAGAATCAGTGTAATTTTTATAAATTGCCTGGGCAGTTAATAAGTAAATGAGCTAAGGCAATTTTTGCTCCATCTTCTTTAAGGCAGCAACATTTCTCACAAATATGGCAGTTCAAAAGAAATGACCAGCCCTGAGTTACAAACCAGACTCATTTTCTCCATTAGTCATTCATTTAATTCATTTCTTTGATTTTATTCTTGGAGGAGTTTCATATTTGCATAACATAAACGGTCATTATGGTTTAGTGGGCATCGTGGTGTTCGTCAAAGGTTGGACTTGATGACCTTGGAGGTCTTTCCCAACCTTAATGACTCCATGATCCTATGATTTTGTCCATAACACATAAACCAAAGCCCAAAACAGGATCAAAGAACTTGTTTTACCTTCTGGTTGAGTTTTGTCTGTCTTTGTGCTCGAATCTTTTCCCACTGAAATCAGCAGGGGTTTTGATTCCTCACAAGTCAATGGGAGCAGAATCTGATCTTTTATTAGCACATTGTTATGGACCCCATGGGGACAGGAAATTGGATTTTGGAGACAGGAAGATAAATAAGGGAAAGACTTGTTGGAACCAGTTTATGGTCTGTGTTGATGTTCAGTTTTAGAAAACCCCTGAATAAAAGAAGTCTTGAACTACCTCAAGTGGTCTGGTCACTGCAGGTCTGATTTCTGTCACACTGTGGGGATTTTGTGTGAGGGTTTGGTTGAAAGGTCCAGGCCAGGCATCTTCACGCTTGGTGCAGTGTCAGCACCACTCAGTTTCTTCCAGGAAATGTTACTGTGAAATGTGGAAGTCATGTCCATGAGACAGGACAAGGGGGAATGGCTTTAAACTGAGAGAGGGCAGCAGGGTTAGATGGATCCTGGGGACAAATTCCTCCCTGTGAGGGTGGTCAGGCCCTGGAACAGAGTGCCCAGAGCAGCTGTGGCTGCCCCTGGATCCTTGGAAGTGTCCAAGGCCAGGTTGGATGGGGCTGGGAACAGCCTGGGACAGTGGGAGATGTCCCTGCCCATGGCAGGGGGTGGAATGGGACGAATTCCCTTCTCACCCAAACGATCCTGTGATTTTTTGTGATAAAACCAATCCCAACAACAGACTGTGTGACTGATACATTGTGATTTGGGTCATCTGATGGTGCCAGCCACTGTGCCATAAAATATCAAAGCATTGCTGGAAATGCAGGAGCCTCGGGGAATAAAGAAGAAAGGTGATAAACAGCTGCCTCCGAGATAAGGAAAAGTCAGAGGCATTTCATTCAGTGAGCAGTGGCCTGGGGCAACTCAAAGGATGGACAGAATTGTGGCAGAAAAGCCATCAAACATTTCAAACTACCTGCTGCAGTCATTTGAATTTAGATAATAAACAACACACCTCTTTGGTGTGTGTGTATTCAGGGCCTGATTTCTCCTTGCACTTTCAGCTGTGTGCAGGCTCCAAATACTGAGCAGCACTTGGCTCGTTTTCTCCTGCTGTCCAGCCCTGCTGTGGTCTAAATGTCTCTCCCAGGAGCTGTTCTGACTCCGGGTTGCTGTAGCCAGCTCTGGATGTCCTTGGTGACTCCCCAGGTCCCTGCCAATGTGCTCAGGTTCTTGGCATCCAGGTTTCACTGCTGGCATTGCCATTCTCTGCTGCATTTCTCAGGGTGATGCAGTTCTCAGAGTGAAAGGTTATTGTCAGTGTCATTAATGAGGCATTCCCCTGCTACTTTTTACTTGAGATTATTTGTGTATAACATTTTTAGTGGAAGCTGTTAGAAAAGACCTGAGTTCAATAAAAATGTTCAAATAAGGTGCCTGCTCCATATAAACACCACACTGAGATGAGATAAAATGGTATTTCCCCATTTCAGTGAATTTCATATGATGCCTTAGGACTCACAGGCCCTTCTCCACTGTCTCATAATCTGCTCAGACACTGATTTGTCTGAAGAGCTGTAAATCTCATCACTGATGTCTTTCTGTAGTGGTAACATCCATGAACACTGGCCTGCACCTAATCCTTGAGCAAAAACCAAAATGGGGGATTCTATTTTGCCTTTGCATTTTGCCACAATTGCCATTCTTTCACCAATGAACCAGCAATCCCCAGTAAATATTACACCTTTTTAGGGTGGGGTAGGCCAAGTATTTGACAGCTGAAGAACCAAGGAGAAGGAACTAATGCAGAAGTGCATCCAGGTCAGGAATTCTGCCTCCTGCAGCCCCTAGGGGTGGCTGGGGAGGGGGGTACACACAGAGCAACCATGTGGGGATCATCTCCTTGGGCTGCTCTCCCACTCAGAGGTCATTCTGGAACCACAGATTTTTGGAACCATGGGCAGCAGCTTTGCTCTCAGTGTGCCTGATTGCTTCCTGAGCCCTGTGACCTTCGACATCCTTTGGGGAGGAATTTCACAGCTCCATTGTACCCAGAGAGAGGAACCACCTTGTTTTGTCTGCCTCGACATTGCCACCTGCCAGTTTTATTTCCTGCTCCTCGATTTTTGACAAGAGCCATTTCCTCTCAACATCTTAAGGATAACTGTGACTATAAATATCTCCCTCACACCCCTGCTCAGCCATCTCTTTTCCAGACATAGAAATCATAATCTCTCTAGTTTCTCTAAATACAGAAAATGTTCCAGGCTTTCATCATCCTGCACCTTTTCTTGTTTTACTTTATCTTTTTATCCTTGTAACCAGTGACCAGAACTACAAGCAGTACCCAGGATTTGGGGATGGGATGAGTTTACATTGGGGATCTGAGATCTTTCCCCCAGATTCCATGGTTTTAGCATTAGTGGCACTGGGCAGACAAGAGTGCACATAACTCACAGTGATTGATACTGTGATCCCTTGGCAACAGCAAAAGTGATCTTGCTTTGCTTGACCACATAATTTTTTGGTATAAATTCACATCCACACTCACACAAATATTAAATGAATTCTGTGGGGCTGCACAAAGGGCATTGTGGGGAGAGAAAAAGCCACAACACATCCCACAGGACATCTGTCCCTGAGCTTTGGTTGGAGAAATGTTCTTAAATGTTTTGGCCTCTGTGACCCTGCTCAGGTCAGACTCAGCACAGGGAGAATTTCCTTCTGGCCAGGGCAGGAATGCAGTTGTAGGAGTGTTGGTGCATGTGCCTTTAGCTTCCACAGAATCCTGGAATCATTAAGGTTGGAAAAGCCCTCTAGGAAGATTGAATCCACACGTTAGCACAGCAGCACCGTGCTCACCACTGAACCACGTCCTGACAGCCACACCTGTGTGTTTTGGAACACTTTGGGGTGGTGACTCCAGCACTGCTCTCAGCAGCCTGTCCCAATATCTGACAACCCTTTCAGGCCAGAATTTTTCCATAATATCCAACCTGACTCTCCCTGGCACGACTTGGACTTCTTCTTGTCCTGTCCCTGTTCCCTGACAGCAGAGCCTGACCCTCCTGGCTGTCCCCTCCTGGCAGGGAGTTGTGCAGAGTCAGAAATTTCCCCTGAGCCTCCTTTGCTCCTTTCCCAGCTCCCTCAGCTGCTCCTGGGGCTCCAGACCCTTCCCCAGCTCTGCTGCCCCTGGGCAAATTTCCTTCTTTCTTTCTTTCTTTTTTTCCACGAGATAAATTTGGTGGGAAGACGTGTTGCCCCCTTTCCCTGGAAATAGAATGAGATTTAATGAATAGTTCGGTTTAACAAACCCTTTGCCCGAGCAGCTGCCGGCAGAGGTCACCGTTGCTGTAGCTGGCCTGGAAGGGGTTGAGTTTCCCCGGCTTTTATTGGCCTCACATTTGGGATTGACAAATATTTCCAACCCCACCAATCCAGTGCTGACTATTGCTGTTAGAACACTGAATCTTTTGGAATGAAACCATCGGGTTTAGTAACCCTTTTTCTTTTATTTTTTTTTCTTTATCTTTTTTTTTTAATTGTAAAATGTAGATTAAAAAATCAAATATTTCTGTTAACGTCTTCAATTTACCAGGTTTTTTTCCACGTGCCTTTAATTTAAGTCAGTAATGCTAATTTGTACGTATTTAATATTCTAATATTCAATATTTAGTCCTAAAAGTATTTTGTAAGGAAATAGAAAAACAGTTACTAGAATTTGTGCTTAAAGGTACATTTTTATGGCAAAAATTATTATGGAACAGTAGGGGAATTTATGGGATTTATTCTATTGATTGAAACAATCTAGTTTTTAATGTGCTCTATTTGACCCTTGTTCTAGACATCCCATTAAATAAAGATATTTTACACTTGAAAATGCTAATCTGAATACTTTAGGTATTTTTCTAAACGGATTTTTAAAATTGCAGTTATTTCACAGATTGCTCTGTTACCCTGTGAAGTAATTGTTTATTTAGCATATGGGTTAAAATGATGCTTGTGCTCATTGTAACTCTCCCCTGAAGTTAGATGAAGACATCTAAAAAGATAATTTCAGATTTCCATGGGGAAAAGGGGCACTGCTCAGCTACGAGGATGAGGGAATCCAGCCAGGGTTACTTTTTTTCCCACCTTGTTGGGAGGGCCAGATCCCTGCGGGCTGAGTGGCTGGGGCTGATCAAGCTGTGAAATCCCTGGTACTGCACAGATGTGTCAGGGGGCTCCTCCCAGACCTCACTGAGATTTGTTTTAAAATAATTCATATCTATGTTTATTAATACATTTAAACGCTGACTTTATCATACTTGAGAACTCTCCAATAGATTTAATTTTTTGTTCCATCCCTGTAACCTCTTGGGGAAGTGCGGAAAATATTGTAACCCTCTGAATTTCAGACAAAACTGCCTGAATTGGCAGTTGGCAGGGGGATTTTAAAAGCTTGTTTTCCACAATATCTGAACCAGCTCCGAAGTGCTACAAGCAAGAATGTACGGACAAGTCAGCTCCCTCTCTGTCTCGTTGCAGATAATTGTCACATTTTAGTTTGGCTTAGCAAGAAAAGTGCCCCAAAAACTTAATTGTGATACTCTAATGCATGAAAACATCCATAAATTATCTGTCTAACAGTCACAATGCAACTTCCAAGTTGTGACAACTTGGAAAACCAGCCTGACAAGCACGCTCACTTTTGGTGTTTTTCTAAAACTTCTTGAGCTTTATAAGGAGAATTTAAAGTGAAGAAAGAAGCGAAGCACAAACACTTTTTGTTCTCAGCTCACAAATTCCTTCTGTCTCCCTGCCTGGGGTCCCCGATTTTAACTGTGAGCAGTGTCTCAGCTAAAACAGTGTTATCACCAGCTATAAATCAATAAACATTGTCAGCTCCATCCTGTCACTACACACAGGCAGCAGGGAGGTCGTGAGCTTTTCCAAGTGGACATCCCAGAGGATACACGGTCTCTAGTGAAGCACTGCTCTGTCTGCAGCTAAAAGGATCTTGCCTTGGGTCAGTCACGCTTTGATTTAGGAGAATTCCTATTTATTTATATTAGTAAAGAAAGAAAGGAGTTTTTATCTGGAGTAGAACTCTCACGGAGGGGAGAAAAGGAAATAAGAAAGCCTCAATATTCAGAACAAAGCCAGTAAAGAATTTTCATATAGGTGTAACTGCTTTAGAATTCAAATAAAACTAAGTTCCCATATACCTGGATAAAAAGAGTATGAACACTTGCATTTCCCTGAGATTAAGCTTCTCCCGCTAAAGATGTTTTCCAAGCTTTAAGCTTATCCACAGCTGCCCCAGGAACACCTTCCAGATGTGCGGGCAGCCAAACCTGCCTTAGCAGATGCGATTTTCGGTCTCACCAAACCACGCCGTCCTTGCAGACGCCGCTTTGCAAGCAGCGAGCGCTCCGTGCGGCACAGACATCCCATCCCATCCCATCTCATCCCATCTCATCCCATCTCATCCCATCCCATCCCATCCTATCCCATCCCATCTGTGCCTCCTCGGCAGAGCCAGCCCCGGCGCTCGGCACCGCACCTGGGCCGTGCCGGGCAGTGCCGGGTCACTCACCTCAGAGCCGGAGCGCTGCTCGGGGGCTCGGCGCTGCCCGAGGGGTGTCCAGGCTGCTGTGTTCTCCGTGGCAGCCCTGTGCTCGGCCCCTGTGCCCGGCCCGCAGAGCCATTCACATTCCCGCTGCCGCCGCAGCCTCATTCAGCGCTCGGGGCTCCGCTCTGATTCACAGCGAGCCGGCTCCCTCTGGGTCCTAGAGCTGTGGACGTGTGGGAGCTGCACGGACTCGCAGGAATTCAGCCCTTGGCTCGCTGCCGAGCTCAGGCAGGGATGCACAGATGTGCAGTGAAAGTTTCAAAGCGCGCCTGGTCGTGTGAGTGCGCTCGCAGAACGCGCAGAGAACCCTCCGGCTCCGCGGGGCCGCTGGCAGACACTGCAGCCCTCCGCAAGGGATGTTTTGTCCGCAGCCTTTCCACTCTGCATCCTAATCCTTGCCCTCGATTTAAAGCTGAGGGCTCCCAGAGAGAAACTCCCAGCTCCCTGATGAATGGGTCCTTTAGGAAATCATCTCCGGAGCCCTCTGCTCAGCTCAGGAGGGTGGAAACAAACCTGTAGGAGCACCAATGGTTAACTGGGGAAGGAGTGGACCGGGCTCCCTGCAAAAACTGCAGTCCCCATTATCAGCTGGCTTTAACTGGGGTCAGCCAAGCGCTGCTTGAGAGTAGCAAAAAAATATTTGACCCTGACTTGAGGCAGAGGAAAAGATTATATAAGAATCCTTCCAAGCGAAATATTGTGTGTTTAACACGCTTACCTTCAGCAACAAAGAGAGATGGAAATGTTTTCCAGCGTGTTTGAGGAGAGGGATTAAATAGTTTACAAGGGAACAACAGTGGGATTTAGGCATTGGTAAATATAGGAAAGAAATGTAAAAATTTAAAACTTTGTAATATGTATAAATAAAAGGCAATTTGGCTAAAAACTCTACTCTCAAAAAAGTTGGCAGCTCTGTTGAGGATTATGAAGCAGTCCATTAGAATTTCATAGTTCTTGTTCTGGCACAGGGGAACCTTTGTGATTATACAGACCCAAGGGGAAAAAAAATTAAAAGCAGATCACTGCATTTTATCTAAGTGGAAGTAATCAAACACTTTTTGATTCCATCCAGGAGAGGGCAGCCAGCTGGAGAGACAGGTCCTTAAATCCTTTGGGAAGGGGAAAGATGTGTGGAAGGCACTACGTAAAGGCAAAGAGCAAGGAGGCAGAGAAGCCTTGAGATAATCAAGTTATTTGACACAGGGATGTGCTGCTTTCTGAACATGGAGCACCCATATCCTCATGTTGACTTAGCACAAGCAGAAAAACCTTAAATCGCTTCCCCACAGAGGCGAAGTGTCTTCATAGCTAGATTGATTCTTGGAGGTAATGTGTGTTTAAAATTGCCTGGAATACCCTTTAGGAAATTGCAGCACAAAATCCTGGACGTGAGTGCTGAAATTGCCTTCCCCATTTGCCAGGATTATGCAGATTGCTTTGTTTTCCTTCAAGAAAAATGCTTCTGCACATGATGGCAGTCACAGGCCAAAGTGACTTCATTTACACTGGGAGAATTTCTTCAAATTCTGCCTGCAAACCTTGACCTCGGGGTTTGGCTGGACCCTCGGGGTCCATGGCAGAACTGCCAGGCTGTGCTTGTGCTTAGCATTTGTCTCTCTACGTTAGGACATCCTCAGATTAGGATTTTGTGCTGGAAAATCGGAAAGAGCCTTAGAGCCCATTGTGACTGCAGTAAACAGCATCAGATGAGAGCTATAAAATGATAGGATTTTTCTTTTCTTTATATAAAAGTTAGTGCACACTTGTGTCGAGCATCTCTAAGAGTATTTCTTGGCAAGACCTGCCTGGTTTTTATTAAAACTGTGTCACAAAAGCTCGTTTGGACACAGCAATCAAGAGTACTTTGTGTTCGTACTTAATCTACCACCAGCACTAATTTCTGTCTTGAAGAAATCCTCCTCTTGTCCCACATTCTCGTCCTTCCTGGGCTCACCCCAGCAGGCTGATGTTAGGAAGTAGCACAGCTGGGATCTTTGGGAAGAAGCAGGAGCTTGTCTGCTTTTTCTGACGTTCCCATGTCACCCAAACAAACACCAATTCAGCTTTTGGAGAAGGTGTGGCAGCAGAGCACAGAGGAATGTCTGATCCCAGGGCACTGCTGTGCTCAGAGGTGAATCCCTCTCTTTCAGCAGTGGTTGGAGGCACAGATTTAAAGAGGAAAGCTTTGCTCAACCCCTCCCTGAGCTGAGGGCTCTCTTGCTATGGCAGGTCATTGGTGCAAGGTGAGGGTTTGGAATGTTAGGCTGAATAAGGAAAGGATGTGCTCTGGAATCAGAGAGGCAGCTGGATAAAGAGTCTTGTGAACACAGAATGAATGAATCCTGATTCTCTGATGGGTTGCATTCAGTTATTTCTCTGTTTCTACTACAATTTAAGGTCTCCCATGATCTCTTGGATGAGCTTCTTCTGTGAGAAGCTGTGGCTGCCCCAGGCCTGGCAGTGTCCAAGGCCAGGCTGGATGGGGCTTGGAACAACCTGGGACAGTGAAAGGTAACCCTACCCATGGCAGGGGGTAGAACAAGATGAGCTTTAAAGTCGCTTCCAACCCGAAATGTTACACAATTCTATGGATTCCTCCTGGAATCTGTGTCCTTTGTGCTGTTGAAAGCCTCAGAGAAGGCATTTGGGAAGAAGTGTCTGGGCTCTTTTGGTATAGAAGAAACAGCCTTCGAGGAAAAACATTGCTTTTGATGAATCCTCATTTATTTCTGAAATCTTTGTGGGTTTGGAAGCAACATGGGCAAGTACAGCTGCTGTTCATAAAATCTTGGCACTTTAGAGAGGTGTCAGGTCACTGAGAAAGGGACCCACAGAGCATCAAACAGTTTTCAGAGATCCTGTAAAAGTATAAAGGGATGAGATGAGCTTAACAAGTTTTGTTTTCTTCAGAGACACTTTTTAAAATATGTGTGTGCATTACATTCAATACTTCCTTGTAATGCTAAGTCTTTACATGAGAAAAGATGTATCATAAGTAACCCTCTTCCCCTGCCTGTCCTGGGGGCGCTTTGATGTGAGTGTGAGGAAGAGTTATAAGCAGTTCAAATTAAACACTCAGAGTAGAAGACAGTGTCTGTTTTACCTGAAAGAATATTTAGCTTTTACACTTCTACGTTTGCAGGAAGCAGAGCATTGTTAACTTGTGTAAACTTGTCTGAGAGCTGTTCCCAGGGCTAAAGTGAATGGAAAGAGATCACAGATTCCCAGACTGGGTTGGGTTGGAAAGGACCTTAAAGCTCATCCAGTGCCACCCCTGCCATGGCAGGGACACCTCCCACCATCCCAGAGTGCTCCAAGCCCCATCCAACCTGACCTTGGACACTGCCAGGGATCCAGGGGCAGCCACAGCTGCTCTGGGCATCCTGTGCCGGGGCCTGCCCACCCTCCCAGGGAACAATTCCTTCCCAATATCCCATCTATCCCTGCCCTCTGGCACTGGGAAGCCATTCCCTGTGTCCTGTCCCTCCATCCCTTGTCCCCAGTCTCTCTCCAGTTCTCCTGGAGCTCCTTCAGGCACTGGATGGGGCTCTCAGGTCTACGTGGATCCTTCTCCTGTCCAGGTGAGCACCCCCAGCTCTCCCAGCCCAGCTCCACATGAGATACCAAACCTTTATGACTCAGCTGTGGGAGGCTCACCCATGTTTGGCTGAGTAGAAGGTAATCATGAGGTTTGAAGGAATGATAACAATGCAAATTTTCTTCCTGTGTCCATTACAGAAAACAAAACAGTTGGTAGAGGAATTGAGGGTCTGTTTTGCCTTTGGGGGTTTGTGCAGCACCACTGTGGGGTTGTGTGTGGAGGGGGGAGACATCCAGAAAAAAACAGAAACTCACTTATGGGTCATGAATAAATGGGTCAGACAAACAAGTTCATTACTGATTTACTGTAGGACTCAGTCGCCTGTAAATATTTTCTTAACTGTCTCTGCCTCATGGCTTCACAGCTGGGTCGATAGCACATAGGCAATGTGGCCTGGGCAGTGGGAAAATCGATGGAACACGATGCAATTCCAATAGCCTGCAATCCAAACTGGGCAGGGAGAGAGACAGCCACTCATCTGTGCTGGATTGCTGAAGTGATTGCACCAATCCTTTCTTCCTCTTTCGCTTAGTCCTGTACTGCACAGGAGAAAGAAACCCTCCCACTCTAAATGAAAACATCTCAAAAGCCTGAGCTGACTAAAAGCAAAATGTCTGATGATGGTTCAAGTGCTATTACAGACAGAACATAATTGCAGTGGCAGTGACATATAGAGAGAGTTCTATTTCAGAGAGAAACTTCACATTCTGCTTCAGACTCTGCACACATTTGGCCTGACAGTTGTTTGAGGAGATAACAACAACTGCCATTTTTTTGGAATGCACAGGCTTGCAGGCAATACATACTTAGTTTAATATATGTTTTTATTAATGGCTCTAAACTGAAAGAGAGTAGGTTTAGATAAGATGTTAGCATGAAATTCTCTCTGAGGGTGGGCAGGCCCTGGCACAGGGTGCCCAGAGCAGCTGTGGTTGCCCCTGGATCCCTGGCAGTATCCAAGGACAGGTTGGACAAAGCTTGGAGCAGCCTGGGACAGTGGGAGATGTTCCTGCCCATGGCAGGGGTGGAATGGGATAGGATTTGGGGGTCTCTGCAATCTAAACCATTCTATGATTAATTATCAGCTGTTCATTGGCAGAGAAGATCAAATGGGAGTGTATGTGCTATTTAAAATATTAGAGGAACTATGGATTTTGAGAACCAGCACTCAGATGTTTATTC
Organism: Certhia americana; assembly: GCA_018697195.1. NCBI lineage: Eukaryota > Metazoa > Chordata > Aves > Passeriformes > Certhiidae > Certhia > Certhia americana. The sequence continues at coordinate 4,855,399 of JAGMWU010000028.1, forward strand.
CATGCTCTTCTGTGAGAGGATGAATATTTTTAATAAATTCTGCTTCGTAGCTGCAAAGTTTTTTGCCCAGGATTGAGCTTTTTTCACTTGGCTGAGGCAGACTTGGGTAGAAGTCTGAGTTCTCCTTGGAAACTTGTTTGTCAGAGTTTGCTGATGGTGGATTTTGTTTGAGGTCTCTCTCCTTGGACAGAAACTGCTCTGATGGGTTTTTAGAAGGGGAACACCTGCTCTGATGTACATTTCACATTCATCTCCTTGACAGAGGCTTTTTAAAGAGCCAGCAGAAAACATCCCTCCTGGTGCAGGGGTTGGGTATTTTTGCCTGGTTCTGTGCTGCCAACACTGTGCCAGCATTAATATCTCAAACACCACAGTCTGACTGGGGATCCTGTTTTGGGGGCACTGTCAGAGAAGCTCAGCAGCTCAAGGACTCACTCCCCCAATGCCAGCATGAAATGGGACCATTCTGGGGGAGGTATGCACGTTCCTACTGTTACTGGACAGTGAGACCATAATTCCAGATTCCTGAGAATCTGTGGCTTCAGCATCACTCCTCTCCTTGCTGCAGAGGATTTGGAAGCAGAGAGGGGCACATCAGCTCTGGCCTAGAGTGACTCCTCCCTGCTCTGATGGATGAAATGGGCCTTGTGCTTCCCCTCTTGCTGCTCTCCCACCCCACTCTGTGCCTGTCCCAGCCTGGCCTCCTCACAAGGGCACAGCCCACGCTGACACAAAGGGAATAATTTGCCTGTAGGACCCTGCTTTGCTCATGACTTCTGGCAGTTGGCAGCTGCTTAAGGGATTTTCTATCTGCAGGGGATGAGCATTAAAATCTGATCCTTTTTGCCCTGTTAGTGGGCAGATGACATATGATCATAGCACAATTTTCCTCCTTTCGGGGCTGAATCCTCATGTGCAGCAGCACTGGGGCCACAGCTGTGGGATCAGGTTGTGCTTGTTCTCCAGGGATGCTCCCATGGCCCTGGACAGCAAATTCATGCACACAACACCACAGGAACTGTGGCCACTGGGCCAAACATTCTCCCACAGAGTTATTTGCTTTTTTCAGAGTGCCCCAAAACATTCCAGGGTGTCCCTTGACCTCCTGCTGGAGAACAGACCCCACGAGAGAACTTGCTGCTCTCAGGGAATGTTGCTTTGCTGCTCAAATTTTGTGGAGGGGGTGGGAGAAACACTTTGGCATTTGAGTTCCTGGTACATAATTTTTTAAGGGCAAAATCAGGTTTTTCATGGAACACCTTTCCCTGCTCTCTGGTCTGAACATGGTCTTTTTCTATGAACACTCTGCTTAAAGCTTCCTTCTCAGGCACTGGTTTTGCTGGAAGATTTTAAGAAAACTTTTGTGGAAAGGAGACAGAAATATTAACTAACAAAATGTCACCAAGCTATGGAACTGAGGTAAAAAAAAGGTAATTTGGCAGAGTTAGCAATTACTGTGCAATAACAGGAATTACCTGGCTGCTTTAAAGTTCATCCAGGATTTGTCCAGGCTCTGCTACCAGGACAGACTTTACCATAAATCAGCCAATTTCTTCAAATATTTCTGCCCTGTAAAAATTTTCCAGCTACCTGTGCTTTACCATAAATCAGCGAACATGAGAGAGGCCACACTTTGGGGAGAGCCCCAGATTGCCCCCCAGTCATTCAAGATTTAATTTCCTTAGGTTGAATTCCAACTTTGAAAAAGAATCCCATCTGCAGGATTCTCCCTGGCCAGCCCTTCTCTCTGTTTCCAAGAAGGAGCACACTTAGGAATTGCTGTAAAACATGGCTCTCTGTTCCTAGCACTGTTGCAGGGCAGTAATTAAAACCAGTTCTGTTATTCACTCTTTACATACCAACGCCTGGAAGTGTGAGCTCTGTGGGTCTGTGTGCTGTGGGAAATGGACTGGGTTGGTTTGGCTTGGAGTTTTTGGTTTAACGATATTATTAATATTATTAAATTTTTAGTTTAATTTTGTTATTGTTATTATTTGTTATTCTTTATTATTGTTACTACTGGTTGTACTTCTTTAGGGACAGAAAAAACCATTTAGTGACTACAGCAGATTTAAATGAATAAAAAATGCACTTTGTCCCCAGAAGTGGCAGCTGGAGGTAAGATTTACTCACAGTCGTTGCAGGAGGGGTGTTGAAGGCACACCCCTACCCCAAATCCATTGATATCTGGATGAACCTGTTGTCCATGAACTTGTCTGCCTGAGGCACTGTTTGTTTCCAAACCTTTTCTGGCAGCAGTATCCAGAAGTTCTCCACCATCCCTGTAAAGTACCTGTGCATGTTCTGAGCTGCTCTCAGTGAGTGCCCCCAGGTTTCAGCAGCGTCAGGGTTCTTGAGCAGCACTGCCATCCCCAGCTCATCCATCACCTTCAGCACTCTGCAAACCTGCCCACCTCCCTCCCCAGCCCAAGGAGCCACAGTCCCACAAGGCAGTGTTTCATCACTTTCATGTCTTTACAGACCCTTTTGGGAGCCTTTCCTCACTCCCCTGTGCCCTGCCAGAGCCTGGAGCTGCACATGGACTCGCTGGGTGGATGCAGAGATGTGCCCCAAGGTTTGTGCAGGTGATTTCTGTGCCTCACATATTTCCTGATTAATTTGCAAGCAGTGATAATATCCAATAAAACCATTTTTATGTGCACAGCATCAAGCCATCTGTTGCACTGAATGTTCATTAAAAGAACCCAAGGAATCCCTTCTCCATGTGGAGAAATATTTTTCCATGCTGCAGGAGTATATTCCAGCTCGTTGGTGCTTGTTTGCAAGTCCCTACAAGCTGATCACTCCAGCTGCTCTGCTGTCCTTTGTTCTTGTCACAGGCCAATTGTAATTTCAAAATGTTATTTTAATTAAGAAGGAAAATGTGCTTGAAGAGGCCTCCCCTATGTGGGGACACCCAGGCATGTTTAACCTGACCAAGAGAAACAGCCCAGACCTGGACACCAGGCTCACACCAATTCAGAGTGAAATGTCTCTTTTCTGCACTGGATTTAGGCTGTGGAAGAGAGCAGTGCTATTGCTTTGTGAGGCTGATCCCTTGTTTTTCTGGTGGTTTAAATTCTGCAGAGGCTGAAAAAGCTTTTCTTCTTTCCCAGGAGTGAGGTCAGACACAGCTGCAGTTTGTCTTTAGGCATGTGGGTCTTGTCCCAGCCTGGACACAAGTCCAGCCTACCAAGCACCCCTCACCTGATTCTGTCCCTTTTGGAGGGACCCCATTTCTTTTGGGTGATTATGACCAGTTAAATCACTTTTCTCCCACTAATGGTCAGAATATCAGAGTTATGGAAGCTGTCCTGGCATTTGTAGGAGTTCTCTCATTCAGTGTGGGTCTGACCAGGCTCCTGCACTCAACTCCCACCCTTCCAACAATACCTAGGCAGGTACAAGACATGTAGGAGGGTTTCCTGCAATGAAATTAGGAATATTGACTTAACATCAGTCCTGGAGGGAGATGCATTTGACAATTTGCCCCATCACTGGAAGAGACCAAGGCCTGGTTGGATGGGGCTTGGAGCATCCTGGTCTAGTGGAAGGTGTGTATCAAGATGAGCTTTAAGGTCCTTTCCAACCCAAACTATTCCATGATTTTGTGATTCTGTTGGGGGTGGGACATTTTAAAGTAGCTGAAAATAAGTGCCCAGTTGGAGGGAACCTGTCCTGAGACCAGGGACTCAAAGGATGGGCTTGCCCTTCATCATTTCTCTGTCCAGCATCTACTTATCTTTACTGATAAATCTTAATGAGACTTTGGACAAGGTTGAAAAGAAGTGCAAATAATCACTTTGAAAGCAAAGCTCTAGAAGTATTTCATATCATACTTATCTTCCAGGACCTGAGCTCTGTATTGTATAACAATAGAGATAATGAAAGTGTAAAACACTGGGGCTCCCTGCCAATGTTACAACTTGTTTTCACTACTAAAAAAGGCAGTAAACTGGGAGGGCACATCCACCAGTGAATTGCTTTGCACTTGCCCTGTTTCTTACACTTGTTTTCTACACTTCTGCTGGGCTCTGCTGGAGGCAGAACTGCAGGCCAGAACTACATTTGGGCCAAGCCAGTGTAAGAGTGCTCAGTGTGTTCAGTTGTTCAGCTGGAAAAGGCAAAATTCTGCCTGTGAGAATTATTCAGAGTCAAAAACTGAATGAAAACCAAGCTTTTCAGTTTTGCTGGGAGGAAAGCTAGGCATGGAGTGAGCCCCTGATAGGGCTGTCACACTCTTACACCAGGTTTTTATTTCAGTGTCACAGACTTTGTCCCATCTTCACCATCATTTCCACCTCTGAATTTGCTGGGTGAACAGTCTGCAAAATAAAATCCCTCAATTATCAGCAGTGAAGCCCTCAAGAAACTCACTTTTATGTATCCTGGACTTCCTCACCCTGTGAACTGACATGGGACCACAAGGATTGGGGGAGACTGGGGAACACAAAGCTTTAAGGAGAAATACTGGGACAGCTGGGGCAGAGATGTGGGATGCTGCAGAAATGGGATGAAGTGTTGAGAGGCCAGCTGAGGTGGGGAAGAGGCACAAGGAACCAGCAGTAACCCTGCACAGATCTGCAGAAATAATAGTGTTTTCAATGCAATAATAGTGTTTTCAATGCAATAACGTTTTCAATGGAATTATAGTGTCTTCAATGGGCTTGTAGGAAAAGAGAGAATTTTGGGATAAGGAAAATAGCTTTTTATGTTTTTTGCCAAACCATTGTAGTGGATCAAGCCTTGCAAACAGGAACAGCTTTGTGTTTCAGGGTCACTTTGAAACCCCCCTCCCAGGGGCGTCCTGAAGGGCCTCTGTGGCATTGTCACCAGACCTGCAATACTGTGACATGAAAGTCCACCTGTGAGAATCAGCCACCCCACCGATGCAGGTTTAAGACATGCAGCTGCAGCATGAGTTGAAAGTGCTCTTTGCATGCACAGAGGGAATCCAAACCAAGTTGGGTTTGAGGAGAGCAGGGTTTACTCCAGGACACAACGCAGCGTTTGCAGATCATTGGACAGCTCACTCTCGTACAGATCATGCCTTTTTATGGGGACATTCCAGCTCCAAAGAAAGCAAATTCTTCTCAAACACATTGTCTTAGTTAAACTTTTAATATGTTTTGATATTGCCAGCAGCAGCTTTATATAATGCAGTCGTGTAGCAAACAAAACTCACTCTGTGCTCTTGAGGAATGGAAGCCCAGGGATGGAGGGGATGGATTTGCACTGTGGGATTTGCAGTGGTTCATGCCTGGAATCAGTGGGTTAATGGCCTTCCAGCACTGCCTCGGGACTGGGAAGCACAGAATGTTCTGGAAGCAGGGGGAGAGGGTGAGGTTTTGGCCAGCTCACCTTGAGCACAGTTTATGCATGGCAGGAAAACCCCACTTCGACCAAACCAGTTACAGACTGGGGTTCTGATCCCCAAACCAGTTACAGACTGGACTTCTGGTCCCCACACCAGTTACAGACTGGGCTTCTGATCCCCACACCAGTTACAGACTGGGGTTCTGACCCCCACACCAGTTATAGACTGAGCTTCTTATCCCCAAACCAGTTACAGACTGGGGTTCTGATCCCCAAATCAGTTACAGACTGGGGTTCTGGTCCCCACACCAGTTACTAGTTGGGGTTCTGGTCCCCACACCAGTTACTAGTTGGGGTTCTGACCCCCACACCAGTTACTAGTTGGGGTTCTGACCCCCACACCAGTTACTGCGTCTAACCTGGAGATCAATGCCATTCCCTCTTTCCTCAGTGCAGTGCACAGGCCCCTCACTCCCTGAACATCAAGAGATAAGCCTGGAGCAGTCATTGCCATAAAAAGGAGTTTGGGTGGAGCCACTGCTCAGTGTTTCTGGGGGCTCCCCCTCATCTCCCCGAGCTCTGGGAGCCTGGCAGTGCCATGGGTGGCACCAGGGGACGTGCAGCTCCTGGTGGGGAGCATCACGCCTGGCTCCTGCCTGGCTGCCCCCCATCTGCTGAGGGCTTGGCTCTGCAGGAGCTCCTGCCATGCTGCTGTGTCTTGGCACCCCTCTCCTGGCTGTGCTGGGATTCCTTGGAAGCACAGAACCACGTTATATCCTGAAACTCTTCTTCATTATGCACCAAGGGACAGTCAGTATTTTGGGTTGTCCTCTTCGTACTGTTCTTTTCAGGAAAGAAAAGATAATTTTACATTGCATTTGTCACTCCACAAGCCTTTCCAAAATCTGGGTCATTCCAAATTCAAGCTGTCACATGGGTAGAGTAATTCTGCTTGGGAATTAACCTGGGAATTTTAAGTATTACTACATTAAGAGGAGAACTCACACTTGGAAATCTCAGGTAATACATATGCTTTAGGTTTTCCTGTAAAGAACAGCTACTCAGGAGTTCTGGAAGTCCAAGAGAACTTACAGGATATTCAAAGAATGACTCCCTTATTCTTTGAGTCTAATGCTTATTTTATACCTGCAGCTCTTTTGTGGAACCTGAGTCATTTTACAATATTGTGGTCCATGGGAAAAGTTATGTTGTGCTTTTCCTTTTTCCATCCTGGATTTTCTGTTTACATGTGGCCTGTTGGTTCCTCTGCCAGCTGAGCACAGCATTTTGGGACTGGAACCAGGCTTTGAGACAGCTCTGGAAGAAAGGGGCATCCACTCCCTGCAGAATAAGGTGTTGATATTATCATCCATAATCTTGGCTGTCAGTGATCAAACAAATCATCACCCATGTTTGTAATTCTTATCTCCTAAGTTCTTAAGGGCCTTGTTCAGGTAAAGCAGAAGAAAAGAGGGATCCAGGAGCTTTCCTCAAGGTGGTGGGAAAATCTGTAACTTGTCTGAAGCACGGGGCAGGCAGGGCATGGAAAGACTGCCCGGTGCTGCAGTGGAAGGGAACTGTTCATCTCTATTTTTAAATCACTCCCCTTATTTTAGCATTATATTCGATACTGTGATGCCTCTGGATGTCCAGCAGTTGAATTATTGCACTTAGAGCATTGATGAGAGCCAGCAAACCGAGCTGGAGCACAGCTGGCAAAGGAAGTATTTGTGTAAGAGGTGACTGACAGCAACTTGTCCCCATCTGCTGAGTTTCTTCTGTGACTTCTGTGTCAAAAGTGAGTTCTTCAAAACCTCCAGCTCCCTCAGTCTTTTAACCTGCTTGCTGGGAACAAGAAAATGTCTCTTTCCCAGCATTCTCCTTTTCACATTGGCCTTGTTGCAAGGAAGAGCTGAGTGAAAAGGAGAAAAACCCAAACCAGAACAACAAAAAACCCCCCAACACAACCTTCATTCCAGAGTCCAATTTGCAATGAGAATCTTTGAGTCTATTTTTGTCCAATTCCATTTGGACAAAATTCAAGAATTTGATTTTTCCCATTGCTTTACTTTGTACTCTGGTTGACTCGGAAAGCATGGGTTGAAACCAATGCTGAACCACAAAATTCAATTAAAACACAGGGAGTAAGCAGGGAGGAGAAATCAATGGGTGGATTAGTCTATCAGCTGCAGTTCCCATGATCTTCTTATCTTATCCTGCACTACGAGAAGAACTGTTGGGAAGTGGAGTTGTTCTAAAATCAGCTCAGGCTGCTGTGTCCTCTCAGCACAGAGCAGAAAATTGGATCAATAGCCTGAGCCTATTCCTCTTTGCTTCCCTTCTAAACAGCTGGACTGCCAAATCCAACCAGGGAATGGAGGCTAATCTGGGGTTTAATCCTCTGCTCTCCCACTACGAAGTTAAACAACAGAGCCTGGAACAAACAGAAATCAGTACAGATTCCAAGCCAGGATGCTTAGGGTTTACGTATATTTATAATTTTAAAATATTTTTAATGTATTTTGCTGCTGTTCTTGCATCCAGCAACTACATCAGACATTTGGAACAGAAACATTTATCAGTCCTTGAATTTCCTGTGGGTCTATCAAAAAACAAGACCTAAGGCAGGAGGGAAATGTTCTTAAATGACAATATTTAATTTCTAATTTGTTCTTACTTCTATCAATATTTCATTTTTTATGTAGAACATTAGAGCAGCAGTTCTGAAGTTTTCCATCAAAGTTCCTTGATATGAGGGGAAGAGAACAGAAAGGAGAAAACACATTCTTGACCTTGTATGAGCTGTTTCAAAAACTGCCAATTATTACCTTTTCCAGCCTTAACAATTCTATGATTGATACCTGGACCTCTACTTAAATAGACAAAGGCAAAGAGAAAAATATACTCTTTAATTCTTTCTCTTTTACTCACCAGCAATGTTAGATTGGTTTGCTGCTGGAAAACTCTGTAAGCCTGAATGGGGAGCCTGACTCATGGAATAGCTGGAAAACAAGAGGGAAAAGGGATTGGTGGTGGTGTCCTTCAGATAACTCACTGCAAGGGATCTGCAGTGTGCTGCACAGCAACCCCCACGTGCCTCTGAAGATGAACAAACCAGAACATTTCACTGCAGGAAAGGCAGCCCAGCACATCCGTGCCCCTGGAATGATTGGAACACCCAGTCTGGGGTCACACAGGGCCAGTTCTGATCCCTCAGTCCCTACTCACGACTTGGTCTCATTGAAATTGGGTGTTTTGGGCTGGGTTCAGGTGGCAGATAGCAATGTTTTGGTGGTGAGGTGGGAGGGGTGATGGAAATGCAATGTGATGGGCTTTAAGGTCCCTTCCAACCCAGCCCATTCCATGGCTCCTCCAGCTGTGTCTCTGTGGAAAGAGCAAGTTTGGAATGTGCTGTCCAGGTGGCAGGCACAAGCTTTTGGTGTTGATGTGGGTGTTGATATTTGGGGTGCAGGATGACCTGCAGTGTAAGAATGGGCTGCATTCACACTCTGCTGTGTCCTCACAGGATCCTGAGGGATGCCAGACTGCTTTGGGCTGGAAGGACCTTAAAGGTCATCCAGTTCTGCCTTGTGAAACAGTGGAAAGCAGTGACAACTGTCACTGTGCCCCTGGAAAGTGGCTGCCTGTGTTGATGGTTAAAACCTATGAGTCCCACTGGGAACTGTGTTTATATCAGGAATTCCAGCTCTGCACTGATCTGTCAAACTGTGTTCTCCAGCACCCCAAATCTCACCTGGTCTAGTGGGAGCCATCCCTGCCCATGGATGGAAACACTCCAGGGCTCCTCCTCATCTTTCTCTGCTGGAACATCTCTCCCTGTGGAAAGAGCAGGTGCTCTTTGCAATGTGGTGCTGCAGTTCCAGAAGAGAAGGAAAAAGCAGTGGCTCAGCAAACTTCAGCTACAAATTGGGGTGTTGGAAATAAATATTATCATAGAATCATAAAATCCTGGATGGTTTGGTTTCTGGAAGGGACCTTAAAGCTCATCCAGTGTCATCCCTGCCATGGGCAGGGACATTTCCCACTGTCCCAGGCTCCTTCCAGCCCCATCCAATCTGTCCTTGGACATTCCAGGGATCCAGGGGCAGCCACAGCTGCTCTGTGCCAGTGGGAGCAGCATCCCTGTCTGCTGCCAGAAATGGACAATCAACATTGCTCTGGTTGGCTTAAATGTTTTCCTGAGTGTTCCTCCAAGAATATCTCGTCTCTCTTAAGCACCTCCAAGCACCCATAAACACCTCTTCCTTTCTGCACTTCCCTCAGTGTATTTATTTTTGCAGCAGGGAGGGGGGAGATGGAAAATCCTCTGAGCAGTAGCCACAGAAGCTGATCCACCACTGAGCAGGCACATGGCCAAGTGGATGCATGGGCATACATGCAGACAGCCCAAAGGACAGATGTATCAAATCAGATTTATGAGGTCAGTTTTCCCAGCCAATAAAGCCCAGATTGCTGTCTGCCCCATTATAACCTTCCTGTGTTTAAATGGATGTGAAACAGATAATCCAGCCTTTGGCGGGAACAGCACTGATAAAACACAAACATTATTTCTGTAGCCACATAAGATTATTTTTCCAATTCAGCAGAAAGTATTGGCTTGAAGATTGTTAAAGAGGTCACAGTATTTTTATACTGGTTGTGTGTGAATAAAAATTTTCTCAGTCCAAGAGAAGGACCAGAGGATGTGTATTAATTATTATTATTATACAGTAGAGTCTAGCAGGAAGGGACTGTATATCTTGGTGTGAGGAGATCTGTCCTGGGCAAACTGGTGTAACTGATATCTGCTCCTCAAATCCCAAATAAAATGGTCCTGAGCCCTGGGTGTTTCCCTCAAGGTGAAAGTTGTACCTGTCAAAGTGCTTGTTCTATGAATGGGACAGGATTTTGAGAACATTCCATCCCACCACTTATTATAATTATTGACCACGTTATTTCCCCAAACCTATAAAATGAAATTAAAATGTCCCATTAGGAAGGTGGTGTACCCATTATCTCCAGGATAACTGCTGGAAAAAGTTGCATTTTAACTTTTATTTTCAGTAAAACAAAGCAATTTTCCATTCTCTAAGATCCCTTCTCTCAGCAAAAAACCTAAATTGGTTCAATATTGTTGTTTGAATCTCTATTTACTTATCCTATGGGAAAGAAATGTAAATTAAAATATGAACATTACATGCAAGACACTTCAAGAAGATATTGAAATTGTACAGTAAAAATAGCTTTCTGATGGGAATATATTAAATAACATTGAACATAAAGACTCGTTGGCAGTGTCATTTGCCAGCTGCAAAAACAGTATTGGGATGGGAAACATGCTAGGAAGAAGCAGGCACTTGGGAAGAATACATTAGTAAAAATGCTATTTTTATTTAAAGTTCTATACAGTCAAAGTTCATCTTCCAATGTTTTCTAAGGATTAAGCTTTCAGTGCCATTGAAACTTTTGGCCCAAAGATTCCTGGAATCACACTGTCCTCTCTGGAACCAAATGAGGAGAAAGTAATGCATTGTATTAGAACTCATTGTTGTGAATTTCACAAACTGCTTTTTTCCCCCCTCAGATTCTTTGTTTCGCCTTGTAAAACTGGGCTGCAGTGATAATTGGTGTCCCTGGAAAGTGGCTGCCTGTGTTGGTGGTTAAAGCCAGTGGGCTCCACTGGGAACTTTTATAGGAAGGAAATAGCAGAGAGGTAATTCAGATTCTGAGTTTCACAGAGGTGCTGATGTGAGCAGCTCCCTCTGGCACCAGCAGAGTCCAGAGGTCCTTGGGGGAGTCCTCAGATGGGACGTTCCCCACTTTCTCTGAGACCTTCCTGGCATTCAGAACTCTTTGGTACTGAGAAGGGATGTGCTGAGCTGGGGCATTCTCTAACTTCAGCTTTAGATGAAAATGTGTTTATATCAGGAATTCCAGCTCTGCACTGATCTGTCAAACTGTGTTCTCCAGCACCCCAAATCTCACCTGGTCTAGTGGGAGCCATCCCTGCCCATGGATGGAAACACTCCAGGGCTCCTCCTCATCTTTCTCTGCTGGAACATCTCTCCCTGTGGAAAGAGCAGGTGCTCTTTGCAATGTGGTGCTGCAGTTCCAGAAGAGAAGGAAAAAGCAGTGGCTCAGCAAACTTCAGCTACAAATTGGGGTGTTGGAAATAAATCTTATCACAGAATCATAAAATCCTGGATGGTTTGGTTTCTGGAAGGGACCTTAAAGCTCATCCAGTGCCATCCCTGCCATGGGCAGGGACACTTCCCACTGTCCCCAGGCTCCTTCCAGCCCCATCCAACCTGTCCTTGGACATTCCAGGGATCCAGGGGCAGCCACAGCTGCTCTGGGCACTCTGTGCCAGGGCCTGCCCACCCTCACAGGGAACAATTCCTTCCTAATATCTGATCTTAATCTTCCTCTTTTAGTTTAAAACTCTTCCGCTTGTTCTGTTACTGTCTTACGCAGCTGGGAGAGGAACCAGACACAAATTGTGTGGTTGCACCTCAAAGAGGAGAGAGCTTTTGTCCTTTAGCTCTTGGGGTTGCAGTTATTACATTAATTTTTGTGATGTAAATGTTAAGCACATGGTGAAGATCACTTCAGACATCTGACCTTTTCCACTTTCTTATTCCCCTTCCTCAGCTGAATGGGGGAGGTGGTTATGGAACTGCCAACAAAGCCTGTGAGGACCAGATAACAATGAGGTGATAGTACACAAATGTCAGCCTTCTCAAATTAATCCCAGGACAGTCACCCGGATGTGTTTACAGCAGATAATCCAAACACAAACACAGAGTTCTAATCTCTGCCCTGGTGACTCACCAGCAGATGCTGAACACAGCCCCTGTTAACCTCAAGGCAAAGATCAGCATCTGCTCCAGAGCTGTTCAAGGCTCTTTGGAAGGTGTTGCTTTCATTTTCATCACAATTGCAGTCCCCTTTCTCAGTACTAATGGTGCCTCGAAATTCTTGGAAGTGACAACGGTCAGCAGTGGAAAACATGAAGGAATTTCGGGTCCTGTCAGAGCAATTAAGGAATTCTTCCCCCAGAGGGTGCTGGGCACTGCCCAGGCTCCCCAGGGAATGGGCACAGCCCGAGGCTGCTCCAAGAGCATTGGGACACACTGCCAGGGATGCCCAGAGTGGGATTTTGGGGTGTCCTGAGTTGGACCCGATGACCCCTGTGGGTCCCTTCCAGCTCAGGACATTCTGGGACTATGCAGTTAAGGATATAATCCTGATGTACAGCATTCCCTGGTTTTCTTTGGGTGTTTTCTCTTGGTAAAAGAGTCTGTGGTTTGGATTACACCTGTGGCTCTTCAAAACTAGAGGAGCTAGTTTAGACTGATGTGTAAATGCCTGGGTGTTAACACTGGTGCTGGAAATGTCTTTTCCATTTTTTTATCCTGGGTGAAGTGATTCCACAGCCTTCAGCCCTCCAGACACACCAAGTGTGGGCTTTTCTTCCTTTTTCTGGAGATTCTGGAGCTTGGCTGCTCGTTGGCACATGGTGCTGAGTACAGGGAATTCTGCAAGGCTGATCGCTGCTGGTTAAAGCTGGAACTCAGCAAGGAAAAACCAAGTCGAGGACCTGAGGAGTCAGCATCCTGAGAAACAGTGCAAAATTAAACTGCAGAGTACCAGATCACCAGGTTCAACTTTTAATAGGCTGGCACATTGGAAATCCTGATAATGGGATATTATTTGGTATTATGACATTTTGGCCATCTAGCGTTAAAAAATAATTCCCTATAGTCATTCCCTGGAAAAGAAAACTAAGATTCATTGTCTGTCAATAAGAGATGAGAACAAATTCCATGTAGCTCCTGAAATATTGCCAGATGATCAATATAATTTTTGTTCTCAGATTGAGTGTTTTTTCAACTTTTTTTCTCATTGGATTTCAAACTTTAGACTTTAAATGTGTCAGGGTGGTTAATCTGTTGCCTCGGGGAATTAATGTCAGACAATAAGTTCTCCAAAGAGGGGTAAAGAAACCCAAATTCAGTCCTGGGAGGGGAGAAACGTGACTGAATGACACAAAAAAGGAGCTAAATGTTCATTCAAATACCAACCAAAACCACGGCAGAAAGTTCTCAGACCAAAGCTCCCAGAGGACATGGACACGGAACTATAAAATAAATAGTGAGGAATATGGGACATAAAGAAATTCTAGAAAAAATCTTAATGCTGCCAAAAATATCACCTCCCATTGAGCCCAGATAAAAGGTGACATTTGTACATGGCCTCTTATATTCAAAGACCTCTGCAGTGAGCCAGACTCCAAGTGCAGAAATCAGAGGTCGGAGTTTGGTCACCTAAATTTAAAACAGTGATGTGGAAAAACCTCTGTGTATCTACTGCGCTTCCATCAGCTGTCATCCTGCTCTTTTATTTCCAAGTTAATTAATTCCCTGGAGATGCAGCAGACTTGGAAGGGTTGAGCCCCGTGGGCTCTGAATGCAAGGGGCACAATCCCTGCTCCCTCATTCCCTATGTGTTTTGGTGTATTCCATCTCCAACACACGGTACAGAATTCCACAGCTGAGATCAACCACGGAAAACTTGAGTGTTTCCATCATTGATTTAAAGTTGTCTGGAAAGATTTAAAGTGACGACATACAGAATTTGGTAAACTATGATTATTGACATCAGCTGAGAGACAAAATGTTCTGGAAATTATTGACAACACTGGTAAATTTTGGTATCACTGTTTTCTATTAATGGAGTTGTTTAAGGATTTAACTGTCTTATAAAAATATGTGTAAAATTATAGCATAGAATTGAAGCTGATAATTGTTATGTATTCTGTTTTCCTAACAAAATCTAAAAGCAGTGAAGGCAGAGGAGCTCCACAATTTCTCTTCATTGTCCTGTCCTGTTCTCCTCTCTTCCCCTTCCTTCCCTCTTCCCATTCTCCTCTGCCACAGAATATCAACTACAGCCCCAGGCTGTGGGGGAATCCAAGTGGTTTTCTCTGAGGAGACCCCTTTAGTTTCCACTTAATGACAACTGCAGATGCAGTTACCTTCAGGAAAAATGATTCCTGAGTCTCCCTGACTCTATCAGCACATTCACTATCCATTCCAGTAGTGACAAAGCAATCTACTGCTAAGGTATGTTACTGTTTCTTGTTTTAAGGGACCTTTAAATAAAATTTCACTTTTCCTTGGTGTGAGGTCTCCATGAAACAATCTTATTCTGGTGACAGGTGAGCTGTACCTGCACAGATGCAAATATTTCAGGCTGTTCTGTAACTCAACCCACAGACAGCTGAAATGTCCCTCTTGCTAAAGTGTTCAAACAGAAGTTCTGTAAGGAACTGTATAAATGGAAACCACAACAAATCTGGGTTGAGTGAACACTCCCCTCTTTTCCTCCTCTTCAGCCTGCTTGGAATTCCTCATTTTCAGTAACCCAGCATTGCCAAGGCCACCACTAATCCACATCCCCAAGTGTCACATCCAGATGGCTTTTAAATCCCCCCAGGGATGGTGATTCCACTACTGCCCTGGGCAGCTGTGCCAGGGTTGGACAGCCCTTTCAGAGAAGAAATATTCCCCAACATCCGTCCTGGCCCTTCCCTGGCCATTTCCTCTCTCCTGTCCCCATTCCCTGGCAGCAGAGCCTGACCCCCACCTGGCTGCTCCTGTCAGGGAGTTGTGCAGAGCCAGAAGGTCCCCTCCAAGCCTCCCTCCTTAAATGCTTCCACTCTTTAAGTGGTTTCACTTAAATAGAAGCAAATAAAAACATGAAATTCTTTAAGCTGAAACAATCTCAAACTCATAGTGCTGCATTTCAGAAAGCCAGTTTCTACACTGACACTGCTGGGCTGTTGTGGTCCAGGAGAGGAAATTCCTTATGGATCTTTTAGAAGGCAGGAAGAAAGATGGGATTAAAGAGTTGATTTCCAGGAGGTCCTGGGATCTGAACCTGGGCTCGTGGTATTCAGAAGTGATTGGAGATGGGAAAATAGCAAGGAGACTCTGTTTTCAAAGTGGGCTCTGGTCTTCTAACTCCCTGACGAATTGCAGGAGGAGGTCATTACATTACGTTTTCTGTCAAGTGGAATGAAAGGCAAAGGTCAGTGTAGGTATGTGAAGTGATGCACCAGGATTACATTAAAAAAAAAAAACCAAAAAAACAACAAAACAAACCACAAAAGTGAATAAAAACCCGTTCAAAAACCTGACTTTGCACAAAGCGTGATTGGCTCTGAGCTGATGGTTCAGAATGAGGAAAAATACCTTTGGGTGATTTGTTTTTAATTAGTTTCTAATGTGAGGTGACCTGCAGAATGAATTCTGTCCCTGTGAAAATTGCCTGGGCACATGTGCAGTTATCTCAGTGCTCCAGGGGAAGGAGTGGAGCTGGGAAAGGTTTGAAGAAGACTGAGAAGAACTTTGAAGGGGATGTAGTTGTTTTTCATGCAAAAGGAGAGGAATACATGGGAAGCTTTAGTCTGGGAAGGAGTAAAATAATAGGGGAAAGGAGTAAAATAACGTGGAAAATGGGAGGGATTGGATGGAACTGAGTCCTGAGAGCCATGGCAAAGGTGATGCTGTGTGCTTTTACAGCATGGGAAGCAGGGGGCAACAAAATCCACTCTCAGAAAAGAGGGTGGATGTTCTTCCTGTTGCTGTAGAATGTTGTGAATGTGGGAAATTTCTGTAGATTTGGGGGAAAATGAACACATTCCTGGGAAGGAAACCCTGGCAGGACCAATGCTGACTTCTAATTTAAGAAACCCCTAAAATTCAATTTTCTGGAGGAAAACAGAATGCTCTGGAGCCCTTTAATAAATGTGTGTCCCAAACTTATACACTTTCATAATCTTTAAATGCTTGTAGGGAAGATATTTAATTAAGAGGGGAGATATTTAATTAAACAGTGTTTGATCTGATCCACTGCTTGTGTGAAGGCAGCTTGTGTTAAATATTTGTTGCATTTATCTGCCAATAGGTAATATGGAATTTATTGAGAAAGGAAGTTTTGAAGTTTTTACATTGAGCAAGACAGTTGAAAGTAGGGATTTTCCTTCTACTCCTTTTTTCTTTTTTTTCTTTTTTTTCTTTTTTTTTTTCCTCTACTGAGGGTTCAGTGGAGGAGAGAAACCTGCTTTGATGTCAGTTATTTACCGTACCTGGCTTTTATAGTCTTCAGTTCTGAACAAACACGGCACTTAAAGCACTTGCCTACCTGAAATAACCTTAGACTGTCAGTGTAAGCACAAAAACCAGTAAAATGGTACAGAAAAATAGTGGATAGTTACTGTAATGCAAAGATTTTTAAAGGTGAGAGAGTAATTTTTACATCCTGTAATATTTCTGGTGATTGCATTTATGTATTCTGTAATGTATTACATACATAATACAGTATATTATATATATATATATATATAAAATAGGTTATGTGTATTTTTAGATATATTTCTTTCTCTTTTTTTTTTTTTTTTTTTTTTTTTCTGGGTGAAGCTGTTAGTTTCATGGCTTAGTTTTAGGTATTCCTGCATGGAACAGGGAGTTGGACCTATGGGTCCCTCCTAATTTGAGATATTTTATGGCTATTTAAGGAAAAATATAATGAGTTGTATGGGTTCACAGTGCAGAGAAGACTCATGTTATGGCCTTGCTGAGCTTTCATCAGGCACTTTGACACCAGGCTGTTCCCTCCTGGGGTGAGCTGGGAGCCCCTGGGCACTGTGGCTTTTGTCCTGTGTCTTCCCACATTCCTGCAGGAAAATCCTGCAAATTCAGATTTCTGAGCACATAACAGAGCACAAGTCTGGTGAGGAGCAGCTGAGGGAGCTGGAAAGGGGCTCAGCCTGCAGAAAAGGAGGCTCAGGGGGAATTTCTGGCTCTGCACAACTCCCTGCCAGGAGGGGACAGCTGGGAGGGTCAGGCTGTGCTGCCAGGGAACAGGGACAGGACAAGAGGAAGTGGCCCCAAGTTGTGCCAGGGAGGGTCAGGTTGGATATTATGGAAAATTTCTGCCCTGAAAGGGTTGTCAGATATTGGGACAGGCAACACTACCACCCACCAAATTTATCTCATGAAAAGACAGAAAGACAGGAAAGATAGAAAAGACAGAAAGACAAGAAAAAAAAGACAAGAAAGACAAGAAAGACAAGAAAGACGGAAAAGAAAGGAAAGAAAGGAAGGAAGATAGGAAGGAAGATAGGAAGGATAGGAAGGAAAGGAAGGAAAGGAAGGAAGGGAAGGAAGGGAAGGAAGGGAGGAAGGAAGGAAGGGAGGAAGGAAGGGAGGAAGGAAGGGAGGAAGGAAGGAAGGGAGGAAGAAAGGGAGGAAGGAAGGAAGGAAGAACGAAAGAAAGAAAGAAAGAAAGAAAGAAAGAAAGAAAGAAAGAAAGAAAGAAAGAAAGAAACAAACAAACAAACAAACAAACAAACAAACAAACAAACAAACAAACAAACAAACAAACTTGTCCTAGGGCAGTGGAGCTGGGGAAGGGTCTGGAGCACCAGGAGCAGCTGAGGGAGATAGAAAGGGGCTCAGCCTGCAGAAAAGGAGGCTCAGGGGGAATTTCTGACTCTGCACAACTCCTTGATAGGAGGGGACACCTGGAGCAGTCGGGCTCTGCTGCCAGGGAACAGGGACAGGAGGAGAGGGAACGGTCTCAGGCTGTGCCAGGGGAGGCTCAGGGTGGATATTAGGGGAAATTTCTCTACTGAGAGGGCTATCAGGTGGACTGGACTGGGCTGCCCGGAGCCCCACCCCTGGAAGGGTTTGGAAAGAGAGTGTGGTACATGGGGCCAGGGGTTAGGGGTGGCCTTGGCAGTGCTGCATTAAAGGTTGGACTCCATGAGCTCAGAGGGCTTTTCCAGCCAAAATGAGCCCATGATCCTGTGGCTCTGCCATCACTGCCCCCAGCAGCCAGAGGGACAGAGGCTTGTTAAGGCCAACTCAAGCACAAAAGAGCTTTGGGAGCACCCAAAGAGATGCTCATGGTGTGGAGGCTGGAAATCTGCTGAAATATCAGGAGCTCTGTGTTTGTGGGGCAGCAGTTGCCAAACCTTCCAGGAATTTCGTGCTGATTCTGTTTTCCCCATCCAAAACACACCTGGATCTCCCTGAGAGCAGCTGCTCTGCCTCTGGCTGCTGCAGGGTCAGGTTCTGCACTATGTGGGACAAAACCACCCCAAACCTCCCATCCTCCCAAAATTCCCTAGTCCTTGGATTTTCCCAGAGCAGGGCAGGAGCTGGAGTGGTCACAAAAAATTGGACAAACTATTTGATAGCTTTCACCTAAAAACTCTAATCATAACCCAACAACTATTGACCTGAACTTAAAAACATTAGTGTACTGCAGCTGGTTATTTGTAATACCTAATTTTTAGTTTATTGAAAATACCTGGGGCTTAGTTCATTGGAATATCTGATTTTTAATTTATTGGGCAATCCTCCATATTTATTATTTCACCTTGCTGTGGTGACTTAGGATAAAAACGAAACTATAATAATCAGGGTTTTCTCTAGGAAACTACAGTTATCATAAACCTTCAAAAATCCTTAAGTAACAGTCCTAAATCTAAAAATTCTTGGAAAAATGACTCCATTACTGGAATGCCAGTCAGGTTTGTATGAGCAGTGGGGATGAAATGATCTGGACACTTGCGAAGTGCTGCTGTTCCTCAGCTCAAACATGATTTTCTTGCTCCATGAATCACAGGCCAGGGCTTGGCTCTGCTCTTGCCCCTCGACAGCTCCGTCCCAGGGCTGCCTGAGCGTGTCTGGGCATTCCCACTGTGCTGTGGGAAACCCTCTGAGAGGGACAGACACTGAACTCACTCCTCCCTGCCTTCCATCCCCTGTTGCACTGAGGAATGGTCTGGTGCAAGACAGTAAAAGTGTCCCTGGAGAAGATTTCTAATTTTGCTCCCTGGGTGAGCTGAAGCTTTTCCAGAGCAGGCTGTGGGCTGATCTGGGTGGAGGAGGGCTGGGAAAGGTCAGGGATCCCATCTTGGCTCTTTTTTCAGCAGCTTTGCTGGTAAAACCCCACAGACGTTCTCGTGGGCTCTCTGCTCACAGTTAGAGACAGATCATTTCCCCCTCTAGATTTATAAGGCTGTTGGAGGATGTGGCATCCTCAGGACCCGGGAGGCAGCCAGGATCTGTGGAAATAGCTGGGAAAACTGCAGCCAGAGAAAGTGAGCGAATGGTGCTGGGTTGGTCCAAGCAGTGCCAGTCCCAGCTGCTCTCACCAAGCTCCCTGGACAGAAATCACTCCTGGTTGCTGCAAGCAGAACCTTGAACAATCTATACTTGGAAGGCAAAATGCGGGAAATTTTATTCCTCCAACTCCAAAACATTCCATTTTTTTTCTATTTGGTTTTTAAAAATAATGTTGTGTCCTTTTTGGGCACACATAAATATAGTGATGCTCCTTCTGTGTCTCATGTGTTCCGGCAAACAAGCTGTCAGATTGCCTAAGTGGATGGTATATGTGGCAGGAGATTTATGAAACTGTTCCATAGTGCTTCTAAATAAATTAAAAAACGTCATAGCTTTGGGAAATCAAAGCTTTCAGAGCAGTGTTGTGGTTTTTGTTGCTCTAAATTAGTGAGATGAAGCATTTCATTTGCAAAGTTCCCTCCTCTGACAATTGTCAGGGAGTTCACACGAATGGAGTTTTTCATTTTCATGGAGAAAACCTAAATTGTGTAAGTGATGTCATCTATTTTCATACTCTGTTTAGACAGCCTTGCAGACTACAAAGGACATTTTCTGGACCGTGGATCTGAGTTTTCTGAGGGAAAATATCAGATATCTGTGAGGAAATGTTTGTGCCCCTCTGCTCAGACACACCCCCAGGGTGTCTGTGAGAATGGAGCACCCAGGAACCCCTTGTTTGCAATGCAAGGTTAAAACCAAGTTTAACTTCATATTCCAGCATTTTTTCTGGAAAGTGGAAACAGATGGACTAGACAAAGGCGCAGTAATCATGTGCCTAACACTAACCAGAGGGAAAGAACCAAAGCAGCTATTCCCATATATTGGTGTCTGCCTTTGCTTCTAGAAGATGTTCCTGCACTTCAACATTTGTTTAAAAACCTTTAACATGGCCATGGGTATCTCCTGGCTGCTGGCCAGACAGGGAACTTCAGAGGGATGGTCCTGCAGAAGGGTGAGGGATTGGTGTGGGATTAGGAATGGCAGGCTGATTTCTTTGGCTGAAACAAAATCATTGTTTAAAGCAGGAAAAGGAACCCCAAGAAACTGGCTATGAGAGTGAGCAAAAGTCTCGTTAATCAGAAAATAATAATAATTTTGTCCAAGGCTTTTCATGCTAGAGAGGAAATTTAGTTGCCTTACTTGGTAAGTCCAAGGAACAGGTGACACTGTTCTGCACAGGTCTCTATTGACACAGAGGTATCTTTAAAAAGTTCACAGAGATGCCAAGAACAGTAAGACCTATTTACAGTAAATAATTAATAAATAATACCAAATTGTAGTAAATATAGTAAAAACAATAATACCAAAAAATGTCTGTAATTGACAATCAGTGAATGAATTACAGTAACCCTTAAACAGCAAGGCCAAACGACAGAAATTCCAAAAATTTGTTGTTAAAGGAAATACTTTTTTGGCACATGCAAGGTATGCATCATAAATCAATGGTTTTGGAAAAGTCCATTCAGAACTGCTGTGTTTTACTGAATTATTTGGCTTAACCCATCCTATTGAATTCCATTATTCTGTTAATATCTCAGCTTGGATTTTGTTCCAGAGGATTTCTTTTGCTTTCATCACCTGCTTCTACTGCTCATCTCTGTGAGTGAGCCACATCAAAAATACTTTCTGAGAACAGTTCATTCCTTTGTACCAGGTGTGTACTGACACAATTTAATAATTTGTATTGATAAATTAATCACTAAAATCAAACTTAGATATTAACCAAAGCTTTCCATCCTTCGTTTATTGTCTCTTTTAATCTTTTTCTTAATTGTGCCATATCCTACATCTTATTACTGCTTGGCATTTCCATATATTTGGAATTCATCTGACCAGGAGTTGTTTGATTTGACAGATTCTGTATTTGCAGCATCAAAATATGTTGCTATGGAAAAAGTTATGAGTTCTAATTAAAAATGTAGAGGTCACAAGTTTCCCAGAAGCAGCAGGGCATAGATCCTAGGAGAAAAGAATCACAACATAAAAAATCCAGAGATATGTCACTCTGCAACTTTCCAGATCTGAAAAGGGAACAGCAAGCGTTCAGGACAAAACACAAGGCTGAAATTCATTCAGATGCTAAATTCTCCCTTCCCACTGGCACAAGCTGCTTCTGGAATTCATGCAGAGCACTCAGATTTGAAATGCCAACCTAAAACAACTGAAACTGAGGAGAGAGAGGAATTAGATGGGCATTAGTAAAGAGAAATCAGACCTGCCAGGTCATCCTTTCAACTCTAATATCAGTATTGAATTAATTTTCATGTTGTGATGCTGAGGTTTAAATGAACTACCTGTGTCCATCACATCCTTTGGAAAATCATCATGTTGGAAAACAGTCTCAGGGCACAGGGTGGGGTTTTGGGGTTGTCCTGTGCAGGAACTGGACTGGATCATCCATGTGGGTCCCTTCCAGCTCAGGATATTCTGTGAGTCTGTGATTTTAGCTTTAATTTCCCTTCAATACCTTGAGTTGTTGTACTGTTTATGGTTTTCCCTCTTATAACCAATTATTTCTAAACAATTATTGTGGCTTTCCTCTCCTTTTGCTCTAGTTCAGCCAAACAAAGAATCAACAGCCTTGGGTCTGAGCTGCCCCCACCTGTGACAAGGTGTGCCCACACAATTCCTCGATATCTCAAAAGATCAATAGATCAATATTTGCATCAGAGAACAGGATTTCAGATCAGCTCAGCTGTACCAAACCTCTGCTCTGGCACGAACATACCTGCTCTGTGCTAGGTTGGCCATTTCTACAATATTGTGGTAAATGAAACAGTTAAAATATCAAATCACAGAAAATCCTAAATTGGAAAGGACTCACAGGGCCCATCAAAGTCCAATATTTCTACTCAAAATTTATTTAGCTTCTAAGTTTTTGACAGTGTTGAAGCTCTCAGAGGTCCCACTGCAGTAATTTTTTTATTTTTAAATGACAAATATTGGGTAAATATCTTCCTGTTTGTGTCCCCTACCCTGCAGTAGCAGGGCACAACAATTTTTCTCCCTGAACTCTGCAGTTCAGGGAAGTGGTGCTGCTACACCCAGAGCCAAGGGATCCCAGTTCCTTGCTGGAACCCTTGCTGGGTTTCTGTCTTGGGGAAAAGGGAAGCCTGAGGTCCGATTGCTTCTGCTCCTCAGTTCCACTTTTAGATACAAAAGAAATAACATTTCCTCACAGATATTTGATATTTTCACATAGAAAACACAGAGCCATGTTCCAGAAAATTTACTTTTGGGAGGGTGGGGAGGCCCTGGCACATCCCAGAGCAGCTGTGGCTGCTCTTGGATCCTTGGCAGTGTCCAAGGCCAGGCTAGACGGGGCTTGGAGCAGCCTGGGACAGTGGAAGGTGTGCCTGCCATGGCAGGGGTGGGATGGGACAGGATGAGACGGGATGGGATGGGATGGGATGGGATGGGATGGGATGGGATGGGATGGCCTTTAAGGTTCTTTCAACCCAGCCCAGTCTGGGATTCTGGGACTCTGGGATTCTGGGATTCTATAATTCCATATTTTGATTATCCACATGTGAACCTTGGCTCAAAGTTTCCATTCTCTGCTAAAGGTCCCACCAAAGGTGCAGCACAAGACTCACCCCTGCAGTTTAATGCATTTGCAGATCTAGAATTGTTTTCTCCCAGTTCCTGAGAGAATTCCAGAGCCAGTTTATAGCCAGGGTTATTTATAGTTCTCTGTCATGGCTGTGGCCTCAGGCCACATCCCTTAAACAGAGGAGACAGGCAGTCAAGTGCAACACCAGAACATGGAACGGAGTTTGTTGTTGGCACAACTACAGAGACCAGCACTGGATCCTGTGCTTCAAAGCCTGTGTGCAATTTTACTCTAATTAAAGATGCTATCATTGATAAAACAACAATAGATATCCACCTCACCCTTTTTGGGGGGTTTTAAACCACTATATCTAATTAGGATGAGGGCTAAATGCCTTCCTGAGGGCTCACAAATGCTGATCTGTAGTTTTGTAAATGTAGACAATGTCATTCTGCTGTATTTAATGTGTCTTGTTTATAGTTCTGAGGTCTATAAACTGAGCTAATTACCATGAAAAATTTCAGGCAGCTGCCTTGAAACTGTTTTACCAGCTTTCCTGTTTGCCCTGCTTTGGTTTTTAATAAGGCAAGAAGTTTTCAGATAGTTACAGACAATATTCAGGATTGGGATCCATATTTAATGTTTTTCTATTGAACTGCAGCAAGGTCAGCTCTTAAATTCCTTGCTCTAATTCCAAGCCAAAGCAGATGAGAAACTGTGTGAATTCAGATGGCAGCTCAGAGGGCAACTTTGCTTTGAGAAGGTACAAACTTTACCCATCTCTACATTATTCATTTTAACAAGTGCATTAATTGAGTTCATAATTTTAAAATATTTCCAATATTATATATGACACTCTATGAAATTATATAAACCAGTTCAATATAATATGATTGCAATACTTAATATTTTATATTCAATATTTAGCATCAATAATTTGTATTTTAGTTTTAATTTTAATATGCAATGTACAGTCTGAAATCTTTACTATATAACTCATATTTGAGACAGAAAATAGTAAAGTTCCCATTTTTGTGTGCAGACAGCGCAGCTCTGTTTTCTGTCATAAAGCAAAAAACCCCCAACATACAACAGTCATTTTATATACTGCTATTTCCATGCTCCCATGTTAATTTGGAGGTATTTTTAGAGCTCTCCTGGCTTTCCTATAAATTTATTTTTAAAAAACCAAGCAAGATGCTCTGAAAGAGCAAAAGGGAAGCTCTGGACATCTTTCTTTGAGTGGAGTCCCCCGAAAAATTTCTCAGCCCTGCAGATTTCTAAAAGGCAAGAAGCCAGAGTGAAACTGTTGGGAAGAGTGTGGAGTAGCAGGAAAGGCTCCGTAAACTGATTTTGTACTAAAAATTCTGATTCAGGGTGTTGCTAAGTGCAAACAGAAATATTTCTCTGTCAGTTGCCAAACAAGCGGGAGATTTTGGGAGTTTCTTTTCAGCACTTGGAGCTCTGAACAAGGTGGTGGGAGGGGATTCTGTATAGCCTGGCAGGGCCTGGGTCCCTCATGGGGCTGCCTTTTAACCCGTTTGGCTTTCTCCAGGGGGTGTAAAACCAGCCCCCAAACAGCCCAAAAAAACTGCCTCAGAACAGCCCCAAAACTGCCCAAAACCTGCCCCAAAACAGGTTCAAAGCAGACCCAGAACAGCCCCAAAATAGACCGAAAACTGCCCCAAAACAAGTCCAAAACAGGCCCAAGACAGCCCCAAAACTACCTCAGAACAGTCCAAAACCAGACCCAAACCAGACCCAGAACAGCCCCAAACCTGACCTAAAACAGGTCCAAAACAGGCCCAAAACAGACGCAAAACAGCCCAAAAACTGCCCCAAAACAGCTCCAAACCAGGCCCCAAAGCAGCTTCAAACCAACCCCAAAAAGTCCCAAACCTGCCCTAAACCAGCTCCAAAACAGCCCCAAAACAGCCCTAAACAGCCCTAAAGAGACCCAAAACAGCCCTAAACAGCCCCAAAACTGCCCCAAAACAGCCCAAAACAGACCCAAAACAGCACTAAACGGCCCCAAAACCAGCAGCCTCATAACTGGGACCCACTTCATTCAGTACCAGGCCAGGACATTGGGAGGTGCTGGGCAAGGCCTTCTGCCTTCTGAGAGCCACTGGGAAACGAACTGGAAATGAAAATAAAATACAAATTCACTGGTGAGGATTCCATGGGAAGATTTTCACGGCGGCATCAGGCCGAGGATGTTTCTCATGCGCCCTGATGATTTCACTTAATGAAGACAATTATGTGAAAAAGTTTTTTGTGTGATTATAAGATGAAAAAAATCCGTTGAGTCATTAAAATAAAAAAAAAAAAAAATTCAGAACAAGCCATATAAGGCACAGAGAATTCTGCCCCGCTGATTCGGGCCAGGCTGGGGACTAGCACTTAAAGGAAAAGGCCCTTGGAACAGCAGCAGCTCCTTCCCTTTGGGTTTCCCTGACCCAGCTTTGGCACTGATCCTGCCACTGCTCCTTTCATGAGTATTTTTACTGTGTCTTCTGAGGTCTATTATGACTTTTAACAGGTTTTTTTAAGCCCCTGAGGCTGGGGTGTGTATATTTATTTAATATATATTATTATACATTAAAGACATATATTTATATAATTATATTTTTATACATGTATTTTATATATTTATATTTAATATATTTGTGTATTTTATATTTTTATATTTATATATATACACACTATGCTGTCATCTCCACTTAACCTGCCTATATGAATGAGATAATATTTAAGCCATATGCTCAAAAACCCTTGCCAGTAGGTGCTGAATGGCTCTGGCTGCCCCTTACAGCTGCACCTGGAAGGTGCAGGCACTGCTGGAGGCTTTGCTCTTGGAAAGGAGGCTGGAAAACTCATTTAACTCTCAGTCAGGGTATCAAGTTGCTCTGGGTGGTGGGTTTGCACCTAGAGAGCCCTGTAAGGGTCACTGATTCCAGGTGGGGACTTTGAAAGGTTATTGATAGCAAGGGTGAGTTTTTAATATTAAACTATTCAGTATTAAAGCTTCCTGGGTTTCATTTTTGACCCTATTAACATTGTGAGGACTTGGGTACAGACTGTGGCCAGGAGATCTCGTGCTCCTCTCCTGAGGAAGGTCTCTGGAACATGGCTTTATTTGAAGAGGGTTCT
This sequence comes from Certhia americana, assembly GCA_018697195.1. Classification (NCBI taxonomy): domain Eukaryota; kingdom Metazoa; phylum Chordata; class Aves; order Passeriformes; family Certhiidae; genus Certhia; species Certhia americana. The sequence goes on from JAGMWU010000028.1 coordinate 4,881,622, forward strand.
TAAAATGCTGCTGTTCTCCCAGAGCCATGCTGGTTTTGGCCTGGAAAACTGGAGTCAGCCTTCCTGCTGGAAGGTGTGGAGAGCTGCTGTAAGAGCTCCATCAGCAGCTAGAGAAGGTGGTGGGTGAATTATGAGGAATGTGTGGTAAGGAGAATTCTGGGCTTGGGAGAACCTGGCGGAGTGCAGGGAACAGAGAGCATGGAAGAGCTGGAGTTTGTGGGACTGTGGTCGAAGGAGAGGGGTGTTTAACATCTGTGATGTCCTGGAATCCCAGAATGGTTTGGGTTGGAAGGAACCTCAAAGCTCATCCTGTTCCACCCCCTGCCATGGCAGAGACACCTTCCACTGTCACAGGCTGCTCCCAGCCCCATCCAACCTGTCCTTGGACATTCCAGGGATCCAGGGGCAGCCACAGCTGCTCTGGGCACCCTGTGCCAGGGCCTGCCCACCCTCCCAGGGAAAAAATCCCATCTAACCCCAATGGAAGCCATTCCCCCTTGTCCTGTCCCTCCATCCCTTGCCCCAAATCCTTCTCCAGCTCTCCTGGAGCCCCTTTAGGCCCTGGAAGGGGCTCTGAGGTCTCCTTGAAGCCTTTTCTTCTCCAGTCTGGACACCCCCAGCTCTCCCAGTGTTTCCTCGTGGGGAGGTGTCCATCCCTCCACTGAGCTCTGGCTGGATAAGGGACACACACACACAGATTTACTCAGCAGGAAGGTTCCTCCTCTTGCTCTGTTCATTTCCCCCCTTCCAGCCATCCTGATGCTCTTCCAGCCTTTCCATGGCTCTGTCCCCTGCTCAGATCATGGACCAGCACATGGAATTGACAGCCAGGGGCAGGGCTTTGTATCGATCCCCACGCAGTGAATGATTGTGCCAGGGGCTACTGCCAGGGCAAGGGCTGGAAATAAAACCCGGGAAGTTCTTTATCCACTGTGGATCCTATAGGAATCGTAGTTAAATATGTTGATATTAAGTAAGTCTTCAGCAAGCTTTAAACACGAAAACCTGCTGATGCAGAGCTGTAGCCAAACCCCATTTTTGGTTATAATCCATGAGTCAATTCACTATTGTCAGTCTATGGATTGGTACAAGTTGCCAGAAATAACTATCAAAGCAGGTCACCATGAGAGATGAGTTTTTCCAGAGGCTGTGCTGATGCTCTTGTGATATTCTGTGTTCATTGTGTGAATTAATAGACCTTAAATTCATCACAATTTGGGGCTAATTAAGCTGTTTTTTCACTGTGCTGTTAAATACTTTCCCACCTGAGGCAGCTCATGGCTTTTCCCCTGAGCTAGTGACCAAGTGCTTTATAAATACCCACTTTTAACAAACTGTGCACTTGCTGGGTCCATGGGCTGCACTCAGATCAGTTGAGTGGAAAAAGCAATTTAGCTTTGTATTTGCTGTCTGCTGCTCTGGCATGCTGCAGCCAGGCTGACCTCCTCAAAACCCCCAGTTTGTTTAAACCTGATCAATAATTTGGGATTAACCAGCATGATCTTTGTATTCTGAGCTAGGTACAATTTAGATGTGCATTTTCCACAATGAAAACCGATGAAAACAGCAGTGTTTGCATTGCAGTGCTCAAGCTTTATTCTGCCAGTGACATTTCCTCTTTGTCATCAATTCCTATAGGAAATCCTGAATAAATACAAGTTTACAGGTGCAGTTAATAAAGGACACAGACCAGTTTACCAGTGCACTCTCCCAGTAATACCAAATTCCCCAAATCCCATTGCTTTCTGTAAGTCTAACACTGACTGAAATAAACACTACACAAAGTACTTTAGCTGCAGTGTTTCATAAATATGTCAGAGCCAAATCTCATGCACCAGATGTATTCAGTACCTGTGATCCTGGTTTTCATCAATGCCAGTTCAGCATAATGTCATAATTTATAGCAAGAAACAAGAGATTTTGGGTTGTTTGGGGTTTTTTTGTTGTTTTGGGTTTTTTTATGCAACAGCTCAAAAAATTGCATGGAGTTACTGCCACAGAAGTAATGGGGGAATTTAAACATGTCCTAAACATATTAGATTGGAAAATTGAAACCAAAGGGAAGTTTATTTATTACAGTGAGTTTGTAAAGGAAATTTCTTGTATCTCTTATAAAATTCAGCAAGGTTTATTGCAAGCCTTAGCAATGAGGATCCCTACTCCTGTGCACATGTGTATTTGGGAATAGGAATTGAAATTCCTTGCACCATGACCTGGTTGGATAGGTGAGTTCCTGCTCTTGCAGGCTTTAGGAGCACATTTATAGCCCAGTGCAGGGTTCTCAGTGAGGTAAAATCTCATTCCTGCCTGCTTGATCAGTGTAGCAGACAGGAATAGCTCATTCCCAGGTGAGAAACACTTTTCACACAGAGAAATAATTTTGGACACAGATCCACAAATGTTCATCTCAGTAAGCAAGGTGTGTTGTCTGTATGCCTGATACTTGGGAAAAGAAACAAAAAGTCACCCCCTCTGGAGCACTTTTACACAATACATTTTACATCTAAGGTTCCATTCAGAAAGGCCTTTGAAATAAAGAGTGAATTCACTGCTTTGTACCCGAGGAGCCACCAGCTCACTGAGGAAAATTGTATCAATGAGTGTTCTGAAGTGGATTTGTCACAGTGAGAAGGAAACACAGCAGTGAGATATTTCCATGCTCTATGAATTTATCTCCCCATTATGTGGAGGGTTTTCAGGTGAGGGAAGCACACAGAGCTTCCCCAGAAATAGGCGGGTGTCCCCAACTCCACAGGAGTTTTCTGGAGCTGAGGGTAGCCAAATTCCTCTTTCCAGCTGTTTGCAACAGCAGCATCCAAAGGGAGGAATGCACAATTCCATCTGCTCAGTTACAGCCACTTCGATTCATCTCTGTGGATGTCAAACTCCTTTTTGAAAGAGTAAATGCATTATTTAAACATAAACAGTGCCACTCGCTCCTACAGAGCAAAATAAAGCTGAAAATATTCTTTGCACCCTTTCAAGTTAATGGAATTGCTGCAGTGCTGGGTGTGAGTGCCTTGGGTAGCAGAGGATCACACAGCATCCCCCAGGCTGCCACACAAGGCTGCCTTTTGTCTTGGCTTTGAGTCATCCATTGATTTCCAGCAGGGAATCAGCCTCCTGAAACCACAGAGCAGAGCAAATTCTGTGTTCTGGGATGTACAGCTCAACCTGTGCAGAGAGAAAGCAAAGAACATGGATTGAGCAGTGGGACTGAGGTGTGGGAAGGTGGAGTTGATGTTCCTCAGTCTGGGGTCTGAGTCTGACAAAACAACACTCCAGGGAATTTTTGAGGTGGGTTCTGCCCTCTGAGGGCCCTGTTCCAGCTGGCTTTGAGCACACAGAAGCCATGGACTTAAAAATATTACAGAGAATCACAGAATAGAATCACAGACTGGTTTGGGCTGGAAGAGACTTTAAACACACCAACAGCTTCAAGAATGACAGAAAACAACATTCCAAATTGTATCATGCCATAGATTACAACATTCTGTGCTTATGTTTATTGACTATGTTTATTTTTATTTAGAAAATAATTTACTTGCTGTGTTTGACTGAGCCAAATGAGCATTAATTTCTCTTTTCTCTGTGTAGGAGCTGCTTTAATGACATCTGGTCAATGTGCAGTGAGAAGGCTGCACTGACTGCTGTTCTAATTGGAAACAATTAATTTTTAGTAAATTTACTCAATTTTCTTTCTTAATAACTTTCCAGGCAACATTCCCTGTTTGTCCATTTTTCCTTGGATTCTGTGGGTAATTTTAATAAAAAGATAATTCCCTAAACTTGTTTCATTTGACACTTGTTGCACTTATGGGTCCTGCAAGCAAAGAGCTTTTCAAGGCCCAGAACCATTTGCTTTTTGGTGTGATCCATTTCTCCACCCTCCAGAATTGTGGAATCATGGAATCCCAGAATGGTTTGAGATTGAAGGGACCTTAAAGGTCATCTTTTTCCACCCTCTTCCATGGGCAGGGACACCTTCCACCATCCCAGGTTGCTCCCAGCCCCATCCCACCTGACCTTGGACTTCCAGGGGCAGCCACAGCTGCTCTGGGCACCCTGTGCCAGGGCCTGCCCACCCTCCCAGGGAACAATTCCTTCCCAATATCCCATCTATCCCTGCCCTCTGGTACTGGGAGCCATTCCCTGTGTCCTGTCCCTCCTTCCCTTGTCCCCAGTGCCTCTCCAGCTCTCCTGGAGTCTCTTTAGTCCCTGGAAGGGGCTTGGAGCTCTCCCTGGAGCCTTCTCCTGTCCAGGTGAGCATTCCCAGCTCTTCCAGCCTAGCTCCAGAGCAGAGGGCTCCAGCCTGAGATGAGCTGAGCTTGTTCTCAGCAGGGAATGCTGCTCCTGTGCTGTTCTCAGCCAGCCCTGGAGCTCTGCAGGAGAAACTCCTGAGCTCAGCCCCAGCTGAACCCCTCCCCGTGCCAGCTTTGGAGCCCAACAGCTCCTGAGAGCCCAGAGTGGGTTTGTGACAGCCCCTGTGTGCAGGCAGTGCCCTGGGGATGTCACCAGCATGTGGTGACAGCTGGGATCAGGGCTGCTCCAGCCTGGCAGAGCAAAGCCAGCTGTGAACACTCCATGCAGGGAATTCCATGTGGATAATGTGCTCCAAAGGGCTCCCGTGCCACCATTCAGTGCTGTCCACAGGCCTGCAAAATGTCATTTTATCTTCCTGACTCCTTCTCCCTGCCCTCATGAATGAGGCACTCTCCTTGTTTCCCTCAATGAAGGCTTTGTCTTGGTCTTCAACATTCAGCAGAAGGTTTTTGATGACCAGAATAAAAAACACTGAGTTTTCTCCTCAGGCTGCCAGCACAGGAATATTGCTGAATGAGGATGGAGCTGAGAGATGGAAAGCACTTGGATAAAACCACAGAATTTTTCCTCCACGTGTGTCCCAAAAATGCTTTATGAATGTTATTTACAATGATTATTTATAATCTTTATATAGATTATTCTGATATTCTGTGTAAGACTTGAGGAATTTTCAGTGTCCTTTTGGATGCTTGAGACTGTTGTTCTGTATACAAAGAGCACTTAACTGCTCAACTCTGTCCTTGGTAATTCAGAGAAACTCAGGGAGAGAAGCACTTACTCAAGGGACTTGAGTAAATTTTCCTCTAAAATTTGTCTCAAAAGCATTTCCTGATAATAAGATAAATAACAAGAATGACTGTTTTCAGTCTACACTGATGTGCTCAGATGTTTAATTTCCTGTGAATATGGGCCCTAGAGATAATAAACACAGTGATAAGAGGCTTGCTTTTTTTTTTTTTTTTTAAACTTTCTGCTGCACTATGGATTCAGTCTGAGGGGGAAAAAAGAACCTTTTGATGATAAATAATTGAAATGAAAACTCACAACTTCACTAAAGGAAGGGTCATTGTGAGAAGAAATAAGGGCTGTCTAAGCTATGGTTGTGTGTCTCTGATGTATTTTTATAAGATAAGGGAGTTAATTCCAGCAGAATACAAAGACTCTTTTCCATGGAAAACAGGAGGGAAGCTCTGAAGGCAGCAGAGGCATCCTTAGCACAGCAGGTGTAAGGATCCCTAAATGGTGAGAACATGGGAATAGGTGGGAAAAAAACAGTGTTTGGACAGTGGTGGCTGAAAGCAGATTGCTGGATGGCTGAAATATGGGAGAAAAATCTCAAAAGAGGGAGTTCAGGGGACAAGAGGAGATTTAGACATGAGGAAGCTTCTATTTCCTGATAATCTCCAGCCTAATTACAGAGTGAATAATTTCTTCCACGCCTCTCTCCTGCCCAGATGTTCCTGCAGATGGCAAAACTTCTGCCAAAGAGGGCTCCAAAATGCACACCAGGACTGTGACCAGCCTGGCTTAACTTCTAGTGACACCTTAAAACAAATAAAAGGATGCTACGTTTCTTTTTGTTTCCCACACCTTCTCCCCTCAGCTGGAGTTCAGGGTCCTCCAAAAGTGTTCTCACCCATTATCCCAGCCCCTCACAGTAACAGAACAGGGAAAACAAATCATCTGCACTACCAGAGATCTAGGAAATATTTTCTAAATTGTATCACAGTAGAACAAAAAGCTTCCTTGAGCTGTAGGGTCTAGGAGAAAGGAGGTTATATATGGCATTAATTTTCTATTCTCTAATGGAAACCATTGTCCGACTTTGCCACAGCCGTGGTTTTCTAATGGTTGGGAGTAATTTGTTCAGATTAATGCTCTCTGTTCAATCCATTTAATGTGACTTAATTTCATAACACTACAGGCTTTATCAGTAGTCAAAGTAACCCCTGCAAAACCCCAGCAGGCAAAAATGCCTGTCGAGTTTAGCTGTTGAGGCTGGATGGTGCTGCTTGGTGAAAAATGAAGGAATTGTTTGGAGGGACAGGACCATCAGAAAACCACTGGGTCTGCCCGAATTCTTTGTCTCTCATCAGACGTGTTCCTGGGTCACAGCACGGCTTCATCTTCACATTTATCACAATGTGGGGTTTGTGTCTGTGGCCATTTGGGAGCTCTGTCAGACTCCCCCAAGCCTGAGCTGCACAGATCCTAAATCAGTGACCCAGCAAAATTCTCCACTCGCTCTCTGTTGGGTTGAATTTGGGCTATCACCTATTGCAAAGGTAAAGGCTCACATATTTTCATTTCAGCTTCATTTTGAAAGTGTCAGCCACACAGGAGCATAAAAGCTGTTGCATTCATTGGGTTTTTTCTCCTGTGGTTGTTCTCATCAGCTTTGTCTCCGTGGCACGTTTAGGAATATTCACTGTGATATCTTTTCTTCCTGAGGTGTTGCAGCATCCCAGTTCTGCCCCAGCAAGAGCTCTCAGTCAGTCATTGTCCAGCCTTTGACACCCAGCCTGCTCATTCTGAATGCTAAAGTAACTTTTGATTTGGTTTAATATTGCCCCACGGGGCATTCAAGACTGGTTTGGTCCCCTTTTTTCCTGAAGCTCATCACAGGAAGCACCATTCAATGCCTTGAGGAGAGGGGAGTTTTGGAATTGTGAACATGTTAAATGTGTTTTCAGTGTAAAAGCCTTCTCAGAAATACCATCTTGCAGACAGGATCTACTATTCTGCCTTGTCTCCCCCCCAAAAAGTGCCCCCAAAGTAGCTGCAAAGCAACTGTTAACAGCATTTCCAGGTTTCCACCCAGTTTTAGTGGTTGCTTCTTAGGGCTGATGGCTTTGCCAGGAGTTTCTGACTGAGATATTGCTCTGGTTGAAGTTTAGTGATCACTGTAGAATCCACACTCCATGTTTAGTATTTGGGGGGTGCTTGAGTAAATGATGAGCTCCTGAAAGACACAACTCTGGAACTCTAACCCCTAAGAAAGGTTTGCAGTTGCCATCCCTCACTACCCAGGGCTCATCTCTCTGTGCTCTGATGCAGGACATGGCATTTGACAGTACACTCAAACTTCCCAGGAAATTTCCAAGTTGTTGGAGAAAGCCATGGGGAAATATATCCTCATGGGCAGAGAGTGATGGGATAATGGGGAGTGGTTTTAGTAGAGGAGTAGAGGTTTAGGTGGGATTTTGGGAAGGAATTGTTCCCTGGGAGGGTGGGCAGGCCCTGGCACAGGGTGCCCAGAGCAGCTGTGGCTGCCCCTGAATCCCTGGAAATGTCCAAGGCCAGGTTGGATGGGGCTGGGAGCAGCCTGGGAGAGTGGAAGGTGTCTCTGCCCGTGGCAGGGATGACACTGGATGAGCTTTGAGGTTCCTTCCAACCCAAACCACTGCAGGATTCCCTGATTTCTGTGGTCCTGTGCACTGCAGAGCCAGGTAAGAGTGGGAGCACAGACACACGAGCCTGGGATGGGGCAGGGTGGCACCTCAAGGGTTTGTGGCATTTACTCACCCACAAGGACCCACAGAAAGCTTTGAAATTGTAAAAACCACAATGATTTTGAAGAAAAACTTGAGGAATTGGCATCTCAGGCCAGAAGACCCTTTCCTATTTCCTGATATTGCCCTCCCTCCTTCAGCAGCCACATTCCAATACTCCAACACACACTGCAGTTTATCGGAGCCCCTTTAGGTCAGGAAGCACAAAGCACTCAAAACTGAACCTTGAAGGAGCCTGGGGTGAATTTTTCCTTGGATGAGGGCTGTGGCAAACACGTTCCTCTTTGTGACCAGGATTTCTCTTGCCCACCCACTGAGAATGACCCGGCCAGAAGGTGCTGGGGAAAGGGGAGGCTGAGACCACCCAGCAGTGGCTGCAGCCTGGGTGACCTTTCAGGTCAGCCTGGGTGGCCCATTTGTTCCTCCCCAGCTTTTCTTCTGCCCTTTCTGATCCTTCCCAGTATGGACCAGTGCATGTTTATGGTCCTGCAGGGAAGGGAGAGCCCTTGGGAGGGCAGGTGGGGCTGGACTGCTCCGAGCTGTCTCATCTGGGACAAACGTGGAAGGAGAGAGAAGGAAGAACCTCTGATGGAACATGAGGCAGATTTCTGTGCAGGAGTGGCTTTTTGGAAAGGGTGTGGATGCAGTGGGTTTGAGTTCACTCAGCCCAGCACACTGGTGATGATTTCCTTATGCTCATTATTTCTTAAGGGGAAGAAAAGGGTTTGTATTACAAGAAAACCCAAATGTTTATGGTAAATTTCCTAAGCACGAAAGATGGTGCAAGCAAGAAACATATTAAAAAAACCATGCCATGGAAAACATCAAAACCTCACCAACCTCAAATCAAACACAAAGGAAGAGATGCAGAGCCTTCTCTACAACTGTCAGCAAATTCAAAATCCATAGTCTGATATAGCACTGGGACATCCACCAGAACACACACCTCTGTCAGAAAATCTCTTTTATTTTCTGTTTAGTCTCTGTGTTATTTAGAGCTTACTTAATATATTTCCTCTCTGCACTAACTTGTGATTTTTATTGCACAGATTTTTCACAAAGTCTGGGCAGAACTGCTGTCACAGTAACCCTGTGAGATGGGCAGTGTGGAAGATGAAATATTTATAGAGAGTGAGTGAACAACTCCAAAGTCAGTATAACACAACACAAACCCTCCAAGGTCTTCACTTCATCCTCCACAACTTCGTGTTGGCAACAAAAGGAAAAGCTGCTTTGTAATGACAAGAAGAATCTCCTAGCACTGAGATGTCAGAACTTACTGTGCCTTGTCTCTTCCAGATAAAGGCTGGCTTCCACCTGGGAGTGTGTATTTTTAATTTAATTATGTTTTTCAGACTGTATTTTTTATTTAATTAGAGAGATGTCCATCTGGCCCTCGTCCTGCACAGTGTTAGTGCCACTATCCATCAAAAATGGAAAGGAGAGAATCTCTGTGCAGAGGAGATCCCACACTGGACAGGCACAGAGATCCAAGGTGCTTTAGGATGGAGCCAGGTGGAGGAGATGAGGTGCAGCCCACAGAGAAGGAAACAGCTTTTGATGGGGAGATGGGGAACACCTGACACCTGGCTGGGACCTCACCACCCCTGAGGTCCCTTCCTGCCCTCAGAGCTCTGGCATCCCTCAGTCACAGCCCCAACGCTGCTCTTGGAGACTTGGAATTCCCTCTTCCTTTGCTTCCTTACCCTTCCCAGTATCTCCCACTGGATCCCAGACTGGCTGTCCTGAGCCAGCACTTCCTCCCGGCTTCCCACCTTTGATTTCTCAAAGGCATCTCCATACTCTGGGCATCCTCGCTTGGAATTACTTAAAAACCACCCCAGGCTCTCCCCTCCTTTTCTGAATTCTCTCTAAGGTCCACCTTTTCCTCTGTTTCTCTGCACAGCCCTGGGAGGGGGAGATGCTGCCCGGGGTATCCACAGGGCAGCTTCTCAGCCTCACAGACTTTTTCTCCCGGTTCATTTCCCCTCACCCTCCCTTCCTCCTTTTCCCTCTTTTCTTCGCTTCCCATTTGCTTTTTTTCCCCACTTCTCTTCCTCTCCCCACTTGATTTCTTACTTCTGTCCTTATTCCCTTCCCTGTCTCTCCCTTCTGCCCATCCTTTCTTTTCTCTCTCCCCTCACACTTGCCCCTCATTTTTCCTTCTCCCTCTTCCTCCCCATCTTAAAAATTCACCTTCCCTTGTCCCATCACTCTTCTTGCTTTCTTTCTCCCTCCCTTTCTGCCACCCCTCCCTTTAAGCACCAACTGAGATGAGCACCAGCTAAATCCTGTCCCAAAACACCCAAGACACCTTCAAACTCCACCTCAGTGCTCCCAAAACAACTCTGAGACCGCACGGCCAGGTTGGGAAGGCAAATCCATTGTTTTTTCAGGGTAAGCCTCTGAGGACCAAGCTGAAAGAGAAGCAACGTGACCAGAATTGTTCATTTCAGTGACATTTTTCCAAGTGTGTAAACACAAAAGGGGGAGCAAAGAGAAAAGGGCAGGAAGTGTTTGAGGGGAGAAACACCACGTGCCATCAGCATGTACACTGCTAGGAGCTGAAGGAATCACAGAATCCTGGAATGGTTTGTGTGGGAAGGGACCTTAATGATCATCCAGTGCCACCCTGTGCCATGGCAGGGACACCTCCCACCATCCTAGTGTGCCCCAAGCTCTGTCCCACCTGGTCTTGGGCACTTCTGGTTGGTAGTTTCAGTCTTTTATTAATAAAGATTTTTTACACGAGACATATCAGGCACCCCCTTGGGATCAGCACTGCCAAATCCTGGGAATGCCTTCTGCTGCTTCAGGTGCACTGAAGGGTAGAAGGGAATCCCTCACCGTGAACTCGTCTGCTCAGGATCATCAACCCTTTCCCCTGTGTGTGAGGTGTGTGAGATGTGTGTGAGGTGTGCAAGTGTCAGAAGGGGTTGGAAGGAGAGTTTTTCTGGTGTAAAATCCGAGTTTCTGGTGTAAAATCTGACTTTCTGGTGTAAAATCTGAGTTTACTGGTGTAAAATCAGTTTCTGGTGTAAAAGCAGAGGTTTTGATGTAAAATTCGAGTTCCTGCTGTAAGATCAGAGTTTTTTACTGTAAAAGCAGAGTTGCTGTTGTAAAAGCCAAGGTTTTGGTGTAAAATCAGAGTTGTTAATGTGAAATCAGATGTTTTGGTGTAAAATCGGAGTTCCTGCTGTAAAATCAAGTTTCTGGTGTAGAATCAGAGGTTTTGGTGTAAAATCAGAATTTCTGATGTACAATCAGAGTTTTTGTTGTACAGTGGGTTCGGTGTACAATCACTGTTTGGTTTTGGTGTATAATCATTGTTTTTGGTGTACAATCACTGGTTTTTGTGTACAATCACTGTATTTTCTGTACAATCACTATATTTTTGTACAATCACTGTATTTTCTGTACAATCTCTGTATTTTCTGTACAATCTCTGTATTTTCTGTACAATCTCTGTATTTTCTGTACAATCGCTATATTTTCGTACAATCGCTATATTTTTGTACAATCACTGTATTTTCTGTACAATCACTATATTTTCTGTACAATCTCTGTATTTTCTGTACAATCACTGTATTTTCTGTACAATCTCTATTTTTTGTACAATCACTATATTTCTGTACAATCTCTATTTTCTGTACAATCACTATGTTTTTTGTACAATCACTATATTTTCTGTACAATCACTATATTTCTGTACAATCACTATATTTTTTGTACAATCTCTATTTTTTGTACAATCACTATATTTTTGTACA